>OZ014511.1:36439825-36890131 GCA_963966075.1 Aphodius sticticus
CAACGACAAGAGAATAGCAGCTGCTAACACCAGTAAACGTATTATAGAAGGCGTTTTAGTGAATCAAGCGGATTATCCATTCATAGCCAGCTTGTTGTATTATGATTCACACATATGTGGAGGCTCAATCATATCAGATAAGGTCATACTAACAGCATCCCATTGTTGTTTCGACCCGATGGAAACGCATTTTAAAGCGAATGATCTCTCAGTGGCAGTCGGTAGCAGCAAATGGAAAAGCGCGCGCAAACTGAAAGTTACCAAAGTAATTACGCATGAACGCTACAACCCAGACAAGATTATCAACGACGTAGCGCTTTGGGTGTTAAAAAGTAAAATAACAGAGACCAGTCGTACTGACTTGGTAAAACTGGAGGGTGCGCCACTCAATGAACAAAACAATAGGATCAACGCTGTAGTGCTGGGCTGGGGTTTTACCAGCCATAAAGGGTTGGTGGTTGAAGAAGCTTCAGAAGATTTGTATATGGTCAACATATACTCGGTTCCTTTAAGCGAGTGCAAGAAGCATTATGATCATATTGGTGCTGGCCACCTTTGCTTCACAAGCCCTGATAGAAGGGGTAGTTGTAATGGAGACTCTGGAGGACCTCTGGTTACGAAGAAGGGTTCGGACTTGGTTCAAATTGGTTTGGTATCGTATGGGTCAGACTGCAATAATACGAAGCCGGAAGTGTACACAAGAATCTCAGCTTACTATGATTGGATTAGAACGAATGTGATCAAAACTAGGAAGTCTATCAAAACAGTATGAAATATGAAGGAGTTTTTTTTAGTCGCATATAAATCTATCAAATTGCCCATTCTCTTCCCATGCACAAAATCCATGTTCATTAGAGAAGGCTAATAAGCAATTAAAAACTATTTTTTTGATTTTTGATTTTTGATTTTGATGATGTTATATGATAATTTTGATCAAAAATTGGCATGTTATACAAGAAGAACCAAAATCTGATTCTTTCGTAGAAGATTCACTTGTACAATATTGGTATATTATTTGACGAGCACATAACTAAGGATATAAACATGCGAGCGATTTATATCAGTTGTGTGCGAGTCGAATACGACGTTTTATCTACGGCTCATAAATTCCATTTTATATCAAATATTTTAAAGATGTTTGTCAATGATGCCGAGGCGACCTGTCACATAACTGTCATGGGCGTATCCAGGGCGGGGGGGGGCAAGGGGGCCAGCTGTCCCCCCCCCCCCTTTCGTATTGTGTTATTATGTTTATTACTATTTCCCCTACACTACACTATTTCCCTTATAGACACTACGGTGGTTACTTTTATTTAGAAGTCAACGATCCCCGAAATTGTTGCGAAATTAAAAAAAAAGTGGACACGTATTTTTTTTTTCAAATTTAGATTTTTAATGGTGCCTATCGAGGCCTCAAATTTACCTGGGAAAATATATTTTTTGGTATTTTTCGAATAATTGTTCGAGGTTTGGGAAAACTCAAGATTAAAGTTATAGGACATGTCGAGGACTTTCTAAGGAAGAATTTGACCTATTATACACATGGATTTGACGCCCCCAACCCACCCCCACAGTGCCCTGAAAACTACCTTCCAAAAAAAAATTTACATTCTTCAGAAATTTGACCATTCTAATCATTTCATTCTTGATTGGATTTATTTCCATTGTTTAAATATTAAAATATTATTCGTTTTCAATAGTTCATCAAATTAGAGAACACGGAACAGTTTCCAGACAGCAACAAATCAACATTATCTTGCGACACACAATGGTAGGAAATCAGAATAAGAAATGAAGAAAGAAATGTGGTTAATAATAATACTTATTTATGTACCAAGGGCATTAGACGGATGTTTATGCCGCGAGGGTGACAGTATCCTACAATTGTTTTGTTCCTCCGTTTGAACGGGGTATCTACGTAGTTGAATAACCATACAAACAATTCGGAGTTGAGTGACAATAATTGACAGACAATTAATTGTCAAACTTATAACCTTAATCGCCAATAATTGGCAGTGATGAGTGACAATACAGACAATTAATTGTCAAACTTATAACCTTAATCGCCAATAATTGACATTGACAAATTAAAATTTACAATTTGAATGACAAATATTTGATATATTTGACATATAACCATGGCAATCCGAATCTTTATCGCCCTAGGGCGCAAAAAGTAGCTGTTTTCGGCCCGGTAACTAAGATGTAAAATGTCACTTTATGATCATGTAGGACAAAATTAATTATTTCTTTAGGAAATTTAATATTTTAAAAGAAATCTAATTCCCTAATTTCCCGAAAATAGGATTTTAATCAATTAAATTTTTTCGAATAAATCATATTGAACACGAATAATATTTTATTATTTAAACAATGGAAATCATCCTAAAATATAAATGATGTCACTTGAGAAGCCAGGCCGATCTAATAAATAAATGTTATTTACTTTTTAAAAGTTCTTACTTTTCCAGTTTGTCAAGATGAATAGATATATATACGATATATCTATACTCGTGGTGGTGTAACTGGTAAAACATTAGGCATGATGCGTGGAGCTCGTGGTTTAAATCCAGGTTTGGGCAGTTATTTTTATTCATGATTTTCTTTCACATTTTAAATCTATAATGTCTAATTCCTTTACGGGTTTATTAACCTACAAATGTACATCTTTAAAATAATAGGAACACGCGTCTGTTCAGTTCAATATGATAATAAAGCAATCGACTGATCGGAGCCTATGAATTAAATTTAGGAAACTGTTATTTATAAGCCCAGTACGGGTTCTAGCATTCAGTTTTTGTGATATATTGTAATAATACTTCACAGACAATGCATTGGTGCTATTATGTACCTACGCAATTTAACACCTACAGACTAATTGTCTGGCCAGAATGTTTCTGGTTTAACATGAAGCAAATAAAATATTGTACCATAGGCCTGTTGTTATTCACAATTATATCAGGTACGTAATGCCGCTATAATATTCAATTTGAACATACGGTTAAACACATATGTTTCATTAATTGCAGAAGTTTCTTTACTTAACGAAAATATTCAACCACGGAGGCAGTCTAATGGCAAGAAAAAAGGCAAGGAACAGAACAGTAAACGTATCATTGACGGAATCAAGGCCAATTATGCCGATTATCCTTTCATAGCCAGCTTATTGTACTCTGGCAGGCACATATGTGGAGGCTCAATAATAACAGATAAGGTGATATTAACGGCAGCCCATTGCTGTTTCGACCCTTTAGAGACCCATTTCAACTCGAAATCGGTCTCAGTTGCTGTTGGTAGCAGCAAATGGAAAAGCGCGCGCAAATTCAAAGTCAGCAAAATCATCACTCATGAACAATATAACTCCGACAAGATCATAAATGACGTAGCGATATGGGTCCTCCAAAAGAAATTGTCCAATACGGATAATGTCGATGTAATTAAATTGAACAGTGCTCCACTAAACGAATACGTCAACCAAATTCGTGCTACAGTACTAGGTTGGGGGTTCACCAGCAATAATGGTTTGTTGGTCCAAGAAGCTTCTGAAAACCTGTATATGGTCAACATATATTCAGTGCCGCTAAGCGAGTGCAAAACGAATTATGCCTATATTGGTGGCGGTCACCTTTGTTTCACCAGCCCTGATAGAAGGGGTAGTTGCAATGGCGACTCAGGAGGACCACTGGTCATGAAGAAGGATTCCGAGTTGATCCAAATTGGTTTGGTATCATTCGGAGAAGACTGCAATAACACCAAGCCGGAGGTGTATACAAGAATCTCCGCATTTTATCCTTGGATTAAGAATAACGTTCTTAGAGCTAGGAATAAAAATTGGTGAAAATAGAACTTGGTTTACTTTGAATATTGCTTTGTTTCTTCATTTATTATCCATATAGCACAAGTTTTGAAGTAACTCACACTTATTTACCTTATCATGAAATCAGCAAGAGTAATCCAAGGATAATATTAAAAACATAGGCAAGACAAGGTGCTTCAAATGGGATCGTTTGGGGCAGGATGTAATAACACCACGCCACGCCGCACAGTGTGAAAAATTCCCAAAAAGCCGGCCAAAACTCATATTTTATAGTTTTTAAAATAAACGGAATTGACCCTACATAACAACTCTTTGATCACTCGCGTATAAGAATCGTAAATTGTAAAAATGTTCGCTAAACCGGTTAAGAATGGTATGAGTTCAAAGTTTGGTTTTGTGCACAGCGTATGATTGGGTCTTTGATACCATTGCAATTGGTTTTTTTCTGGTGGCTTGTTGACAAAAACTTTATTATTTTTTTAAACTGAACAATGTTCCTCAAGGTATGTAAAGACGTTTTATAATTTATTCTATGCAGTTAAATAATTTAACATGTTTTTACCAACGTAGCAAAAAATGTATAACCTTAAAGTTCGAATTAAAGTTCATTGTAAAGATCAGACTTTGTACTTTTTGAATATGTAGACAGTTTCTCGTCATACTTACTCAAAATAAATTTCTGTATATTTTTAGAATGTAATACAGACAATTTACGTATGCGCCTAAGGGAAGATTGTTTATTTTTTTTCTTATTAAGCTAGACGAATCAACTTTGGTGGATTTCTACTTCTTTTAGATATTCTTGAGGTTGGATTGATTGTTTCTTGCCAAAAATTGCGTCATCCTTTAAATTATTTATTTCATTCATTGTTGTGTTTTAACGGAGGTCCGCCACTTATAGGTAGAGATTTTTTGGGTAAATTTCAGTTTAAATTCCAGTTGGGTTATATTAGCAAGGATATGGAGACAAAGTTAAGTGAAGTTTTATACGAATTTAGGAGAGTTTTTGATGATAAGTTAGGTTATTTTCGTAGAGATAAGGCTAGTTTAAAATTAACCGATCGCAACATAACCCCAAAATTTGTTAAGGCTAGACCAATACCATACGCAATTAGAAATCAGGTTGAACATGAAATTAAAAGGCTTTGTTCTGCAGGTATATTAACTCCAGTGGACTACAGTCGATGGGCTACGCCGGTGGTACCAGTTCTGAAAAAGATGGAGCAGTGAGGCTGCGCGGAGATTACCGAATCACCATAAATCCGGTGATAGATGTAGACCAGTATCCAATACCAAGAATCGAAGATCTATTTAGCAACCTTCAGGGCGGAGCCAAATTTTCAAAGCTGGATCTAGGGCAGGCTTATCAACAAGTCGAATTAGAGGAAGACTCAAAAGAATTGGTAACAATATCTACACATATGGGCTTATTTTAAAAACTGATATCCGCCATATTGGATCTGCCATTTTGATTTTTGTTTATTTATTTCGGAATTATAATCAGCTACTCCAAATCCCTACAAACACTCAATTTTCACACACAGAAAAGTGATTATTTGGAACGAGAAAACATAACTTCTTGAATTTATTTACTAGATTCAAATGTATATTTACTTGGATGTAGAAAGTTAGGTATATACAAGAAATGCCACATACTCAATATAACTAAAATAATTTCTCAGATAAATAATCGGCTTAACTCAATTACCTTCAAAAATCGATTATGTCATAGGAATGCGCCCACAACATACGTCGCGCCGTACTATCATAGACTTAATGTACCTCCGCCAAAGAAAAGACGGAGGCAGAGGCGGAAAAGAAAAGACAAAGGCGGAGGCTGGCGGAGGCGGGGGCGGAGGCGGGGGCGGAGGCGGGAGCGGACCTCCGTTAAATCCCTAAAACCGAACGCGGCGCGACGACGTTCAATTTGAAGTACAACATGGAGGCCCAAATCAAGTCTCCATGTACTTCAAATTTTGTCGTATTTAGTGACCTCTTGGGCGAGATATGCGGGACGACAAGAGTCACTAAGACCGACAGAGCCGCAAATATTGAATATTTAAAATCCTACCTTATAATGTCTTCATCACCTCCATCGACGGTTGTCATCTCTTGGACCTACCTTTAGATGTCTTCATATCTAGACGCTTCCTGTCCGTTGAAGTCCTTCCTCATCAACAGCTCCTCCTCGGTTATCCTCCTTGCTTGGGGTTGACCATCTTGGACTGATGCTGAAAACTCCATCGAAGACGATCCTTGAGTTTGTGCTTTATCTGAAAATTAACGCCGAATTAACTAATATGTACAAAAGGTCACAAATAGATCATTTGCAAAAGCTATTTATTTTTCAATGTGCTGTTATATTACCACGCAAATATTTTAATTAAATTGTGGATATTCAATATACAGTACAAATTATATGCAGAATATATAAAATAAAACATGCATTTATTGTAAACGTATGATAAACAATATGACCAATACAAAAAAATATTTGACCAATGCAAAAAATATTGGAGCAATGAGGCATGAATGAGCATTAAAAAAACATAAATGTACAATAAATTTCTATAAATGTGCATCAGAATAAATAATCATGCGTTTGTATATTTGAATGTTCCTTTCATAATATAATATACCTATAATTTTTGTGCACTAAAATAAATTAATGTGAAATACAATAAAATATAATGAGCAGCTTAAAAATACTTGTTCATTGACAAAAAATTTTTTTCCAATAGTTTTAATAAATCAGCATTTGAAAATATTATAAGCGCATTTAATAATCTAAATTGTACCATCAAAAGGAGAAGACAAATAGACGGGGGATTACTGTATAGTCATTTATAAAACAACAATTAAAATGTTTGCAATTATTCATTACTTTATTTAGAGCATTAATAATATTAATCATAGTGACAAACATTGAAATAAACAAATTAAAATCGTTGCTTTTCTCTTCATGTTATTTTTATAAATAAGATTATTTTGTGGACGTTTTACTGCATTTTATTGCAGCCAATGATGTATGAGATAAAACAAATTTATTTCCTATTTGTCAATAATGAATAATGAATCCTTTTTATTAAGTAGTCTCTTTTCTATTCTCGTTACGCAAAGTTTTTATCTATAGAAAAAAAAAACTCACAAGCCAGCTAGGCTTATGAGAATCCGTATTCAGTAAAAAACGAAAAACAACAGCTAAAAACAAATCCTCACTTTGATAGTTTGTAGTTTCAAAGTGAATTATTGCCAAAGAAAGGCATTTTTTATGATGGTTATGGAAGTGTCACTGACCACTAGGTACTGTACTGTTGATTATTTTTTGACGTTTCTTAAAACCAATGAAATGCTTCTTTATTTGTCACAAGGGTAAGTTTCAACCAATTATGTCATTATTATAGTGGGAATAAATCTCTTGTGATCATTCTCGGGAATAATCACTGTAGCTTTTATTTGCCTAGCAACTGTCAGATACTTGTCAAAATAATTACTTAATTGTGTCAACGCGAAATGAGTGAAAGTCATCGGTTTAGTACCTTTTCTAATGCAGAAATTACAAAAAAGATTTTAGAAACTACTTCGAAAAATACTCTAATAAGTAATCAGTCTATATGGAGACAATTTAAGACCTTCACCAAAGAAAGAAATTATATTCTGGATCAATCTACTACAACAGCTACTCTGGCATTGATTTTAAAAGATTGGGCTTATAACATGAAAAGAAAAGACGGAAATGATTATAAAGAAGCAGTAATAAAGACAATGTGGAATAAAACGGCAAAATTAGTTCAAGAACTTTACTTTAATAAGTATAACAGGTCCTTTGATCCTTTCCATGATATAGAATTCAGAAATGCTCGGAATGCAAGAGATGCAAAAAGAAAAATTTTACCAAAACATCCTGAAAAGCACAAACAAAGTTCTGTGGCACTTTCTAATACAGAATTGTTGCAAATTTTTAACTATTGGGACGAAGATACACCTTGTGGATTGCAAAGAAAGTTTTTTCACGTTGCATCGTATGAACTAGCTTGGAGGGGAGGAGAAGCTACGAAATGTTTAGTTCATTTTAAAAAAGAAACCGACATAAAAAGATTAAATACTGGCCGCATTGAATACAATCCCATCTTTACAAAAACTGCACAGGGTGGAGCACAAAGGTGCGCTAATAGTAAATGGTTGACTCCAAACATAAATAACCCAGATATTTGCCCTGTTCGTCTTTTTGAAAAACTAATGAGTAAACGTGAAGAAAATATTAAAACCGAACGCATGTTTCTTACTCCAAATCCGGCTTGGCAAACTCATGGTTTTTGGTATAAAAACGTTCCTGTGGGAATAAATTCCATTTCAAAATGGATGAAAGAATCCGCAGAAAAAGTAGGTCTAGACACAGTTACTAAAAAAATAACTAACCATTCTGCCAGATCAAGTGCAGTAAGTAACCTTTCAAAAGCTGGTGTAGGAGAGCTAGAACTAATCAAGGTCACTGGTCATAATTCTGCAAGTTCGATTAAACCATACTTACAATTGAACCAAGAACATCATTAAAATATAATAAATAATCTTAGAGAAAATACGCAGGAGGAAACACTTAATATAACAAGCAATTCCAAATCCTCAATAAATAATGAGTCTCGAAATATTTTTAATAATTGCGTGTTTCATTGTACTAATTTAAATTGTTAATTCTTTTAATATATTCACAATGTGTCAACGATATTTTCATATATTGTAAGTAATAATTAATTAAATTAAATTTTTCAATAATTTTATGATAGTTTTATTGATCTTTTTTATTGTAAAAATTTGTGAATCAAAAAATAAGCTAGTCAAATATAACTCGAGAGATCCATAAATTAGAAAATAATTTGACAGATTTGGTTCAAACTTGTTGCCATTTGGCAATAGCCACTCGAGCCCTGCGGGCTCTCGTGACTATTGCCTGGCAACAAGTTTTCAAACCATCTGTCAAATTATTTTCAATTTATTCTCACTCTCTTGTTATATTATTACTGAAAACTAAATGGAAATAATGTCCGTTCGAATAGCAAACACATTTCAATCAGTTGCTATAGAAAATTGTTTATAACTTTTGCAAAAGTTGTAAAGTAGTTAAGTAGTCTAGTAACCCTTCCTAGTTTTTCAATCATTCAACTTTGGCAAAAATTGATGCAATAATCATTTGGCACTTTGCTAAATAAGCATCCGTGAATTTTTATGTGTAAATTTAAAAGTTTATTAATTATTTTATTGTTAAGTAAGATTTATGGTTATCTAATGTAACATTAGTTTGGTTAACTCCTAAACGAAGCGAAGTTTAAACAAAAATAACTTTTTAATTACTGTTGTCTCTAATTATCTGCGATTTAAAATTTTTTGCATGTGATTCATTGTTTTTTGCTAGTTGACCTTTTCTAAGTAAAAGAATTGCACATAATGCTAAAGATTACATACAATAAGTAATACAACATTACATTGTCTGTAAGAATTATAGTTACTGTAAAAATGCACACCATAGGTATAAATTAATAAGTAATACAACTAATACATACTTAATTCGGAGAAAAAACTGTCTGTCAGTTACCCAGAAACGCAAAATCGCATGTGAGAATTAGCCTTTGATTTGCAAATCACCAGGAATAGACCCGCCGCCGCGCCGCTGCGCATGCGCGTCGAAATACACGCAAAAACTACAAAGAACCGCAAAATACTCAGTAAATATAAACTAAAATCGGCCTACATCATAATAACTAGCATCTCCACTCTACATAGTATCATATACGCATCTTTTAAATGAATAAAAACGACATACTTTTTGTCTGGAACAAAATCCCGTAGGTCGCGGTCGCTGACAGGCCTCCACAATTCGAAATCTTGCACAAAGGGTTTTGGTTTTTGATCACCTACGGTATACTTTATCACGATATCACGAACGGAAATTACTTTGGAAACGTTAACTAAAGGTTTATAACGCGTTTTTTTTATATATTTGGGTGTGGGTCGTCAATTTTATCTAGTAGAACTCTGAAAACGCGGACCGGCTAGATTCGACGCGTACCCAAAAAAACGGCACATACAACGACTGAATATGCGAAGGTGGGGATACGTGGGGTGGGGATACGGCGCGCTTTTTGAAATTTGATAAGGCGAATTTTACTTATTGTTCTATGTGGAAAGTTGTATTATTTATTTTAGCACTGTCTGCGCTTTTGGATTTAAATATTCTTTCTCCCTCTCTCTCACGCTTTCGATATTAAGTAAGTTACAATTAATTTGTTGTCTTTCTATCGTCTATTATTATGCGTAATTAATAATAATAATAATGACAATAATAATAATTCTTTTTTATTGCTCATTATAAATTTTTTATGTAACATATTTATATTTATTTGAAACTCAGTATGTACTATGAAACAATGTTTTCTACAAAAGGTCTCATCAGTTTCAATAAAGTACAATTATTTTCATTATACAGGGTGTTGCATTTAGGCGTGACGTAAAGCAAGTGCATTTTTTTAAATGGAACGCTCCGTATATTTTATCATATTATGAATACTACTAAAACTTACTTTCTAACTTATTTATGCAACCGTATATGAACAGTTGAAGTAAATAACGTACTAAGTGCCGAAAACTCAATATAAGTAAAATAATTTCTCAGATAAATGCTGTCAACAAATAAATTCTTTCTTTATAAGAACCAATATTGTATTGAAAGAAGTAATTGAATTTTTCGTCCCAAAAATGTTAATTTCTCCAACGAAGTAATAGTAAATCCATCCAAGTACGTAGTTACTTGATCCAAGAAAATATAAGACATTTAATATAAGTAAGTATCGTTTACTGAATAAAAACCCACCAATTATTTAACTGAAGTGATTCTCACTTCTTTCAAGTAATCCCTTTCTAAGGAATAAATATGCGCACCGTGATTTTGTCAAAGCTCGCGCGCCCGCGTGGTGCTGGCACGTGCTGGCGCCACGGAACCTAACCTAGTACGAAAACACCGAAGTACCCGTAGGGGATGTGCCTTGTGATTTATTGGGGATGTGTATTGTGATTTATAGTGTACAATAAACGTTTCAACACGGAATAGTTTGATGTAACGCACGCAACAGTTTAGAACGAGTAAGTAAATATAACATACCTATCTTGTTAATTAGCAATAGAAAAGGTATTTGTGCCAAACCTTTAAAATTCTTACATTAAGTAGCTAAAAATATTTACCGGGAATAAAAATATACACTTCATTGAAGACTGTTTACTTACTTCACCAGAGTAACCACTTTCTTAAATCTAGTAATTATTCCAAGTAATAAAATTTCTTGGCTGAAGTCAATAATCTCTCGCGTATATACGAACCTACCAACTACTTCAGCCAAGTAATTCTCTCTTCGTTCGAGATATCACTTTTCTGTGTGCACTAAATTGAAAATAGTTTTTGAACAAATGTCCGCCATATTGGATATGACATTTTGTTTTTTTAACTTAGAATTTAGATTTATAATCTAAATTGGAAATAATTAAAGGATTGATGTCAGCCATATTGGATCGGCCATTTTGTTTTTTCAACTTTTGATTTCGGATTTGTAATCGGCGACCATCCAAATCTTAGATTATCGAGTTTATCTAAATTGAAAATGCTTTCAAATCTTGGCCAGGTTTTTGGGAATTTTTCACACTGTGCGCCGGAAGTGTACACAAGGATCTCCACTCACTATTTGGTGAATTAATAAGAACGTGGTATACTGTTAAGATATAGTAGATAAGCATAATAGGTAGAGTGAATCAACCAATGCCAAAACAAAGTCGCTGGGAAGGTTCTCGTCATCAACCTTCGAGTCTTCAGAGGCTTTGCTATGGCTAGTTTTTACAACAGCGAATGGTGCTTACGCTTGAACACTTCTGGATCAAGCCAAGTCTACGAACTGGCTGTCAAATAAGGGAGAGAAAAAACCCACTGCCCTCCAGGCAGACCTTGCCTGATGGACATCCACAGTCAGGAGACCTCTTCCCTACATGAATAAATAAACTTTTTACAGAATGTTCCTGGTTTAACATGAAACAAATAAAATATTGTACCATAGGCCTGTTGTTATTCACAATTATATCAGGTGGGTAATGCAGCTATAATATTCAATTTGAACATACAGTCCAACAGATATTTCATTAATTGCAGAAGCTTCTTTATTTAACGAAAATAGTGAACCAAGGAGGCCAAGGCAGTCAAATGGCAAGAAAAACAGGTAAGGGACACAACGGTAAACGTATCATTGAAGAAATCAAAGGTTGTTGTCTGGCAGTTTGTTTCGCTAGCATAAGTGCAGAAAACTCGTCTTTCTGGCCTACAAAGAAGTAATTTTGACTGGTTTTCTTCACGATACAAGAACAGTGAATGATGTTGATGGTAACGATACCAAAAAGGGGTCAAATAAGCGAGCTATGTGACTCCAGATTTATTGCCTGGCGATTCATTCGTTGGATTTGCTCAAAAAAACATTGAAAGGTTTGGTTCAATAAGTTAATGATACACGGTTTATATTTAATTGGCCAACGTGCATTCGCGTAGGAATAGTCCACTGCCATGACACCTACAGACTTATTGTCTGGCCAGAATGTACCTGGCACAACATGAAGCAAATGACTTATTTTATAACAGTATTGTTGTTATCCACACTTACACCAGGTGGGTAACCGTAGCTATAGTAACATAATGTCTAATTCTAGGAAAGTTAATGTCCTATTTGTTGCAGAAGTCTCCTTATTAAACAAAAATGGAAAATCTAACAAGAAAACTGATAAGCGAAACTCTGGCAGAGACCGTGGTACACGTATCATAGAAGGAGAGGCAGTTAATCATGCAGATTATCCTTTTATGGTGAGCCTCTTGTATTACGGTGGTCACATATGTGGAGGCTCGTTAATATCAGATAGAGTGGTATTAACGGCAGCCCATTGCTGTTTCGACCCTTATGACGTATTATTCAAAACGAGCGAACTCGCTGTAGCAGTTGGTAGCGCCAAATGGAGAAGTGCGACCCAATTCAAGGTCAGCAAGGTAATTCCCCATCAAAAATACGATCCTGACAGGGTTATAAACGACATTGCACTCTGGGTACTCACAAATCAAATACAAGAGAAGCACCGTGCCGACGTAGTGACATTGTGCAGCAATCCAGTGAACGAAAACGAGAAGGAGGTCCAGGCTACAGTACTAGGTTGGGGACTTACCAGCAAGAATGGATGGCTGATTCGACAAGCTTCAGAAGATTTGTATAAGGTCAACATACATTCAGTACCTTTAAGCACATGTAAATGGTATTATAACGATATTTGGGCTGGTCACCTTTGCTTCAGCAGTCCTGACAGAAGAGGCAGTTGCAACGGCGACTCAGGAGGACCTCTTGTTATGAAGGAGGCGTCCGAGCTGTGCCAAATTGGTTTGGTATCGTATGGGTCAGACTGCAATAATACATTACCGGAAGTGTACACAAGAATCTCAACTTACTATTCGTGGATTAAGGATAACGTGCATAAAACTAGGAAAAAACGCAACAAAAAGTCTAAGCAATAGTTATGTCAAACAGCAAATAAATGAAAATTTTGTTTAAAATAGGGGTCTTGCACTAAGTCTCAAAATTAAAAACTAATACGCTTTATTAGTGCCAAACGTATACCAGAGCCGCCGCAAACGTATTTTTAAGAAAAAAATCGGTTTGACAACGTTATTCTAATTATAAGTTATTAGATATTGATTAAAATCTTTTTTAGATTCGTTATGTGGTAGCAAATGTGAGCAATGTCTAGAAAGTTTATACATATACTAGCATTAGTACATTGTTATACTGAGTTGATACTTTTACTTAAGTCCTAAGTACGCTTTACTGTAGCATATATACTATATCTATAATCACTATCCTGACATGCGCCGATGATTATGATGACAGTTCGTTTGAATAATGACTTCATTATTCAAAGGAACTGTCATCATTATACGAAAGTAGTGTCAAGTCTATCAAAACGTACGTGGTTGACAGCTATTTGACAATTTGCCTCGCCACCACTGACAAATACATTTAAAATATTTGATACAAAATGGAATTTATGAGTCGTAGCTAAACGTCGTATTCGACTCGCACACTACAGATATAAATCCCTCGCAGGAATTTATTATTTATTTATACTATTTTATATGCTAGTGGTAGCACTAGCATATAAACTTCGATTTATATGTATGTATACATGCTATTTACTTTTTAAAAATTCTTATTTTTCAAGTTTGTCAAGATGAATAGATATATATAAGATATATCTATACTTGTGGTGATGTGCCTGGTAAAACATTAGGAATGCTACGTAGAGCTCGTGGTTCAAATCCAGGTTTGGGTAGTAATTTTTTTTTATTCATGATTTTCTTTCGCATTTTAAATCTATAATACCTAATTCCTTTACGGGGTGTATTAACCTACAAATGTACATCTTTAAAATAATAGAAACACGCGTCTGTTCAGTTCAACATGATAATAAAGCAATCGACTGATCGGAGCCTATGTTGCTACAAATATGCTTTCAGTTTTTGTGATATATTGTAATCATACTTACCAGAAATTGCGTTGGTGCTGATATGCACCTAAGCGATTTAACACCTACGGACTAATTGCTAGCCAGAATGTTCCTGGTTCAACATGAAACAAATAAAATATTGTACTATAATAGGCCTGTTGTTATTCATAATTATATCTGGTGGGTAATGCAGCTATAATATTCAATTTGAACACACAGTTCAACAGATATTTCATTAATTGCAGAAGCTTTTATTTAACAAAAATAGTGAACCAAGGAGGCAGTCAAATGGCAAGAAAAAAAGGCAAGATACACAACGGTGGTAAACGTATCATTGAAGAAATCAAAGCTTATTGTCTGGCAGTTTTTTTCGCTAGCATAAGTGCAGAAAACTCGTCTTTCTGGCGTTGAAAGAAGTAATTTTGACTGGGTTTCTTCCGTCTACAAGAACAGTGAATGATCTTGATGGTGACGACACCAATAAGGGGTCAAATAAGCGAGCTAAGTGACTCCAGATTTATTGCCTGGCGATTCATTCGTTGAATTCTCTTAAAGAAGCATTGAAAGGTTTAGTTCAATAAGTGAATGATACACGGTGTATATTTGATTGGTCAATGTGCATTCGCGTAGGTATTGTCCACTGCGATGCCACCTACAAACTTATTGTCTGATCAGAATGTACCTGGCACAACATGAAGCAAATAAATTATTTTATAACAGTATTGTTCTTATCCACACTTACACCAGGTGGGTAACCGTAGCTATAGTAACATAATGTCTAATTCTAGGAAAGTTAATGTCCTATTTGTTGCAGAAGTCTCCTTATTAAACAAAAATGGAAAATCTAACAAGAAAACTGATAAGCGAAACTCTGGCAGAGACCGTGGTACACGTATCATAGAAGGAGAGGCAGTTAATCATGCAGATTATCCTTTTATGGTGAGCCTCTTGTATTACGGTGGTCACATATGTGGAGGCTCGTTAATATCAGATAGAGTGGTATTAACGGCAGCCCATTGCTGTTTCGACCCTTATGACGTATTATTCAAAACGAGCGAACTCGCTGTAGCAGTTGGTAGCGCCAAATGGAGAAGTGCGCCCCAATTCAAGGTCAGCAAGGTAATTCCCCATCAAAAATACGATCCTGACAGGGTTATAAACGACATTGCACTCTGGGTACTCACAAATCAAATACAAGAGAAGCACCGTGCCGACGTAGTGACATTGTGCAGCAATCCAGTGAACGAAAACGAGAAGGAGGTCCAGGCTACAGTACTAGGTTGGGGACTTACCAGCAAGAATGGATGGCTGATTCGACAAGCTTCAGAAGATTTGTATAAGGTCAACATACATTCAGTACCTTTAAGCACATGTAAATGGTATTATAACGATATTTGGGCTGGTCACCTTTGCTTCAGCAGTCCTGACAGAAGAGGCAGTTGCAACGGCGACTCAGGAGGACCTCTTGTTATGAAGGAGGCGTCCGAGCTGTGCCAAATTGGTTTGGTATCGTATGGGTCAGACTGCAATAATACATTACCGGAAGTGTACACAAGAATCTCAACTTACTATTCGTGGATTAAGGATAACGTGCATAAAACTAGGAAAAAACGCAACAAAAAGTCTAAGCAATAGTTATGTCAAACAGCAAATAAATGAAAATTTTGTTTAAAATAGGGGTCTTGCACTAAGTCTCAAAATTAAAAACTAATACGCTTTATTAGTGCCAAACGTATACCAGAGCCGCCGCAAACGTATTTTTAAGAAAAAAATCGGTTTGACAACGTTATTCTAATTATAAGTTATTAGATATTGATTAAAATCTTTTTTAGATTCGTTATGTGGTAGCAAATGTGAGCAATGTCTAGAAAGTTTATACATATACTAGCATTAGTACATTGTTATACTGAGTTGATACTTTTACTTAAGTCCTAAGTACGCTTTACTGTAGCATATATACTATATCTATAATCACTATCCTGACATGCGCCGATGATTATGATGACAGTTCGTTTGAATAATGACTTCATTATTCAAAGGAACTGTCATCATTATACGAAAGTAGTGTCAAGTCTATCAAAACGTACGTGGTTGACAGCTATTTGACAATTTGCCTCGCCACCACTGACAAATACATTTAAAATATTTGATACAAAATGGAATTTATGAGTCGTAGCTAAACGTCGTATTCGACTCGCACACTACAGATATAAATCCCTCGCAGGAATTTATTATTTATTTATACTATTTTATATGCTAGTGGTAGCACTAGCATATAAACTTCGATTTATATGTATGTATACATGCTATTTACTTTTTAAAAATTCTTATTTTTCAAGTTTGTCAAGATGAATAGATATATAAGATATATCTATACTTGTGGTGATGTGCCTGGTAAAACATTAGGAATGCTACGTAGAGCTCGTGGTTCAAATCCAGGTTTGGGTAGTAATTTTTTTTTATTCATGATTTTCTTTCGCATTTTAAATCTATAATACCTAATTCCTTTACGGGGTGTATTAACCTACAAATGTACATCTTTAAAATAATAGAAACACGCGTCTGTTCAGTTCAACATGATAATAAAGCAATCGACTGATCGGAGCCTATCTTACTACAAATATGCTTTCAGTTTTTGTGATATATTGTAATCATACTTACCAGAAATTGCGTTGGTGCTGATATGCACCTAAGCGATTTAACACCTACGGACTAATTGCTAGCCAGAATGTTCCTGGTTCAACATGAAACAAATAAAATATTGTACTATAATAGGCCTGTTGTTATTCATAATTATATCTGGTGGGTAATGCAGCTATAATATTCAATTTGAACACACAGTTCAACAGATATTTCATTAATTGCAGAAGCTTTTATTTAACAAAAATAGTGAACCAAGGAGGCAGTCAAATGGCAAGAAAAAAAGGCAAGATACACAACGGTGGTAAACGTATCATTGAAGAAATCAAAGCTTATTGTCTGGCAGTTTTTTTCGCTAGCATAAGTGCAGAAAACTCGTCTTTCTGGCGTTGAAAGAAGTAATTTTGACTGGGTTTCTTCCGTCTACAAGAACAGTGAATGATCTTGATGGTGACGACACCAATAAGGGGTCAAATAAGCGAGCTAAGTGACTCCAGATTTATTGCCTGGCGATTCATTCGTTGAATTCTCTTAAAGAAGCATTGAAAGGTTTAGTTCAATAAGTGAATGATACACGGTGTATATTTGATTGGTCAATGTGCATTCGCGTAGGTATTGTCCACTGCGATGCCACCTACAAACTTATTGTCTGATCAGAATGTACCTGGCACAACATGAAGCAAATAAATTATTTTATAACAGCATTGTTGTTATCCACACTTGCACCAGGTGGGTAACCATAGCTATAGTAACATAATGTCTAATTCTTGCAAGTAAATGTCCTATTTGTTGCAGAAGTGTCTTTATTAAAGAAAAATGAAAAATCAAACAAGAAAGCCGACAAGCAAAACTCTCACAGAGACCGAGGTACACGTATCATAGAAGGAGAGATAGCAAATCATGCAGATTATCCTTTCATGGTGAGCCTCTTGTATTACGGTGTTCCCATATGTGGAGGCTCGTTAATATCAGATAGAGTGGTACTAACGGCAGCCCATTGCTGTTTCGACCCTTATGACGTATTATTCAAAACGAACGAACTCGCTGTAGCAGTTGGTAGCGCCAAATGGAGAAGCGCGACCCAATTCAAAGTCAGCAAGCTAATTCCCCATCAAAAATACGATCCTTATAGAGTTATAAACGACATTGCACTCTGGGTACTCACAAATCAAATACAAGAGAAGCACCGGGCCGACGTGTTGAAATTGTGTAGCAATCCAGTGAACGAAAACGAGAAGGAGGTCCAGGCTACAGTACTAGGTTGGGGACTTACCAGCAAGAATGGATGGCTGGGTCGAGAAACTCCAGAAGATTTGTATAAGGTCAACATACATTCAGTACATTTAAGCAAATGCAAAAAGTATTATGATGATATTTGGGCTGGTCACCTTTGCTTCAGCAGTCCTGACAGAAGAGGCAGTTGCAACGGCGACTCAGGAGGGCCTCTTGTTATGAAGGAGGCGTCCGAGCTGTGCCAAATTGGTTTGGTATCGTATGGGTCAGACTGCAATAATACATTACCGGAAGTGTACACAAGAATCTCAAGTTACTATTCGTGGATTAAGGATAACGTGCATAAAACCAGGAAAAAACGCAACAAAAAGTATAAGCAATAGTTATGTCAAACAGCAAATAAATGAATATTTTGTTTAAAATAGGTGTCTTGCACTAAGTCTCAAAATTAAAAATTAATACGCTTTATTAGTGTCAAACGTATACCAGCACCGCCGCAAACTTTTTTTTTAAAGAAAAAATCGGTTCGTTAACGTTATGCTAATTATAAGGTATTAGATATTTATTAAAATCTTTTTTAGTTTCAGTATGTGGCATGCAATGTCCAGAAAGTTTATATCAATACTAGCAATAGTACATTTTTATAGTGAGTTGATACTTTTACTTAAGTCCTAAGTACGCTTTACTGTAACATATATACTATATCTATAATCCCTATCCTGACACGCGCCGATGATTATGATGACAGTTCGTTGGAATAATGACTTCATTATTCAGAGGAACTGTCATCATTATACGAAAGTAGTGTCAAGTCTATCAAAACGTACGTGGTTGACAGTTATTTGACAATTCGTCTCGCCACCACTGACAAATACATTTAAAATATTGGATACAAAATGGAATTTGTGAGTCGTAGCTAAACGTCGTATTCGACGCGCACAAAACGGATATAAATCCCTCGCTTACCACTCGCATATAAACTTCGATTTATATAAGTGTATACATGTTATTTACTTTTTAAAAATTCTTACTTTTCAAGTTTGTCAAGATGAGTAGATATATAAGATATATCTATATACCTGTGGTGATGTAACTGGTAAAACATTAGGCATGATACGTGGAGCTCGTTGTTCAAATCCAGGTTTGGGCAGTTATCTTTTTTATTCATGATTTTCTTTCGCATTCTAAATCTATAATACCTAATTCCTTTACGGGGTTTATTAACCTACAAATGTACATCCTTAAAATAATAGAAACACGCGTCTGTTCAGTTCAACATGATAATAAAGCAATCGACTGATCGGAGCATATCTTACTACAAATATGAATTAAATTTAGGAAACTTATAACTTATATTTATAAGCACAGTTCGGCTTCTTGCTTTCAGTTTTTGTGATATATTGTAATCATACTTACCAGAAATTGCGTTGGTGCTGATATGCACCTAAGCGATTTAACACCTACAGACTAATTGTTTGGCCAGAATGTTCCTGGTTCAACATGAAACAAATAAAATATTGTACTATAGGCTTGTTGTTATTCACAATTATATCTAGTGGGTAATGCAGCTATTGGCACCGTGCGCAGTACGGAGTGGGGGATTGAGGAACGCTTTATGCGCCCATGGCGGAATATGTATCCGCCAGAAGTTTTCTCGGTCACCGCTGCACGCAAAAGCGCTGTAGTCGACTTTATTTATTATTTCTGTCAGCTGATAGCGTTGTGCACAGACTAGCATTGTGTATACAAATATGGTTAACTCGTGCTGTGTGGTGAATTGTCAAAATACTGGCAACAGCTTTCTTGTTTATGCTTACTTAGTAGACGCGCTACAGGTAACTACCACGTGGGTGATTACTAGGAAGGAAACTGCATAGAACAGCGCCACCTCGTGGCGAGCTTAGTCCCGTCCGGAGGCAATAGAGATGGGCATATCGTACGCGCACGGCGCCAATAATATTCAATTTGAACATACAGTTTAACAGATATTTCATTAATTGCAGAAGCTTCTTTATTTGACGATAATAGTGAATCAAGGTGGCAGTCCAATGGCAAGAAAAAAAGGCAAGATACACAACGGTGGTAAACGTATCATTGAAGAAATCAAAGCTTTTTGTCTGGCAGTTTGTTTCGCTAGCATAACTGCAGAAAACTCGTCATTCTGGCCTTCAAAGAAGTAATTTTGACTGGTTTTCTTCACTATACAAGAAAAGTGAATGATGTTGATGGTGACGATTCCAAAAAGGGGTCAAATAAGGGAGCTCAGTGGCTCCAAATTTATTGCCTGGCTATTAATTCTTTGAACTTTCTCAAAGAAGCATTGAAAGGTTTGGTTCAATAAGTGAATGATACACGGTGTATATTTGATTGGCCAATGTGCATTCGCGTAGGTATTGTCCACTGATGACACCTACAGACTTATTGTCTGGTCAGAATGTACCTGGCACAACATGAAGCAAATAAATTATTTTATAACAGTATTGCTGTTATCCACACTTACACCAGGTGGGTAACCATAGCTATAGTAACATAATGTCTAATTCTAGCATGTATATGTCCTATTCGTTGCAGAAGTGTCCTTATTAAAAAACAATGGAAAATCTAACAAGAAACCTGAAAGGCGAAACTCTGGCAGTGACCAAAGTGCACGTATCATAGAAGGAGAGGTAGCAAATCATGCAGATTATCCTTTCGTGGTGAGCCTCTTGTATTACGGTGGTCACTTATGTGGAGGCTCGTTAATATCAGATAAAGTGGTATTAACGGCAGCCCATTGCTGTTTCGACCCTTATGACATGCTATTCCAAACGAACGCAATCGCTGTAGCAGTTGGTAGCGCCAAATGGAGAAGCGCGACCCAAATCAAGGTCAGCAAGCTAATTCCCCATCAAAAATACGATCCTGACAGGGTTCAAAACGACATTGCACTCTGGGTACTCACAAATCAAATACAAGGGAAGCACGGGGCCGACGTAGTGAAATTGTGTAGCAATCCAGTGAACGAAAAAGAGAAGGTACAGGCTACAGTACTAGGTTGGGGACTTACCAGCAAGAATGGATGGCTGGTTCTATCAGCTTCAGAAGATTTGTATAAGGTCAACATACATCTAGTACCTTTAAGCACATGTAAAAGGTATTATAACGACATTTGGGCTGGCCACCTTTGCCTCAGCAGTGCTGACAGAAGAGGCAGTTGCAACGGCGACTCAGGAGGACCTCTTGTTATGAAGGAGGCGTCCAAGCTGTGCCAAATTGGTTTGGTATCGTATGGGTCAGACTGCAATAATACGAAGCCGGAAGTGTACACAAGACTCTCGACTTACTCTTCGTGGATTAAGGATAACGTGCTCAAAGCTAGGAAAAAGAGCAAAAAAAAGCCGAAGAAATAGTTATGTACAGCAAAGAATGGAATATTCTGTTTGAAATTGTGTAGTTGATATAAGGCACATTGCTAACTAACATATTGCAGTGACTTCGATTACATGTACATATTGAAAATAAATTAAAGCTCAATAAACATAACGTTTTATGAAGTAATTTCGTGATAATTGCGGTACTATTAATACGGTTGAATTAGCCAAAAACAGCCACACGGTGCAACATTATGATTTAATAACGAAAAGAGGCAAAAAAGGCAATAACTTCGTTGTTACTTGTTACTAATTCGATTGATGTGAACCAAAAAGTAGAAAATTATACAAAGTAAGCCAGGGGATGACGACTGTTGTGCAAATCATACGGTTTATTTTTTTACTCAACAATTAGTAGTGCATTTTGTCCTAAATTTAATTATGTTCAAATTAGTGCTACATAAAAAAATTTTTAGAGAGAGAGAGCGAGACAATTGTATAATATTGATTCCTCTGCTAAAATGGATTTTGCGAATGAAAAGTGCGTAGGTGTTTTCGATGCATTTCTTTGCGCTGAACACGAAAGATATTATGCATTATATATTATATTACATTATAAACATTCTGAGAACAAAGTTTTATACACAGAGAAAAATGGGTTAAGCAATTTTGCTGTATCGAGTGACGAACTCTCTCTGTCTAAATGTGTTTGTTCTTTGTCAAAATTAAGAAACATTAATGCTAGTAAGTAATTTCATATGTACCTATTGATGTCCTTAAGGCTCCCGTATCCTACGTCGAAAACGCGCCGATACACCACACAATAATTATTGTTTAAGTTGTGAAACTATAGCAACTATTCGATTGAATAGGTCCTTACGCAACTGCGTCCACAAAGAATTTCAATATTTATGGAAATTATACTTGCAAATTTTAGTGTTAAAAAAAACTAAACTACAAATATAGAATTGCTTTTTGGTCTTACTGGCGTATGATTATTGTGTACTGTAATATATTATAAAAATACATTAAATGTTACTTATAACGATGGGGTGTAGCTTTTAGTGAACGTAACTAGAATACCGTTCTGGGAGAGTTTTAGTCTGTTGGCATTGCAAAATAGTTCAACGGTCTGTGGATAGATGGTGCTGTTTCAAATTGAAAATGTAAACACAACATAAATAATTTATTTAGATATGACCTAAAGTACACTAAAAATCGGTAATACTGAAAACAAGACGTAACATAAAGAATGCCACTTCGGATTTTTTGTCTTCGTGTTAAATAATATAAATCGTAGATGTCGTCCTATTTGCATTTGAAGTTCGTTTAAAGTTTTCTTTTTTTAATATAAGCTGTAGGAATAATAACTTAAAAATCTGTTATTGTAATCAGCGCAAAATGTCACAAAAAAATCTTTAACTTCGAATCAAACTAAATTCAGATAAACGACCTTCAAACTCAGTTAAGTGTCTACGGGTTTTTAAAAATCACAGATGAACTGTAAAATAGTTTCCAATCAAAATGTGTTCAAAACAAAAACCTCGTTGATAGTTTAGTGACAAATCCCCTTTCTTCGGAGCAAAGCTGATACTATATAGTTATACCGTCATTGTAAAGTACAGGCTATACGACAGCTAAATAATCATACGTTAAAACAAAAATCAGTCAGCATTTTATTAGTATTTTTCTCCATTTCATTTTTGACATTCTTTTTTGCTGCTGAATTTGACGTAAATAGTAAACAACACACAATTTTTATTTATTTCTATATTTATGTAGATAATTATTAATCATATCGACCCATGCAACAAAGACTATCGTAACAAACTAAATGTAGTTACAATAGTCTTCATTGCATGGGTCGATATACCTTCCTACCCCAAGGTGGCAGATTTTATTACATTTAAATTGCACAAAGAATTCTCTTTTCTATATGAAAAGGTTTTACGGTAAGAATCATTTAAAACATAAATTGCCCCTCAAGACTGCGTAATAAAATATTGAAATCTTCCAGTTGTGTCGAGCAACAAAAAACGACGAATGATACGATCTCCATTGTATGGCGTTATTTTGGAATGGGCTGCTGCGTTAAAAGTATGATTACACGAGTCATTGTACGGAGAGCAAAGGTTAAGTAATACAACACAATTTGAGTTACCGTCTAATCGTACTTAAGGATATTTAACACAGACCATCTCTAATCTAAATTTAAATCAGCCGCTAATGACATATCGTGTATTCAGAGTAAAGTATACAGAGCTGCTGTCCTTGGATGGTATCGTAAAGTTCTATATGGCAAAGGAGCACCTTAAACAATATTTAATTAGTAAATATGAAAACCAGTGAAATTGTGTACGTACCTATCAATAAATCCCTAATAAACAAATAATCGATCAATATTCATTTTGGGAGACACACTCATAAATAAATCGCTCTCGAAAAAACTGCGTACAATAACGAACATAACCCTATATTGAGAAGTAGATAACCTCTTATTGGATTGGTATATTCCGTGGTTGTCATGGTTACGAGAAATTGCATACGGTTCGATATTTGTGGTGGGGTGGATTCTTGCCGCAAATTAAAATATACGGGATAATTCCAGATTTGGTAGTTGTGTCGCCAGCTACATCTAGTAAAATGTTGGTCGGAAGCTCTGAAGAAAAGAGCGGCAACTCAACGTTTTGAATGGGGGATACGGGTTTGTCGTTTAAAATACGATTGGGTTGTACACTGCTCAAAAAGATTTGTGGACACTGTTTTCGAAACCTGTAACTTTTTAAATAATAGTTCTAGGCAGATCAAATTTGGTATACTCCAACGGCATATAATTAACTAAAGAAAATTACAAAAACAGTGTTACAACTCTTAGTTACTTCTAAGTCACACTTAAAAGTGTAAATTAATAACGCAAAACAAAATGGAAATGACTGTCATAGTATCGATGACAGTCGGGTTTTCTGTGGATTGGTGAGGTTTAATACAGTGTATGCCCATTCCTCAATCAGGGCTTGTGTCAGTTCGTGTATAGTTATTAGTTAGTGGTGGATTAGGGCGCTTGCGAACACGTCGGTCAAGCTGATCCCACACGTTTTCGATGTTCATGGCATTTAGTCTACCAGGAACCACAACAAGATCAGTTATGTTGTCTATACTGATTCCAGCCCAAACCATCACAGATCCACGACCAAATCTATCTACTTCCTGTATAGTAGCGGCTGTGTAGCGTTCACCAGGACGTCTATATATGTTCTCGACCATCGCAACGTGTTAACTGAAATCTGGACTCGTCTGTAAACAGTACAGGCGTCCAGTGATGAAGTTGCCAATCTCCGTGATCCAGATCAAACCTCATTCGCGCTGCTCTGTGTTGTGCGTAGGACGTGGTGCGCGGACAGGTCTCCTTGGTTTCAAATTCGCTTCTTTTAATCTTTTTTTAACAGTTTGATCAGAAATGTCTATTCCATGTGCTCGTCTTATGTCGTTTAGGAGGTCTCGTGCTGTGACAGTACGCTGACGTACAGAGGAAAGGACAAGAAATCGGTCTTGATTTTGAGTAGTTTTTCGATTTCGACCTTGTCCAGCTCTTCTAACATATTGGCCAGTCTCCCGAAACCGATTCCATAAACGCTGAATAACAGAAGAGAAAACTCGAAGGTCCCTGCTAACATGTCGAATAGAGTGGTCATGCCTCATTTTACTTCTAATCACCGAAAATTGACAACTGAATTCATCGGTCATCTTTAGTACGCCTTCATACGTGAATTCAAGGGATACTTTGTTTTGCGTTATTAATTTACATTTTTAAGCTTTTTGTGATTTTCTCTAGTTAAATATCCCTTAAAGCATACCAAATTTCATTTGCCTAGAACTATTATTTAAAAAGTTACAGGTCGCGAAGAAAGTGCTCCCTAATTTTTTTGAGCAGTGTATTTCAAATGACTGTCAGTGCATAGAACTCTACAGAAACATATCATTTCATATTTTACACATGTCATTGCAAACGACACAGAAAATTTCGCAATGTTGCACACAGACTGTTTAAAGAGCGCACTAAGTTCAGATAACATGTACTGCTCCATATATACCCACTTGAAGGTATGTTGCACATTGTTCCCACCTACAGACTAACTGTTTCGTCAGAATGTTTCTGGTTCACCATGAAGCAGATAAATTATTTTACGATAGGACTGCTGTTATTCACAGTTATAGGTAGGTTGCCCTGCTGCACACTGCAAACTATACATTCTCGACATTCAAGTAAGACAACATGGTTATCTATTTAATTTTAATTAATTGCAGATGTGGTATTATTAGATAAAAAGACTCACGGAAAGCTACGGAAGCATAATAGCTATAATAACAAAGGGAAGTCAAAAGCAAACAAAACACACCGTATAATTGAAGGGAGGAAGGCTAAGCAAGCAAATTATCCATTCATAGCTAGTCTTCTGTATGAGGATACTCACATGTGCGGTGGCTCAATAATATCAGATACTGTGATATTGACGGCAGCGCATTGCTGTTCCGACGAAGACTATGTGCTTTTCGATGTGAGTCTTGTTTCAGTAGCAGTTGGGAATGCCAAATGGGAGGACGCGCATAAATTCAAAGTTAGTAAGATGATAGTCCATGAAAACTTCGATAGTGAAGAGTTTTTCCACGACATAGCTCTGTGGATCCTCAAAAATAAAATGTCTGGTTTGAAAAACGTAAAACCGATAAAATTAGGCAGGTGTCACGTCAAAGAAGACACAAGGACCATTCACGCTACAGTACTTGGTTGGGGATATACCAGTGAGCAAGGAGTGATGGTGGAAAATGTTTCTGATGCATTGTCTATGGTCAACATTTACTCTATGCCGTTACGAGAGTGCAGAAAGCAGCATGACGAGATAAGTGATGATCAGATGTGCTTCACCAGCCCTGATAAGAGAGGCAGCTGTGTCGGGGACTCAGGAGGACCTCTGGTTATGCAGAGGCATTCAGTGTTTGTTCAAATTGGGTTGGTGTCATTCGGAGAAGATTGCAATAACACAATGCCAGAGGTGTATACCAGAATCTCCGCTTACTATTCATGGATTCAGAAGAACGTTATGAAAATTAGGAAGGAAAAACTGGAGGGATAGATCGTATTATTACAGATTGTAACTAAGATTAGAATAAACAAATTTATACGTTGTATTTTAATCAATGTTTTGAAACAGGCATATTCCTCAAAAACTAAAAGTTGCAAAGGTCCATTCTATCCATAACAATGGTGATAATCTTCTAGGTGGTCCGTTTTTTCTAAGATGGTAGGTAATGTGTTATGCAGATGACGCAACACTTACCATGGAATCAACTAACGACTAAAAAGACAAACGAAAAATGGCCATATGGTATGTTATGGTAGAGTTGGGTCGTTTGGCATCTGTGCCTTTCGATATACTTTGACCTAAAAGATCTTTTGTATTTCCCTCGTACATTACAGTCCTTCGATATTGAGCCTTTTTACGAAGTCAGTTTTTGTTCGAGGAGTAAGTAGTGTCAGCTCTGCTAGTTCAATGATGGCGGCTCCCAAGTGGTATTGTCTTGTGCGCATTAGAGAGTCAAATTCGCACAATAGGTGCACCGCTGTCTCGGGAGACCCCCGCAGAAGCTACAGTTTGTGTTGTTTGTCCGTCCAATCTTTGTGAGATGATATCTCAGTGGACAATGTCCTGCAAGGAGACCTGCAATCAGTCGAAGGCCTTTTTTTTTGTAACGGGAGATACTGTCCGGCCTTGGAGGCGGAGAAGGTTATGGTAGCCTTAGCTTGCCTCATGCCAGGTGATGTTTCCCAGTAAGCTCGTATACCTTTATCTTCCCAGTTTTGTACCATCTTCCTGATGTGGCTCTTTGTAATATCGCAACTGGGTTCCGGTCCGAAAAAATGAGTCTTAGAGCCTTCTCTGGCTAGGATGTCGGCTTGTATAATGGCCTGAAGCTCGACCCAGACAAAACTGCGCACTTTCAGTACGAAATGGACAGATGATAGCCAGCTGATGACAAAACAAAATCTCTGGGCATCCTCATGGATTGTCTGCTAACATGGAGACAGCAAGTCCAACATCTCATCAGCAAACGAAGAAATGCTGGACAAAGAAAAGCCATCTTTGCTTACAGAAACATAAGCACAGTCAGCGAAGATGAAGAAATTATCACATACCATGCTCTCTTCCGTGCCAGGAATGGCTATGGTATAGAGGTGGGTGGGGAAGTGGTATGCAACTCATATATACAAGGCTCCAAGCCACATTCCTAAACTGGTCGCGTATTTGCAAAAAAAAAAACAGCCTGAGTACACTGTGCGTTTCAGTTAAGTTGAGCTGTCTAGGGGAACATTGAATCCATAGACGGGCAAATCCAGGATTCTGACACTCTTGTATAGGCTGCTGTTCTTTTAATATAGGCTTTCAAAGATATATTTATCTATTTGCATTCGATTCCTAATACTCACAACCTTATCACATTAGAAATTATTGCCCGTGAACCGCTAGAAAAATTGACTATATTTTCTTGGCATTAATTCACCGCCGCGCCGCTACTGAGTGACTTTTGAGTGACAGTTCACCATGACTACTGTCAAAACAAACTAGAATTGTTCCACTATAAAGCTGCGTTCGGATATTGTACACCGTTACACTTTTTACGCCCAATAACACGTAACTGTCATTTGGACGGTGTGCCCCATAGGTGTACCCGGTGTCAACGGAGTACAATATCCGAACGCAGCTTTAGTAATGATAAGTAACACAGTTATTACTTGACTATTATAGCTACCAGGGAGGAATATGAGGAGACCGCACTCTATAGGCAAAATCTGACCCAAATCACTGCACAATAAGTCCCAAAAACGTCAAGTTTTGAGAAATGCGCAGTACGCAGTACGCATATACCGCTCTCATTTATAAATTCAGCGACGAATCGGCATGTCAACATATATGGTTGTGTGGTTATGGTGGTTATGTCGTCTTGTCCAAGTGAATAGTGACGATTATTTTTTATTATATGTGTACACCATAGGTACCGACTGTGATACTGACAATAATAGTATATTATTTGACGAGCACATAACTAAGGATATAAATCGCGAGCATGAAGTTTATACGTTTATAGCCGTAGGAGAGCGTGTAAACATGCGAGCGATTTATATCCGTTGTGTGCGAGTCGAATACGACGCTTTATCTACGACTCATAAATTCCATTTTCTATCAAATATTTTAAAAGTATTTGTCAATGACGAGGCGAACTGTCACATAACTGTCATCTAAGTAGGTTTTCACAGACTTTGGCGCTAGCGTCATATAATGATGACAGTTCGTTCAAATAATGAAGTCATTATTTGAACAAGCTGTCATTACTATACAACGCTAGTGGGATTATAATCATTGGCGTGTTATAAGGAATGGGATTATATTGTCATAGATTCGTATGCAATGAACTTATTATATGTGAGTCGTAGATAAACTAAATTTAGATCTCACTGGTTTTTACGATGATGTGCTGTGTGCCACAAAAGTAATACTAATTGAATTAAAATAAACACCATATATTTTGTGCAGTTGTTGAGTTTATCCTTATTTATGTTTATAATTGTGTACTGGGATGCAATACATGCATTTATTATTATACAAAAACAACAAAAGTACTTATAACTACAACGTAAATAAATAACGATCAGTTTACTATTTATTATTATAAATAGTAAACTTGGTGGTTGTTTGGACAATTAATGTAAGGAAGCAAGATGTCCAGGAAGTGAGGTCAATGTATTTGAATAAATACAACCAGATACAACTTCAATTACAATATATGACAAATTACTGAAAAAGTACATAACAACGTAACAAAAAATGTTTTATACTATGCCACAACATAGCCCGGCGCGTTGAACGGCACGTTCAACCATCAACATCTCCATCTAGTGGTACTGGCAGGGGACATAGGTAACGTACTGCTCGCTTGATCAAACCAAGTGCAGTGCGGACAGTGACCACACGCACAACGCCATCCAATCCTGGGTGCAAATGTTCAATGCGTCCAATTTTCCATTTGGATGGTGGAACCTTGTTCTCCCTTATTAGAACAATTGCGTTCTGTTTAATGTTCGCTTGTGGCGTATTCCACTTGGCCCTTCCCTGAAGTTCTGCGAGATATTCAATTGACCATCTTCGCCAGAAGTGTTGTTGAAGTTTTGATAAATATTGCCATCTGGAGAGTCGATTTGTTGGCACTTCGGTCACCTCTTCATCAGATAAGGCGGTGAGGCGACGACCGGCAATAAAATGAGAAGGTGTGAGTACGTCAAGATCAAGAGGAGAAGATGAAAGTGGATAGAGGGGACGAGAGTTAAGAAGACATTCTATTTCTGTGAGAACAGTTAAGTGCTCTTCATATGTGAGAATGGCTTCAGCTAAAACTCTCTTTAGGTGATGTTTAATTGACTTTACTCCTGCTTCTGCCAATCCATTGAAATGTGGAGATGATGCAGGAGAAAAGTGCCAATTTATTCCCACAACAGATAAAGATTTACTTATGTCTGTGCTGTTTGTGTTAATAAATTCAAATAGCGATTGCAATTCGTTATTTGCACCTATAAAATTGGTGCCATTATCGCTGTAAATATTGTTGGGTATACCTCGTCTGGAGCAAAATCTGCGAAAGGCTGCTAAGAAAGCCTGGCTGCTTAGGTCAGACACTAATTCTAAATGAACAGCCTTTGTCGAAAAACACACAAATACGCATATATATGCTTTATTAATTTTGCATCCACGACCTTGTCTATCCTTGAGCTTAATTGGCCCGCAGTAATCAACTGTACAATTAGTAAATGGTGGTGCAGGAGTTACTCTCAATTTCGGTTGATCTCCCATTATTGGATTGTAAGTGTTAGCATTCTGCCTGCAACAAGTAACACAATTTTTGGTTGTTGATCTCGCAGTGACGCGAGCAGAAAGTGGCCAAAACCTCTCTCTAATTATGGCAACCAGTAAATTAGGTCCACAATGTAAATTTTTTAGATGTTCATGTCGGAACATCAGTAGAGTAAAAGGGTGAGACTTAGGTAAGATAATTGGGTGTTTCTTTTCATATTGAAAAGAACCTTTGCTAAGTCTGCCTTTAATTTTTAAAAGACCGTCCGAGTCAAGAAATGGAGTTAATGCATATAGGTGACTATTTTTCGGACATTCATTCTTTTTCAGTAAACTCTGATATTCATTATGAAAAGATTCAATTTGAACGACTTTTGCCAAAGTTTTAATGGACTTTGTACGTTCTTCGGCTGTAAGGAACGTTTTAGTTATTTTTCCATTTTTTCGCCAATTCGTTAGAACTCTTAGAATCCAACCAGTGATGGAAATAACCGTGTTGAAATTTGAAAACTTTGAACATAAGTTACTTATTTCATTCGGTATGTCTGAAGCTATTAAAACGACATGTTTCGGTTTTCTAAGTTCAGGTAACGGATCTGATATGATATTTTGACATTTTGGCCAATATTCGGATGGTTTGGATAGCCAGTCTGGGCCATGCCACCAAAGTTGATTAGATAGAATTTCTTCTGGACGCATGCCACGAGACACTAAATCAGCTGGGTTACTACATGATGAGACGTGTCTCCAAGAATACCAGCTTGTAAAATCTAAAATTTGTGACACTCTATTACGCACAAAAGGTTTTAATTGGTTTACTGGTGTTTTGAGCCAACTTAAAACAACAGTTGAATCACTCCACAAGATGCACCTGCTGAAAGAGATTCGACTTACAGTTGTTACTTTGTTTGCGAGTTCTGATAATACCAAAGCTCCACAAAGTTCAAGTTTCGGTATGGTTAGCGCTTTGATGGGTGCTACTCTTGACTTGCCTGTTAACAGTTGAACAGACACATTTTCTAACTGATCTGTAGACCTAATATAGCATACTCCACCGTAACCTAATAAACTAGCATCGCAAAAGCCATGTATTTCAGTGATGACTGTATTCGGCAAACGCGTACATCTCGGGATTCTAAGCGAATTAAGAAGTGTTAGTTCTTCACGGAACTTTATCCACTGTTCGTATAGTTCATCCGGAAGTATTTCATCCCACGTTAAATTGTATTGCCACAATTGCTGCATAAATGCTTTTGCTTTAAAAGTTACAGGTGTAATTAATCCAATTGGGTCAAACATTGATGAAATAGAAGAAAGCACATTTCGTTTCGTTTCTTTATCAGTTAAAGATGGCAAGTTAATTCTAATACCTAACAAATCGTCAGAATGGAACCATATTAAACCGAGTGGCTTGGATACATCAGAATGTTCGGAAATTGTTAAGTGGTCAATGTTGTTGCCTATCGAGTTACAAATTTCTCGAGTTATATAAGAGTTATTAGAGACCCATTTTCGCAATGGCATTTTTGCAGAATCCAAAATTTGGCAAATTTGCTTTGACGTTTGAATTAATTCCTCTTCAGAATCACTACCCGTTAACAGATCATCTACATAGAAGTCTTCTATTATTGCTACAGATGCATTAGGAAAAGTGTCTTTTGAATCTAATCCTAACTGATGCAAACACCTAATTGCTAAATACGGGGCGCTAGCTGTACCGTAGGTCACTGTACGAAGCATGTATGTCTGGATGTCATCAAGCGGGTTCTCCCTCCACAATATTAACTGAAAATTGCAATCGGAGTCATCAACTAATACCTGTCTGTACATCTTCTCAACATCAGCATTAACGACGAATAAATTCTGACGAAATCGAATCAAAATTGAGAATACGTCGGATTGAATCGTCGGACCTACCATTTCTATAGAGTTAAGGGATTTGCCAGATGTCGTTACTGCTGATGCGTTAAATACTACGCGTAGTTTAGTTGTGAGGCTAGACTCTCTAAGTACCCCATGGTGAGGCAAGTAGTAATGAGAGCTTGGAGGTATAGAATTAATCAATGTCATGTGAGTTAATTTGGTATATTCTTGCATAAATTGAATGTAACGTTCTTGTAACTTGCGATTTGACTTGAAACGTCGTTCTAAAGCATATAACATTTTTAATGCATGTTCTCGCGAATTACCTAGTACTTGAGGGCTTTCTTTAAATGGTATTTTGACAGAAAATCTACCTGTTTTGTCTCGCTTAATATTCGCGTTGAAATGTGATTCGCACATGATTTCTTCCTGCGATAATGCGCAAACTGCAGGTATAGTTTCCAATTCCCAGAATTTCGCAATTTGTTGTTGCAAACTAGAATTTTCTGACATTTGAACGACATTGCATGCTGTACTATTACTAGAAACTGTGTCTACTACTGGAATGGGACCAGAAATTATCCAACCTAGCACCGTATTTTGTAGAATAGGTTTATTAGTACCCAAAGATATTTGACCCACACGCAAAAGATGCCAAAATAAAGATGCTCCAATTAGCATATCGACTTGTTGAGGTTGAAAATACGTAGGATCCGCCAGTTGAATATAGTCCGGAATAATTATCAAGGCATGATTAATAGATTTATCTGGAATATGGCCAGTAATTTTATTTGTGATTAAACATGTTGCAGTAGTTATAAACGAGCTAAGACGCGATTTAATAATGATTTCGCATTTATGCTTGATGTCGTTTACTGACTGATTGAGTCCGATAACCGAAACTTTAGTTGAAAGTTTTGGTAATGAGAGTTTGTGCACCATATCTTCAGTTATGAAACACGATTGCGAGCCTGAATCTAATAAGGCTCTACATGGTACAATATCACCAATTGAATTCATGACGTGAACTAATACTGTGGATAATAGAATGTGCGAATTATCATAACTATTTACCGTCATACTGACTTTAGCATCTGGTGGCTCGTTATGATGTTCATATTTGCTTTCAATTACGCAATTAGACAATGTGGGCTCAAAATGTAATAGAGTATGATGACGCTTGTTACACTTATTGCATGTTTCTGCATGACAAGTCCGACATGAATGAGATGAACTAATACACTTTACACAAAGTCTCTTACCTTTAACCAATTGAAATCGTTGATTAGGTGTCAGCTTTATAAATTGCGGACAAGTCAAGATCGAATGAGTGCCATTACAAACTGGACAAGTTAAAGTTTGTATTTTGGAGTGGTTTGCTGACGTTTTATGTGAAGTCTTCACTTTACTGTCAACTAACTTCTGACATTTATTAACCTTCAAAAGTAGGTCGGCCTTTTTCTCCAAGAAGGCTAACATTGAGTTTAACGTGACATTATTACAATTTGACTTATGACGTTCCCATTCCTTAAACGTATGATTATCAAGTCTTTGAGAAAGAATACAAATTACCATTAAGTCCCAGTGTTCAACGGGAACTTTAAGAATTTCCAATGAACGAATATGTTTATTCACGGTGTCCACTAGTTTTCTTAGCAATTCTGAGGACTCTATTTTACAATATGGCAAGTCTAAAAGAGATCTGACATGATTATCAATCAGTAGACTTTCATTATTGAACCTTTTCATAATGAGATCCCACGCTAACGTATAATTATCATCTGACAGTGTTATGTTTTCTATGATTCTTAAAGCTTCGTCTGTCACTGAAGACTTTAAGTAGTGAAACTTTTGGATGTTAGGAAGATCAACATTTTTATCAATAATGGCTGAAAAGCTGTCTCGAAATTCTAACCAATAATTATAATCACCGTTGAACTTGGTTAATTGCAATTCAGGCAGTTTAACATTCATTGAAGTAGTACTAACTGATGGCAAGGATGAAGCTGAAGGAGCAGATGAAGATTCTTGAATATTACTAAGAATTGATTTAGCTTTAGAAAGAACAGCATAGTAAGTGTCCTCAAATCTTTGTAACTCTTCTAGCCGTTCATCTGAACTAGTGTCAGTGCTATCCAATTCAATATGAACATTGACATTTTCTTCAAGAACTTTCTCGAAATTGCTCACGCGTAATTTTAACTCCAATGCATCGAAGTTACTACCCAAATTAGTAATGTAATTACAAAAAGCATCTAATCTTGATTTGAGGAAATTACGTTTAATTAAAAGACCTTTCATTATATCTGTATTTTGCTTCTGTTTAGACATAACTAATCACTAAAAAGAGTTTAGCTGTAGTCAATTGAAAATCACAGAGCAAATCAAAATTACGAACTTTAATTAAAATGAAATAGAATGCCTTACCTCAAGAAAATAGACAATGAAGGATGGAAAAATGAATAGAGCCGGTCGTCGCACTTGCACTGGAACTGCCACCCAGGTAGTAAATGCAGATGGTATGCCGATACTCGGGTACTCCTGCAGCTACCAAAGTTGGGCAAGAACACTTTTGGCGAAGGCTGGCAAGGAAAATGTCCAAAATCCTTTCAATTTCAATGTCAGCTCTGACAGGTAATTACAGGCTGGTATAATAAATAGGGCGAATTATAGCACTGCTAATGTTATGCTTCGCTATGTCCCTGCTCGGGCGCCAAAATGTTTGGACAATTAATGTAAGGAAGCAAGATGTCCAGGAAGTGAGGTCAATGTATTTGAATAAATACAACCAGATACAACTTCAATTACAATATATGACAAATTACTGAAAAAGTACATAACAACGTAACAAAAAATGTTTTATACTATGCCACAACAGTGGTTATTACCACCAAGATATTTACTATAAACTGAACAAAAAGCATTAAGCCAACATATATAACGCTTGTTTCTGGTCACAAATTAAAACAAGATGAATTGTATTTCCAGACACTGTAGTGCAAGTCACTTTTCATACCTTTTCATATCAGCCACCGAAAAATACATGGTGCACCAATGATTGACTTTGTCCTCCGAATGGGGCTATGCAAACATTAATTTGCATTACCAAGCGTGGACTGTAATTATACATTCTGAAGAACATTTTCGAAATAAATATTTATCCAAAAATTCGGATAAACAGCCAACTTTCTTGATTTTAGAGAAATCAAGCTTCTCTAGACCGTGCTTGTTTTATTTCAATTCGTATAACCTTAATTCCTAGGAGGAATTTAATTTTGTAAAATTTTCTAATGACCGCTTTTTTTTATTTTTATATTTATATTTACATTTTATATTTATTAATGTAAATATGCGAAACAAAATTCTGCATAACTTCTTGCAACAATTTTAACATTCTGTTTGATTATTTTTAGAAACATAACCTCACCACACAATGACAATCGTCACAATTTCCGTAGGTTAATTTATGTTTGAGAGAAAAGAGATAGCAATAAATTTTTGCAATTCATATTCATTTACAGCCTGTATATAAGAACAGTTGAAAGCAAAATGGAAGAGGATATTCATAATGGTAATCACCCGTTGGTGATAATGAATTAACGTAGGTATGTTACATTTTACTGCCGCCTACACACCATTTGTTTGGTCAGAACGTTTCTGTCTTCCCATGATGCAAATAAATTATTTTATAATAGGACTACTATTATTCTCATTCATATCTGGTCAGTTTTTTAGCGCGAAAAACACCAATTTTCGTTATGGTCATACAACCACGTAAATATAGGTTTAATTTAAATTGATTGCAGATGTGTTATTAATAGACGAAGCGAATCATGGAACGTCACAAAAGTCCGACATAGAAACAGAAACGGGGAGGTCGAAAGAACAGAAAAACTCTCGAATCATAGAAGGAATCAAGGCTGAACATGAGGATTATCGGTTTATAGCAAGTGTCCTTCGCTTTCATGGCTTACACATGTGCGGTGGCTCAATAGTATCAGACACTGTTATATTGACGGCAGCGCATTGCTGTTTTGACCAGTATGGCATGCCCATCAGTGCGGACTCTTTATCAGTGGCAGTAGGAAGCGGCAAATGGAGGGCCGGTCGCAAAATCGAAGTTAATAATTACGTAGTTCACGAAGACTATGTTTTTAGAATAAATTTGAACGATATAGCTCTTCTGGTGCTCAAACATAAAATGAGACCTTCAGACAACGTGGAAACGGTGCACTTAGCTCACACTCCTGAGAATGAACAGTATAATCCCGTTGTTGCCACAGCGATTGGTTGGGGATTCATCAGTGATAAAGGATTGCTGGTAACCAAGTTGCCTGAAGACTTGTTCTCGGTGGATATATACTCAGTACCATTAAGCGAATGCAGAAAGCATTATGAGAAGATAAGTGATGGTCAGATTTGCTTTACTGGTACTGATAAAAGGGGGACATGCGACGGAGACTCTGGAGGACCGCTCGTTATGTGGAAGGATTTCACATTGGTTCAAATTGGAATTGTGTCATTCGGGGTCAATTGCAATAACACGAAACCAGAAGTGTACACCAGAGTATCAGCCTACTATTCGTGGATTAAGAATAAAGTCGACAAAATTGAAAAGAAAAACAGTACTTGATGTCAATTGAAGCACTTAAACTAATTTAGTTGTACTAAGTAAAATTAGAATATAAATAAAACTTATATCAAATTATAACTAATAAAATAAATCTGTAGCTAGTGGTATCAGTGGTCCTCAGTCCTTCAGTAACCATCTCTTTGGAAGTGGGTTAAGAAGATGCTGGTGACGATGTTGGGCTGTCGTTTTTGGATCTGTTATGGGTGGTATGGGCTGGTAACTTTGTGGGCATTCCTTAAAATTATGAAGGCATGTAGATTCATGTTTTCTTTGCAGAATGAAACCTACCATTGAGAAAAGGGAACTAAGTCCTAATCACCAATTTGGTTTTAAAGAACAGTATTCCACTATAGATCAAGACCTTAGAATAATGGATATCATAGAGAAAGCATTAGACGAAAGGATTATTTGCTCAACAACCTTTCTTGATGTGATAAGCTTTCGATAAGGTTTGGCAAAAACGATTGATACACAAACTAAAGAGTAGAACTTCGCCTCAAATACAGAGAACTTTACTGGCTTTTGGGAAGAAACTCTCAGTTGTCAGTACAGAACAAACTACAAGTATAACCAAGTATAACCGAATTGAATTTGGTTCATACGCAACAGTGACATGCACCGTTATCTTGATGTCCCACAAATCATCCAAGATATAAAAAGTAACGTAAAGGGTCCTGCAGCTACTGGACAACCAGAATATTATGAGAAGACTAAACAGAACTAAACCCTTCGATCTAGTGAATCAGAGAAATGTGCAAAAAGCAGAGCTTATGTAGTATTCTCAACCTTTCTGATTGAGAATGTCTAAGTCGGAATCATGTGTGATTAACGTTATATCATCAGTAAGAAGTAAAACTTTGTCCGCTGAATGTGAGGGATCTGATTATTGACCCTTGGACAATGCCATGATCAAACGCAGCAGCCGACCAAATGCCTTCGAGAAACCACACATTGTAGCATGTCAAATTTCCTCAGTTGCGGTCCATATGTTGTCCAAATTGATGATCGATAAGGATTCGCTGGTCTTCTAGAAATGTTACCAACCTGGACAAAAGTGTCGTCTCTAGAATCTTTGCGGACACTGGTAGGATGTCTATCGGATGGTAGTTTGAGCTGTCGTTGGTGTCGCCTTTCTTCAGTATGGCGGTCATTTTTGCCATCTATATTCAGTCGCCGACCACTCCTTGCGCGAAGGAGGAATGATTGCTGATTAAACATAACTACTGCTGGACGACAGACTATAACACGGATAAGATACGCAAAAAACCCTCCATACCATTAGCCCGAGGACGGACTACCCGACCCCGAGGTGAAGCAAGAGGGACATTTATGTATATATGTATTGTCATTGCAATTTTCCAACATTTATTGTAATATTGTGGCTTTACAAGAATAAAGTTTATTATTATTATTATTATTAAATGCATAGAGGCAGCGCTGCTTTAACAAGATAAATTTAGTGCTGTAGAAAACTGTCATATTTTCCACTGCCTTGCCGTGTTGATCCAGAAGCTTCCAGTTTTCCAGGATCAGAAGGTTCCTTCCTGGTTCCTTTTGTGCATTGGATACTGTTTCCTCCTATTTTGTGGCATCTTTACGAGAATCACATAAAAGCACGACAGTGCCCCTTTTATAACTCTATCTCGTTTATACTGATGAATAAAAATAAACAACGGATTTGGTAGAGGTTTGACCGCACCAAGGTACACCCTATCTAAAGCCATGGGTAATACAGGAGCTGAGTCTCCGTTTTACGGACCCGAGTCGTTCTGTGGCATAACCAAAGGCCAGGTCAAGGAAAGGATTCGGATATAGGAAGAAAGAGTGAAAAACTCTAGCTGAATACATCTTGCATGAGGCAGGCTAAAAAGTTTATTGGCCCTTCTGCTACAAGGACAAGACAGTACCTCGAGCTGCGAAAGGAAGATTTACGAATAATAATTGCATACTATGTGACTGCGTAGCAATACTCTGCACTAAAACGTACTAACTCGGTGTAAATCTACTGGTTGGTATATAACTGGTACAAACTGTCTCTTTGAAGCTTCACGGTCTTCATCAAAATGGTAGCTATCTATGCACTCCATATGCAGAAGGGGAAATTACAAACTATAACGACTGATTGACGTAAATCCAAAGGCAGGAAAGCGAAGCCACCGACATAGCAACATAAAATAACATATTGTTTTTAGTTTCGATGTACTACAGGTGATAATGAATTCACGTAGGCATCTTGTACTTTGTTCCACCTTCATAATAAATCACTTGTTCCGAATGTTTCTGGCTCACCATGAAGCAAAAAAATTATCATATGATAGTACTGGTGTTATTTACAACTGTATCTAGTAGGTTGCTCCGATAAAAAAAAACACCAATTTGTATTCTAGGCATACAAGCACTTCAATATTATTTAATTACAGATGTGTTATTACTCGACAAAATGAAACATGGAAAGCCACAAAAATCTGACAAGACATACAACAAAGGAAACGTGAATAAAGAATTCAAAAGCCGGATCATTGAAGGAACCAAGGTTAGGTATGAGGACTATCCATTCGTAGCTAGCCTCATGCATCACTATAGTCACATTTGCGGTGGCTCAATTATATCAGACAGTGTGATATTGACGGCAGGCCATTGCTGTGCCCATGGGGACGGTAGGGCGTTTCATACGCAGTATCTCTCTGTGGCAGTTGGAACCAGCAGATGGAAAAACGCGCGCCATGACTTTAAAGTTAGCAAAGTTCTTATTCACGAAGACTTTAATAGCGGTGACCTATCAAATGACATAGCGCTTTGGGTGCTGAAGGAAAAATTGTCACCTTTTGGCAACGTTAGAGTCATAACATTAGAACGTCAACCAGTTTATGAAGACTTCAATCCCGTATATGCTACTGTTCTTGGCTGGGGGTACACCAGCGATCATGGGTTTATGGTTGATAGAGCTTCTGATGACTTGCTTATGGTTAATATATACGCGATATCGTTAAGCGATTGTGGAAAGTATCATGATGACCTCAATAATAAACAGATTTGTTTCTCCAGTCCTGACAGTAGAGGCAGCTGCTTTGGGGACTCTGGAGGACCTCTTGTCATGCGAAAGCATTCTAGGTTGGTGCAGATTGGATTGCTATCGTTTGGAGAAACTTTAAATTGCAATAACACTGTACCGGAAGTATATACAAGAATATCTTCGTACTATATGTGGATAAATGACAACGTGGCCAAACTTAAAGTTGGGCAATGAAAACATAATAAATGGGTTTGATACAAACTGCAATTTTTCGTTACTAGTCTGGTGTTGCTAAGTACCCTATCTTCATTGCTAGGATTGTGTTTTTCCACTTCAAAATTCAACTCGTCTGACAATTTTTCGACTACAGCATATGTGATCAGTTCAGAAAAATCAACTTTATGACGGATATTTATTTTGAGATTTCAACTATTTCTTACAAGATAGAATTCCCTAAGTAGTCCTAAGTAACTTTAAAATTGTAAGGAGATATGCATAGTGACATCTCTGTGATCTGGCATACTTTTGAACAAGACTCAAATTGCTGTCTGGTTTAACAGTAAGGCACACTACATAGTTAATGTTAAACTTCAAGGTTAAAAAGGTTAAAGTTTTTATTTCAACCTGCCCACAACCTCAGGCCATATGCTTTGGTTCTACAATAGCTTGGTAGCTAGATGTGTCCATGGTTGTTCTGCGTTTGAGTTGTGTGGAACATTTCTGATTGAGAGTGTCTAAGTCGGAATCATGTGTGATGAACGTTATATCATCAGCTAGAAGTAAAACTTTGTCCGCTGACTGTGAAGGATCCGATTATTGACCCTTGGATAATGCCATGATTAAACGCAGCAGCCGACCAAATGCCTTCGAGAAATCACACATTGTAGCATATCAAATTTCCTCAGTTGCGGTCCATATGTTGTCAAAATTGATGATCGGTAAGGATTCGCTGGTCTTCCAGAAATGTTACCAACCTGGACAAAAGTGTCGTCTCTAGAATCTTTGCGAACACTGGTAGGATGTCTATCGGATGGTAGTTTGAGCTGTCGTTGGTGTCGCCTTTCTTCAGTATGGCGGTCACTTTTGCCATTTATATTCAGTCGGGGGCCACTCCTTGCTCGAAGGAAGAATGATTGCTGATTAAATGCATAGAGGCAGCGCTGCTTTAACAAGATAAATTTAGTGTTGTAGAAAACTATCATAGTATTCCACTGCCTTGTCGTGTTGATCCAGAACCTTCCAGTTTTCCAGTATCAGAAGGTTCCTTCCTGGTTCCTTTTGTGCATTGGATACTGTTTCTTATTATTTTGTGGTACCTTTAGGAGAATCCCATAAAGGCCCGACAGTGCCCTTTTTAAAACTCTACCTCGTTTATACTGAAGAATAAAGACAAACAATGGATTTGGTAGAGGTTTTACCGGACCAATCTAAAGCCATGGGTAATACACAATGAGCTGAGACTCAGTTTTACGGACCCGAGACCTTCTGTGGCATAACCAAAGGCCAGGTCGAGGAAAGGATTCGGATATAGGAAGAAAGATTGAAAAACTCTAGGTGAATACAATCGTCTTGCATAAGGCAGGCTAAAAAGTTTATGGGCTCTTCTGCTACAAGGACAAGACAGTACCTCGAGCTGTGACAGGAAGACCTACGAATAATAATTGCATACTATGTGACTGCGTAGCAATACTCTGCACTAGTACGTACTACCTCGGTGTAAATATACTGGTTGGTACATAACTGGTACAAACTGTCTCTTTGAAGCATCATGGACTTCATAAAGAGGCTAGACATCAAAGCACTCTATATGCAGAAGGGGAAATTACAAACTATCAAGACTAATTGACGTAGATCCACAGGCAGTAAAGCGAACCCACTGACATAGCATCATAACATAACATATTGTCTTTAGTGTCGACCTACTACAGGTGATAATGAATTCACGTAGGCATATTGTACTTTGTTCCACCTACATAATAAATCATTTGTTCAGAAAGTTTCTGGCTCACCATGAAGCAAATAAATTATTTTATGATAGTACTGGTATTATTTACAATTGTATCTGGTAGGTTACTCCGATAAAAAACAGCAATTTGTATTCAAGGCATGCAAACACTTCAATATTATTTAATTTCAATAAATTTCAGATGTGTTATTACTCGACAAGAAGAAAAATGGAAAGCCAAAAAAATCTGTCAAGACATACCACAGAGGAAACTTGAAGAAAGAACCCAAACACCGGATCATTGAAGGAACCAAGGTTAGGTATGAGGACTATCCATTCGTAGTTAGCCTCACCTATGAGCAGAGTCACATGTGCGGTGGCTCAATTATATCAGACAGTGTGATATTGACGGCAGCCCATTGCTGTACGGATGACCGCGATAGGCCGTTTCATCCGCAAGCTCTCTCAGTGGCAGTGGGAACCAGCAGATGGAAACACGCGCGCCATGACTTCAAAGTTAGCAAAATCCTTATTCACGAAGACTTTCATAGCGGACTCCTATCAAATGACATAGGGCTTTGGGTGCTCAAGGAAAAATTGTCACGTTCGGACAACGTTGGAATCATAACATTAGATCGTCAACCAGTTTATGAAGACTTCAATCCCGTACATGCTACTGTTCTTGGGTGGGGGTACACCAGCGAAAATGGGTTTATGGTTGATAGGGCTTCTGACGACTTGCTTATGGTTAATATATTTGCGATACCGTTAAGCGAATGTGAAGACTATTATGAAGACCTTACTAATAAACAGATTTGTTTCTCCAGTCCTGACAGTAGAGGCAGCTGCTTTGGGGACTCTGGAGGACCTCTTGTTATGCGAAAGCAGTCCAAGTTGGTGCAGATTGGATTGGTATCGTTTGGAGACGATTGCAATAACACTTACCCGGAAGTGTATACGAGAATATCTTCGTACTATATGTGGATAAAGGACAACGTCGCCAAACTTAAACATAAAGAAACGAAACGAAAACATAATAAATGAGTTTGATACAAACTGCATTTTTTGTTACTGGTCTGGTGTTGCTAAGTCCCCTATCTTCACTGCTAGGATTGTGTTTTTCCACTTCAAAATTCAACGCGTCTTTGACAATGTTTCGACTACAGCATATGCGATGAGTTCCAAAAAAGAACTTTATGACGGAAATTATTGATACTGAGATTTCAACTGTTTCTTACAGCATGCAATTCGTTAAGCAGGCTGAAATGAAAGTGTGAAGCATCTCATGATAGCCGGAATTCACGCGGCGCTCTTCGGTCTTTGGTGTGGTGCGGGGGAAGGGATCGACAGCGACGCTGCCGGTAGTGGGGGATCGCACTAGTGACTAGGAGAATAGCGTTTACACTAATCAGAAAATCTACTAACTCCATATTCTTCAAGTTCACAGAAACGGACTCAGACGGATTCACCGACCGCTCTGACCTATCTGCGAAAAATATTGTTCATGTTTATTTCGGTCTTAAAAATTAACAAATAGTCGGAATGCTATTAAATGCAAGGGATATGTATCACAGTAAATAAGGATTATATGCATGCTAACTGCGTTGTCCTGTTAACATTCGTTACTGATCTATCTGCTTCCATCAAAATCTTGTTTACAACCTTATTATATAAAAACTGAAGAAAACAAAAACGCCAATTGATAGAAGAGACTCAAATGCAACCTGACGGAATTGCTGGCATTGCATAATATAGCTTTTTGTGGGTCAACCACTAATCCGATCATTTTACAAAAATGCACATTGAAAGTTAGCATTCCGCAGGTGATTATGCTTTTTAATTCTTGAAATCTATGGATTATTTCCGGAGTAATTATGTGCCAAAGTTAAACGAATGAAATTTACGGGTCAAAAACAACGCCAATTCTTCTTAATTTGGAAAAATCGGGTAAACGCCAACATATACAGCTTTCTACTTTTTATGAGTTGTAGCATATTAATCAAGATTTGCGAGAAAATCGACGACAAAAGAGCGTACATAATATATGGCCACGATAGTACACAGAAATAATGTAAAATAAATATGGCAAAGTTTCACATGAAAAAGGAATTCCCTCACTAACCAGAATCTCTTCTATAGTATTTTGTGAAATATAAGGACCGGCAATAAGACGCTGCTATAAAATTTAGTACCTTTTACGTAGGCGTATTTTAACGAGGAATGACAACCACTCGTTTAAGGAGATTGGCCGTAATGTGTCCATACTAACATGAGTCAAAGAAATTGGTTAGTGATCAGCATATTGGCGATCGCAGCTTTGCAAGGTAAGTAATGACGTGGTCGTATAGAAGCTGCTTTAAATATTATTTTAGGTGTGAAGTTATCCAAAAAATCAAAGAAGAACCACCAGAGAATTATAGAAGGAGAAAATGCCCAGATCAAAGAATACCCATTCATGGCAAGCATATTATATCATGACGGCATTGTTTGCGGAGGCTCCATAATAACAGATAAGACCGTACTGACAGCAGCGCACTGTTGCAGCTTTGGTCAAGGTCATAATTTTAATGCAAAATATGTCAGTGTATCAGTTGGTAACAATCATTGGAAGAAAGGTGAAAAGTACAGAGCGCAAAAAATAATCGTCCATAAAAAGTATAATTCTAGAATGCTTCTAAACGATGTGGCCTTAATTATACTTAAAAATACACTAGCATTAAATACCGCTGTTGCAGCAGTTAAGTTGAAGCCAGACGCAGTGAATGAGAACGACAAGAGAATTATGGCCACAGTAATTGGCTGGGGGTATACCAGCAAGGATGGAATGGTGGTTGAAGAGCCTTCTGACCAACTGATGAGGGTCAGTATACATTCAGTCAACCACAATCAATGCAAGAAAGATTACAAGGACATAGGCCGAGGTCAAATTTGTTTTAGCAGTGAGGATAGAAGAGGTAGTTGCAGCGGAGACTCTGGAGGACCACTGGTGATACTGAAGAAGGAAAGTTACGAGCAAATCGGCTTAGTGTCGTTCGGTGGCGATTGCAATAACACCCATCCGGAAGTGTATACGAGAATTTCTGCACACTACAAGTGGATTTCAGGAAATTCCATCCAAACTAAGATGTCTAAACTTCTGCCGAGATTTTGTCTTAACAATTTTAAGCGTGGTTGTATATCCAAATTTTTCGGAAGGTAGACCAGATGACTATAACTAAAATCTACTTAAGATTTCTACATACCAACTAACCAAGAAGTTCATAGCAACACCGTAAACCTAAGGACTAATGACTTGTATATGTAAATAAGTTTATTTAATGGAACATAATATTATTTATTGTAGTTACGTTTAACAATTTCTATAACTCACTTATCAAGTGTTACCACAAGTAAAGAAACGATAGTATTGTTAGACTTTGAGGCATGGGCATATCCAGCTTAAATCGGAAGGGGGGTAAATTTTATACAATGGAAATCATCCCAAAATATAAATGATCTCACTTGAGAATAACAGTTGGCCAGACCGATCTAAAAAATAAATGAATTTTAGGTGAATTGCAAAAAAAAATTTTAAACTATAAATAATAAAATATTCTTTTTCATTATCATTTATCCGAAAAAATTGAATTGATTTAAATAATTTTTTTCGGAAAATTGGGGCGTTACTTATGTTCCTTTTAAAAATATTAAATTGCCTCAAGTCAACCAATTTTATTAATCACATTTCTTTCTCCATCTCTTATTCTGATTTCCTGCCACTGTGTGCCGCAAGATAATGTTGATTTGTTGCTGTCTGGAAACTGTTCCCTGTACTCTAATTAGATGAACTATTCAAAACGAAGAATATTTTATTATTTAAGCAATGGAAATTATCCTAAAACATAAATGATATCACTTGTAAATAACAGTTGGCCAGGCCGGCCAAAAAAATAATTTTAGTTGAATTGCAAAAAAAATGTTTAAACAAATGCCATTTGTTTAAACAAATGTGGGTTTATTACTAATAATAAACAGGATATCTCGAGCTGCTCGAGTTAATTTTACAAGAAAGCTGACTTTTACCATAATTAGAAAGAAAGTTGAAAATGAGTTATAATTAATTGTTTAAACAATATGAAGAAAATTGTTTAATGAATAATGTCACTCTACGATAATAAACCGCCATTTCGAACTTCGAGAAAAACGAATTAATTAAACAAATAGAATTTGTTTAAACAACTGGAAATTAACTGACAAATGTTTATTTTTTGGGTATGGAAACGATTTGGGTGATCGTTGCTTTCTAAATAAAAATAACCACCACAAGTGTCCATAATGGAAAGAGTGCTATGTAATAAACATAATAACAAAATACAAGAGCCTTAGTTATGTGGCCTTAGTTATACTTTAAAATACACTATCCAAGTTTCCCGTTATTGCCGCAGTTAAGTTAAGTCAAGATCCACTGAATGAGGACGAGAAGACAGTAAATGCCGCTGCAAGGATGGAGTAATGGTTAAAGGTGCTTCTAAACAACTGATGAGGGTCCGTATATATTCTGTGACGCCTAAGCAATGCAGGAAACATCACGATGACATTGGTCCTGGTAAGCTTTGCTTCAGCAGTGACGATAGAAGAGGTACTTGCAATGGAGACTCTGGAGGACCACTGGTGATACGGATAAAGAAAAGCTTCGAACAAATTGGCATAGTGTCTTATGGTGGTCCGACTTGCAATAACACCATACCGGAACTGTATACGAGAATTTCTACATTCTATGAGTGGATTGCAGCAAATGCTTACACAACTGAATCGAATAAACTGTCGAGTTTCGCAGTTAAAAATTTTAAGCCTTAATTTTGGTATGTACCTAGATCAATGTTGTTCGATGTTGTTCACGCAATTACTTTTGCCAACGAAAGAAATGAGTGAGATGAAGTCCAGTGAAGACGTGGGCTGAACCAGTGGACAGATTAAGCAAGTTTGATTACACATTCGACTACAATACGGATACCTAAATAATGTATTCCATAGCATATTAACATAAAATTTAGTACTGTTCACATGGGCGTATTATCAACAATAAATGCAACCCACTAAGTTAAGAAGATTTGTTGTATTGCGTCCGTACTGACATGAATCAAAGAAATTATCTTATGATTAGCTTGTTGCTAATCATTTCATTGCAAGGTAGGCAACGATATGATCAGATAGAAGCTGCTACAGGTTTTATTTTAGGAGCAATGCCCTCCAAACGAAACCAGAGCAACGGGAGAATTATCGAAGGAGCTAAAGCCCATATCGTCGAATATCCATTCATGGCAAGCATACTATACTATGATGTATTCTTCTGTGGAGGCTCTATAATAACAGATAAAACTATACTAACAGCAGCCCACTGTTTCTACTATAATGGAGATCATAAAATGAAGAAGAAGCGTGTCGCTGTGTCAGTTGGTAACGAGTATTGGAGGAAAGGTCTAAAGTTCAAAGCAGACAAATTGATCGTCCACGAAAATTATGTTTCTAGTATTGACCTAAACGACGTGGGCTTAATAATTCTTAAAAATACACTATCCTGGTATCCCGTTGTTTCTGCAGTTAAGTTACGTCAATATGCAGTGAATGAGGACGACAACAGAATAATGGCCACAGTACTTGGTTGGGGGTTTACCAGCAAGGATGGATTACTGATTAGTAAAGCTGCTGATCAACTGATGAAGGTTAACCTGTATTCAGTGGAGCACAGGCAATGCATGCAACAGTACCCTGTGGTTGGTCCGAGTCACCTTTGCTTCAGCAGTGGCGATAGAAGAGGTAGTTGCACTGCAGACTCTGGAGGACCGCTGGTGATACGGAAGGACGATAGTTTCGAGCAAATCGGCGTGGTGTCATTCGGTGATGATTGCAATAACACCAAACCGGAAGTGTATACGAGAATTTCTACATACTATCAGTGGATTGGAAAAAATTCTTACACAACTGAGTGGAGCAAACTTCCGTCGAATTTTGCAGTTAACAATTTTAAGCGTTAAATTTCGTGTACTATATTTAAAAACAATTTTTTAAATTTTTAAGGTGTTATTATTATTAGGCAAGCCAAAGGTTAATACTTCTATATAATAACAATAACTTTATTATTTAAAATGTTGGAGTTATACGTCAAATTAGAGACAAATTACTGTTTTTTTTTAGTTTACGTTGTTGGTGACACCCTTTCCCGTTATCTAAATAAATTTTCTTTTCACGAGACTTATTTTTTTGCCAGACTAAAATAAATCTAGATGGTCCCATAAAAAATCTATTGACTGTTGAATCTATTGGACCGTGTCGTAATACAAATAAATTTATTTAAAAGAACATAAAATATCTACAGTAACTTTTTCTTATCCTATCATCTGAAGAGAGATAGGTTACAGCCGCTCATATTTGAGTAATCCCAACAATTATGGTTAGTGAAAGATTAGACAACTTACTTCATTGCTTTGGTGGTTTCAATTTTTATTGTTAAAATGTAGTTGGGTGAACTGATGTATATAACCTGTATAATCTATATAACCCTGCGAACTAAAATTAAGTATAACTATATTAAATTAAATCAGGCTACCATTATAAATTGATTGCGGCAACAGATTCATTAGTTAATACAACAAGTACTGAATTTCGTACAACTACAATGAATTACTATAGAAACTAGGTATAATATGCGTTTTTGACTATTTTAGTAATGTCTAAATGTATTATAGTTTCAATAACAATTCAGTTTTCCTTGTAATTTATTTATCAACTTCCGACTAAGCGCCCAACTTGTTTATCGGTATATTACGATGAGTATATTATGAATCATCATGAATCAATAATTATTAGCAAATGTATACAACGGCAATCAAATCATAGAAATAAAAGAAACAAATAAATCGGAGAGTTGAAAAACAGTACAAGTCCAGAATTGGCCATTTTGAACTGAAATAACCAAAATGTTCACTATGATTTATTCTATCGAATAGACCTAAAGAGGATGCTTGGGCGAAATAAACAAGTCCAGAATAGTGCTTTGTTGCTCCCCCATGCACCGCGTTTCTACTCAGTTTCTACTGATATATCAGTCGAAAACAATCGCCAACTTCGTAATTTGCGTTCAAATCGTTGTTAAGGTACACCGAAGTAATCAATATGAATATCAACATCAAAAAGATAGATAATATTTAAAAAAAGTCCTCAAGTATGTAACTGGTGAAAATTTAGAATTTTACTACCACGTGACATCCGGACCGACTACCACCTTAGAAGAGGAAATTTAATACTATCATGTATATAATCATCAAACTCTATAGCATACTCTATTATATCGCCATATACAGGGTTAGTCAAAATTAGCGGAACACCTAAATAATTCTCCAACCGTGCACAATTTCAAAAAAAGATGACAAGTAAGAGTTGTTTTGCTTTGAAGAATCTATTGTTTAAATATATTTTTAATATACAGGATGTTCATTTTATTCTGGATATTTGGTAACCATTCCTTCTTATAATAGAACATCCTGTATAATTTTACATTTTTTAATTCTAAGAATCTTTTGCATTATTTTTTTATACAATGCGTTATTTTTGAGTTATGAGCAATTAATCAAAAATAGCCGAAATTACCGCAATATCTAAATAGTACCCCAATTTAAAAGAAAATCTGGGTTTAAACTACTGTTTATTATGGAAATTTGGTAACTGATAGCACGCCCTGTATATTTATACATTTTTTAATTCTAGGATTAATTCTTTTGTAGAAATATTTTTTTTTATACAATACCATCATTTTTTAGTTATAAGCAATTAACTTTATTTTATAGTTAAATTATTTTTTCTTGATTTGCTTTTATAATTTTTTGACTTGCTCATTTTATAAAAAAAATGATTCTTACAAAAACTTTTAGAATTAAAAAATGTTAAATATACAGGCTGGTCTATTAGAAAAAAAGTTTACCAAGTTTCCAGAATATAATGAACATCCTGTACAATGCAAATATATTTAGACAATAGCTTGTTTAAAACCAAAAAACTTTTGTTTGTATTTTTATTTGAAGTTATTTACGGTTGAAGAATTACTAAGGTGTCCCGGTAATTTGACTAACCATGTACAATCCGCCATTTTCAATTTATTTTGAAAATCTGACATGACATTCTTAATTATCAATCTTCAAATATGACGGGAATAAAGTTTCATGCAAATCCAAGATCTTTTACATTTACGGTCGCCATATTGATACCGCCATTTTGAATTTTGAAAATCGGACATTGGATTTGGAGTCTAGGATCTTCAAATATGACAGCACATAAGTTACATAAGCACCTTTCTAAATTTTCTAGTCGCCATATTGAATCCGCCATTTTGAATTTAAAAAATATGACAACGGGTTTGGAATCAGAACGCCAAAAACAATAATAAAAATATTATTTAAGTGCTTTAAATAAGCAAATATTGTTCAAAATGTACGCTGTTTTTCCGTCGAGTTCAAAAACAGTACATGCCCATGATGATTGATTTAATCATAGCTCTGCTTTTAATGTAAATATAAATAAAATATGTAATACATTTAATTTTCTGTGAACTACGTAATATTTTGTCTGTTGGCACAAAATAGCTAACTGCTATACTTTTCAAGATATTGCACTGACAAAATTATTTTGTTAATTTTCTCAGAACTCACTTTTTGGACTTACTGCACTGGTACTGTTTCGAACCGACCGATTCAAATATAGATGCACTAAAGAATGCTTTATGTTCATTAATTTATTTAGTTTATTAGGTAAGTACAATTTACATCATATTATTACATAATTTATTCTCGTTAACCCTGCGATAAATAGAACAAAAAATTTTGTTTAGGAATAGGAACTTATACAATATTACAAATGTGCGTTTTCTGACGACCTTGTGACTTCTAGTACAAGCGATTGAGAGATTCTAGAAAATAATTACTACAGAATAGGTCTGGGAAGCGAAACAAAGCAGGAAAAGGCCAAGAGGAAGTAGAATGAAGACCTTGACTGGACCAGTGGACAGATGAAGCAAGTTTGACTACACATTTGACTACAATACGGATCCTAAATAATGTATTCCATAACACAATAACATAAAATTTAATACTTTTCACATAGGCGTATTTTCAACGATGTATGCAACCCACTCATTTAAGAAGATTTGATGCAATGCGTCCATACTACAATGAATCAGAGAGATTACACAGTGATCAGCTTGTTGCTAATAGCTTCTTCGCTTGGTGAGCGACGATGCGCTCACATAGAAGCTGCTAGAATTTTTATTTTAGAGGCTAAGTCACCCAAACCCATTAATACCCATGATAGAATTATTGAAGGAATAAGAGCCGAGATCAAAGAATACCCATTCATGGCAAGCATATTATATAATGACAAATACTAGTGTGGAGGCTCCATAATAACAGACAAGACTATACCGACAGCAGCACACTGTTGCTGCACTTTCGAACATCAGTATTTAGACAAAGATAATATCATCGTGTCAGTTGGTAACGAATTTTGGAAGAAAGGTCAAAAGTTCAAGGCATACAAACTGATCGTCCATGAAAGTTATGAATCCATCAGCATCATAAACGATGTGACCTTGATTATACTTAAAAATACACTATCCAAGTCTCCTGTTATTGCCGCAGTTAAGTTAAGTCAAGATCCACTGAATGAAGACAAGGAGAGAGTAAATGCCGCTGTACTTGGATGGGGGTTCACCAGCACGGATGGAGTAATGGTTAAAGGTGCTTCTGCACAACTGATGAGGGTCCGTATATATTCTGTGACACCTAAGCAATGCAGGAAACATCACGATGACATTGGTCCGGGTAAGATTTGCTTCAGCAGTGACGATAGAAGAGGTACTTGCAATGGAGACTCTGGAGGACCACTGGTGATACGGATGAATAAAAGCTTGGAACAAATTGGTATAGTGTCTTATGGTGGTCCGACTTGTAATAACACCATACCGGAAGTGTATACGAGAATTTCTACATTCTATGAGTGGATTGCAGCAAATGATTACAAAACTGAATCGAATAAACTGCCGAGTTTTGCAGTTAACAATTTTAAGCCTTAATGTTGGTATGTACCTAGATCAACTTGGTTGTCTAATCAGCGTATTCAGAAATCAGGCAAATTGACTATAATTAAAAGCTTTTTAAGATTCCTATATGCCGACCAGTAAGGGGATTCATAGTAACTCAGAAAGTCTAGAGACTAATGACTTGATGTAAATAAATAAGTATTTAATACAACATAATATTATTTACCCATTCGTGTAGCCTGCTATAATATGGCCAAAGGGTTGGGGCTTTCGTAGTATTGCTGTGTTCATCAAAATAGTCCAGCATGACGTTTTCGGTGATGTTTTGTGCATGATTCTTGTCAACTAAATATCAAATCCCCTTTTCAGATATATTTCAAGGACCACATTTACTTTAATAGGGTATTATGCGAAGATCAAACCTACGTCGTAGATATGAACGATTTCAATTACTGTTACGGGATTGTATATGCGCAATAAATGGTTTATTGAATATCAGCATACACGTAGCAAGCTATAGTATATCTAAAGTATTGAGGATTTCTTAGTTTATGACGTATATGCTTCCGGTAACATTTTGGGCCAAATTCTGCTCGTGTCCATACCGTTTTTGTACGTTGCTTCAGACGTATAAAAGATTAAAAAGACATAGCATTATAGCTGATATAAGTGTAGTAAAGGAGTGCTTGGAAAGCAGAAACAGAACTATTAAATTGCCAGGAGCCATTGCGTGTATGAATCGGATCAATAGGCGTCATGTCAGAATAGATTCTTAGCTCTCTCATGTTCAGCTTCATCATGTACGATACACCTGGAATTGCCATCTCCAAGGTTTATGGGAACACAAACGTGAAACTTGTGCTGCTTACAGAATGTGCGTTTGCTAACGACCTTGTGAGTTCTAGTACAAGCGAACAATAGTTGAGAAGAAAATAATGCAAGCGAAATCATGACATCGATGTTACATAAATATAATAAAGAAGTTGATCACGCAATGACTTTCGCCAACGAAAGAAATGAGTGAGAGGAAGTCCAGTGAAGACGTGGGCTGAACCAGTGGACAGATTAAGCAAGTTTGATTACACATTCGACTACAATACGGATACCTAAATAATGTATTCCATAGCATATTAACATAAAGTTTAGTACTGTTCACATGGGCGTATTATCAACAATAAATGCAACCCACTAAGTTAAGAAGATTTGTTGTATTGCGTCCGTACTGACATGAATCAAAGAAATTATCTTATGATTAGGTTTTTGTTAATCATTTCATTGCAAGGTAAGCAACGATGTGATCAGATAGAAGCTGCTACAGGTTTTATTTTAGGAGCAATGTCCTACAAACGAAAGCAGAGCAACGGGAGAATTATCGAAGGAGTTAAAGCCCATATCGTCGAATATCCATTCATGGCAAGCATAATATACTATGATGTATTCTTCTGTGGAGGCTCTATAATAACAGATAAAACTATACTAACAGCAGCTCACTGTTGCTGCTATAATGAACATCAAAAAATGAACAAGAATCGTGTCGCTGTGTCAGTTGGTAACGAGTATTGGAGGAAAGGTCTAAAGTTCAAAGCAGACAAATTGATCGTCCACGAAAATTATGTTTCTAGACTTGTCCTAAACGACGTGGCCTTAATAATTCTTGAAAATACACTATCCTGGTATCCCGTTATTTCTGCAGTTAAGTTACGTCAATATCCAGTGAATGAGGACGACAACAGAATAGTGGCCACAGTACTTGGTTGGGGGCATACCAGCAAGGATGGATTACTGATTAGTGAAGCTGCTGATCAACTGATGAAGGTTAACCTGTATTCAGTGGAGCACAGGCAATGCATGCAACAGCACCATGAGGTTGGTCCGAGTCACCTTTGCTTCAGCAGTGACGATAGAAGAGGTAGTTGCACTGGAGACTCTGGAGGACCGCTGGTAATACGGAAGGACGATAGTTTCGAGCAAATCGGCGTGTTGTCATTCGGTGATGATTGCAATAACACCAAACCGGAAGTGTATACGAGAATTTCTACATACTATCAGTGGATTGCAAACAATGCTTACACAACTGAGTGGAGCAAACTTCTGTCGAATTTTGCAGTTAACAATTTTAAGCGTTAATGTTCGTGGACTATATTTAAAACAAATTTTTAAATTTTTAAGGTATTATTATTAGGCAAGCCAAAGGTCAATACTTCTATATAATAACAATAACTTTATTATTTAAAATGTTGGAGTTACACGTCAAATTAGAGACAAATTACTGTCTTTTTTAGTTTACGTTGTTGGTGACACCCTTTCCCGTTATCTAAATAAATTTTCTTTTCACGAGACTTAGTTTTTGCCAGACTAAAATAAATCTAGATGGTCCCATAAAAATCTATTGACTGTTGAATCTATTGGACCGTGTCGTAATACAAATAAATGTATTTAAAAGAACATAAAATATCTATAGTAACTCTTTCTAATCCTATCATCTGAAGAGAGATAGGTTACAGCCACTCATATTTGAGTAATCCCAACAATTATGGTTAGTGAAAAATTAGACAACTTACTTCATTACTTTGGTGGTTTCAATTTTTATTGTTAAAATGTAGTTGGGTGAACTGATTTATATAACCTGTAAAATCTATATAACCCTGCGAACTAAGATTAAGTATAACTATATTAAATTAAATCAAGCTACCATTATAAATTGATTGCGGCAACAGATTCATTAGTTAATACAACAAGTACTGAATTTCGTACAACTACAATGAATTACTATAGAAACTAGGTATAATATGCGTTTTTGACTATTTTAGTAATGTCTAAATGTATTATAATTTCAATGACAATTCAGTTTTCCTTGTAATTTATTTATCAACTTCCGACTAAGCGCCCAACTTGTTTATCGGTATATTACGATGAGTATATTATGAATCATCATGAATCAATAATTATTAGCAAATGTATACAACGGCAATCAAATCATAGAAGTAAAAGAAACAAATGAATCGGAGAGTTGAAAAACAGTACAAGTCCAAAATTGGCCATTTTGAACTGAAATAACCAAAATGTTCACTATGATTTATTCTATCGAATAGACCTAAAGAGGATGCTTGGGCGAAATAAACAAGTCCAGAATAGTGCTTTGTTGCTTCCTCATGCAACGCGTTTCTACTCAGTTTCTACTGATATATCATTCGAAAACATTCGCCAACTTCGTAACTTGCGTTCAAATCCTTGTTGAGGTACACCGAAGTAATCAATATGAATATCAATATCAAAAAAATAGATAATATAAAAAAAAGTCCTCAAGTATGTAACTGGCGAAAATTTAGAATTTTACTGCCACGTGACATCCGGTCCGGATGTCAGTAGTCGGTAGTCGGTCCGACTACCACCTTAGAAGAGGAAATTTAATACTATCATGTATATAATCATCAAACTCTATATCATACTCTATCATATCGCCATATACAGGGTTAGTCAAAATTAGCGGGACACCTAAATAATTTTCCAACCGTGCACAATTTCAAAAAAAATGACAAGTAAAAATTGTTTTGCTTTGAACAATCTATCGTTTAAATATATTTTTAATATACAGGATGTTCATTTTATTCTGGATATTTGGTAATCTTTCTTTCTTCAAATAGATCATCATGTATAATTTTACATTTTTTAATTCTAAGAATCTTTTGCATTATTTTTTTTATACAATGCGTTGCTTTTGAGTTATGAGCAATTAATCAAAAATAGACGAAATTACCGCAATACCTAAATAATACACCAATTTAAAAAAAAATCTGGGTTTAAACTATTGTTTATTCTGGAAATTTGGTAACTGATAGCACGCCCTGTATATTAATACTATATTTTTTAATTCTAGGATTAATTCTTTTGTAGACATTTTTTTTTTTATACAGTACTATCATTTTTTAGTTATAAGCAATTTACTTTATTTTATAGTTAAGTTATTTTTTCTTGATTTTCTTTTATTTTTTATCCGTTAACGATCGATTAATTGCTCATAACTCAAATATGATGCATTTTATAAAAAAGTGATTCTTACAAAAACTTTTAGAATTAAAAAATGTTAAATATACAGGCTGGTCTATTAGAAAAAAAAGGTTACCAAGTTTCCAGAATATAATGAATATCCTGTATAATGAAAATATATTTAGACAATAGCTTGTTTAAAACCAAAAAAGCTTTTGGTTGAAGATGTCCCGGTGGTGAAGGTGTCCCTGACATGACATTTTTAATTATCAATCTTCAAATATGACGGGAATAAAGTTTCATGCAAATCCAAGATCTTTTACATTTACGGTCGCCATATTGATACCGCCATTTTGAATTTTGAAAATGGGACATTGGATTTGGAGTCTAGGATCTTCAAATATGACAGCACATAAGTTACATAAGCACTTTTCTAAATTTTCTAGTCGCCATATTGAATCCGTCATTTTGATTTAATAAATATGACAACGGGTTTGGAATCAGAACGCCAAAAACACTATACATCATAATAAAAATTATATTTAAGCGCTTTAAATAAACAAATATTGTTCAAAATGTACGGTGCTTTTCCGTCGAGTTCAAAAACAGTACATGCCCATGACGATTGATTTAATCATAGCTCTGCTTTTAATGCAAATATAAATAAAATATGTAATACATTTAATTTTCTGTGAACTACTTAATACTTTGTCTGTTGGCATAAAATAGCTAACTGCTATACTTTTCTAGATATTGCACTGACAAAATTATTTTGTTAATTTTCTCAGAACTCACTTTTTGGACTTATGGTACTGTTTCGAACCGACCGATTCAAATATAGATGCACTTAAGAATGCTCTATGTTCACTAATTTATTTAGTTTATTAGGTAAGTACTTTACATCATATTATTAAGTAATTTATTCTCGTTAATCCTGGGATAGCATGATCCGAATATCTGTTAATAAGTCACTAACAGTATCTAATAAAGAGAAAACTACAAACATACATAAATAATCATTTATATGAGTATTCTACTCACATTAAGCCATATGGTATTGTACCTATGTCTACTGTAATAGCGCGTTCGGTTTGTCAGGGTAGGGTATGGGGAGAGAAATGCTGGCCGCACGCACGACGTTTTTTGAAAAATGTTCATTACGTATTTGTTAAAAAAATAGGTTAAATAAATTCTCAAAGTGTTCATATAGCGTTTTTTTTTATAATGTACACACTGACACATTCCAATATATTACAAGAAAAACTTCTTTAAATTTCTTGCCAATGTCGGAGTTAATCCGGACCTGGCAGACGGCCATATTGTCAGGGTACTTCAGTGTCATGTTAGCCCCGCCCCCCCGGGGCAATTTTCTCACTGCAAAATACATCCGTATAGCGTCTCCATCGTCCTCCATGGTCGTATCACTATAACTTGTAAAGTATATGAAAATAATGTCTTTCTTACCATTTGCTTTGGTTTCTTTTTCAGATGGTGACAGATCCTATACACTGTTCTCCACTAATAAAACTTGGCGTTCAGGAAAATACTGTGGGTTTCTTTGCATTATTCGGCCACTATATTAATACTATGCTATTAATACTATGCTACAGGAAAAAAACTAGGTTATGGCCGACCATCTTGATATTTTTTCAACTTGTTTCAATACAGTATGCGTATGACATACGTACGACGTATGACGTACCAAACACGGGAATAAAACACTGAATAAAACAATAACACATGTATGATGTTCAATAATCATAAAAACGATATTACAACTACTACGTGCCGATACATTTGATACAATGTTATTGTTATGGATGTTATCCATATTGTTTAGATACTGTAATTAGTTAAATATTTATTTAGTTTTACGTTTTACCATACATATGGACCTGATGCATTTATTACAAAAGATAACAGGGTTTCTTTGCTGTCTAATCTTATGCCTTCTAGTAATTAATACTGCACGCGTTAATAAGGTCCCAAAAATCATCCATGGACAACAGGTACCAATGAGTGCATATTTCTTCGTGGCAAGTCTTGTCAAACGTGGTAGACACGTTTGTGGTGGTTCGATTATATCCCACAGCTTCATCCTGACAGCTGGTCACTGCGTCGTATCAAAAGAAAATATACAGGCATCGCCTAAAGACATCAGTGTGTCAGTTGGGCACAAATATTGGGAGGAGGGACAGAGGTATCAAATCGACTTGATGATTGTCCACAAGTCTTACATAAGGGAGAAAAAACTCTTCGACATTGCCTTACTCCGGACATCGACGGAGATAACACTTGGACCAGCAGTCGGCATCATCAGACTGAATCCAGTTCCATTGGACGACACTGTACATAACATCAGTGCCACAGTGTTAGGATGGGGGTTCCAGGATAATGAAGACGGCCTTCTGATATCACAGCCCTCTGGATATATAAACTACGTGGACCTGTATATCATACCGTGGGACGTGTTTAAGACTTTCTTTGGGAATCGCGTCAGCCAGTCACAGCTATGCGTAAACAGTCAGGACAGCAATTAGTTGGGTACTTTTTTACTAGTACCGCTGCTCGAACAAACCTATAATAAAGAAGTTGATCTGCGAAAAAGTAGAGAACCAACGCAAGAAATGAGTGAGAGGAAGTCCGGTGAAGACGTGGGCTGAACAAGTGGACAGATTAAGCAAGTTTGATTACACATTCGACTACAATACGGATGGATACCTAAATAATGTATTCCATAGCATATCTAAGAACATTTATACAACATAAAAATTATTTCATCAAATTTGACCTGGGATGAGTATAAATTGTGTTGGTAACGGGTATATAATTTCCCAAAAGGAGACGCTTCAGAAAGAAAGGTTGTTGGTTTCTCTTACGTATAGCTTTTATTGCATATTACTTACAATCATTTGCAATAAAAGCTATACGTAAGAGAAACCAACAACTTGACGATTTGAACCAGGGACCTTTGCGTCGCTAGCAAAATGCTCTCCCATCTGAGCTATTGACATTGTGTTAGCGACGCAAAGGGCCTTGGTTCAAATCCAGGTTGTGGCTGTAATTTTTTATATATTTAAAATTTACATCCCGCCTGTATGTTACCATATTATTAACTTATAATATTACTTTGACAAAGTATGTCGTTAAACATTTCCAGTTATAGTTTATATTGTTTGGAAATTAAAAAGACCTTCATTTTTAATGTATATGCATTTTAGCAACCTTACAGTACACAATTCATAAGTCAAAATGTTACTCTTAACTTATTATCGTTGTTAATGCACGCCTCTTAATTTATTTAGAAAACAAATTTAGAAATAAAATTTCCAATAATGTCCCAGCTAATATATAGTACCTAAATGAAAAATGTGTGCTTATTGAACTGGAACTATATTACAATAAAACTTCTGTAGAGCTCTTTGAAATATTAACAAATAAAGAAAAATAAAAAATTAATTGCTTATCAAACAATGCAAAACCAAAAATGAAACACAATAAATACATATTACAACAATAAACAATTATTAATTATAAGTAAAATTTTAATAATTTGTCTTAACAAATGAACAAAAGAAAATACCAAAACGTTATGTTTTTTTTCTAGAAAGTAGAAAGTAATATGTTTCATATGGTCTTATTGGTTTTCTCTGTTCCTTCTGAAGTTGGAGCCGTTTAATACAAGATATTGTTAATAATTCAAACGGATTCAATTTAATGAATTGAAAAAGTAATTAACTTTCTGAAAAAAATTGTTTTGCGGAAGAAACGTGGGACAGCCTGTATATATTGCTATAATTTAAATTTTTTTGGTTGTCAAGCATATATTAGATGTCATGAAAGACAATTGAACATTAACTGCTGTAAAATAAATACAGATATAAAATTTCCATTGTCCTTCATACAAAATACATGCTCGTCCTAAATGTAAATTTAAATTAAATTTAGAGAATTTATTTACGTTTAGTGAATATATTTTAATATTACAATTCTGAAATAGTCTATATTTAGTGATAATCCTTGGCATCAAGTTGATTTGCGCATTTACTTACTTACTTACTTAAGCCCGTCATCCTACTGCTGGGCAAAGGCATTTACTTGCGTAATTAATATGTGTATTAGTTAACATAAATTTATATAATGTGTCATGATATTACGCAATATCTTAAAATGAGCTTTTCGTATCATATTATCAAATTTCATGTTTATTAATATTATTATAAAAGTAATTCTATATTTAATTAAATGCATTACCTACTCGTAAACAACTGTGGTGATCATATTTCATTTATTACATTGCAATGAAGATATCACATTAAGGAAAAGGTCGGACACGCTAAAAATAAACTAAATCCCGTTACATTACATCCATCGAAAAACCACCTCGTGACGGACAACTATTTGCGAAGCGGCCGGGACGAGGTAGAACAGTACACGAATATATAACCGACATACTATTTTCAAATCCTGCGATAGCGATACGAACTTATTTATTTCCATGACTGTACACACTGACACATTCCAATATATTACAAGAAAAACTTCTTTAAATTTCTGGCCAATTTCGGAGTTAATCCGGACCTGGCAGACGGCCATATTGTCTGTTGTCGGGGTACTTTAGTGTCATATTAGACCCCCCGGGGTAATTTTCTCACTGCAAAATACATCCGTATAGCGTCTCCATCGTCCTCCATGGTCGTATCACTATAACTTGTAAATTATATGAAAATAATTGAATAACTTGTGTCAAACTAACTTCTTTCTTACCATTTGCTTTGATTTCTTTTTCACGGTGAGCAGCCTTCAAAGCATCCTATACACTGTTCTCCGCTAATAAAAGTTGGCGTTCAGGAAAATACTGTGGGTTTCTTTGCATTATTCGACCACTATTAATACTATGCTACAGGAAAAAAGCTAGGTTATGACCGACCGTCTTGATATTTTTGCAACTTGTTTGAATACAGTATGCGTATGACATACGTACAGCCGAAGAAAAAAAGATCTTTACATGACCGCGGCAAGCCTACACCAAGCGTAGGTCGGAGATTGTCGGTCGTCGTATATACCTGCTAAAGCCATAAAACCGATGGGTCACTTCTGTTTCATTTCATTTTAAGTTTTCTGTATGTAGATGGCATGAAATTGAGTTTCGTATTAATATAATATATTTTCGATATTTGGAACGAGCGAAACTGCCGCTCGTAGCTAAAGATTGTTATTCGTTAATATTTTTGTTTCGATTTGCAATTGCAATATTATTTCATTTATACTCAAATACAAAGTAACGTTAGTTATAATTATAAAAATTTGAATTAGGCACATATTAAAATACTTTATCATCATGGCTATTATTTATTATTCATGGACATTATATATTTTATTTATGCATATAATTATGTATACAACAAAAATAACATAAATATAAAATGAGAATAGTATAGATAAAAATAATAGGTAGATATATAACAGTAAAATATAATATATGTAATAACTTAAAATAAATATATGTAATAACATAAAAACAAACATTTAATAATATAGTAATAACATAAGCATGTATTAAATAAGAAAACTGTTCTGTTAGGTTGGAGGTGATATAAATTTGGAGTGCCTTTATTACATATTTGTTGAGGTTGGTATGACCTGCTGTTTTAGGAAATGATACATTTATGACAATCTAAACACAGAACATATGTATCGTCAATTTGTTGCACTAAGAAAACAAACAAAATCCTTTGTTGTTGTATCAGCCAAAATTGATTTAGTTGTGGTTGTCCAACAAATTTATGATTTTTAATCAAATAGCTGCCTAGATTAATAATTGAACTGCTTTTTGTTTGTTTCCTTTGTGTTTTAATTACACTAATGGACATTTTTTAACGACCTTTTAGCTGCTCATTATAATTTATAGATGTTTTGACTGTATTGTACATTTATTTACTTAAGTGTTTAAAATTTATTATAAAAGGAACATTCACATTTATTATATGTCCCACATTTTTTCCCGCATAAATTATTTTTAGAAACTAAATGTTTCAGAGTAAAACTTTTCACATGGACCTATTTGCTTTTCCAAATCCTTAAAAAGTTACAGCAAACTTGAAATATTAGCAAAATAAATTTGTATATAAAATATAATTCCGGGCCTTTAATTTTGTAATTTAACCGAGTTTGTATTACCAATTGTTATGCGGCAACGGATACCCTTGAATACAACCATTTTATGTTTTTTTATGTCAATTTTCTGTTCAGATAAAAGGTTCAATGTTTCAAGGTTTCTAAGGGACCCTTTTGAGGTGTCTAGAATATTGGAGTCAGCCAGTATAATTTTTTTTATCATTACAAAAATCAAATTAGCGATGAATTGACTGCTCGTCTTTTCCACAAAAATCAAAATTGAATACTTGGAAAATCAAATATAAAACATACAAATAATCCTTACCATATTCACAGGCCACTCACAAAATATGTTATCAATTTCTTATAATTTTGAGTAAATTTTATTACACAAGATTATAAATGTATTATATCGGGACAATTAACCGATACATATGTCAAAATCAGTAGAAAACAGTGAATGGCCATTAAAAAACTATCGATGACGTCATAAGTAAAAATAATTGAAGGTTGGACATTGAATTTAATATAGCTATGTATATTTATGTATATTTTGATAATTACAAATTGACAAGTTGGAGGATTTTTACAATAGTAATCCGTTCCAGAGATTTTGTCGTTTCCATACCTTACATAATAAATAATAATATTCAATTGATTAATTAATATTAAGGTAAATAACAATTTAATGATAGTAAATTGAGTAACATAATAGATTGAAGTTCAAATAAATTTTAATTTTACAATTTTTTGAAAGTTATCGACATATTATTCTGATGTGATATCATTCATATTGGATTGTAAATCCTCCCCTTACATATCACACATAAGAAAATGCGTATGGATGCTACTATAGAACGTCAAAATATAATTTTAATAAACAAAAATAACAACATTTTTATAATTAAACTAAAATGCTGAACAACAGTTCTAAAGGGCATATCTGCAGCAAAGTAGAAACCAGGACAAATAACATTTTCAGTTACATGCAAAATTGTAGAACTGTTTTAAAAATTATTTACGCCGAATATAATGATCGATTTTGGGTTTCAGACATACGCCGGCCGGCGGCGCCCTGATGACCAACGACTTAAAAATGTGCTTAACACAATATTCAACAAATTTGCAGATACGACCTTTAGAACTATAACAGCAGTATACCGACTGAAGCTGTCGGCTTACCTACTTACAATAAGAATTAATTTACTGTGTATTTTAAAATACATTAAATATTACAATGCACTATTGTCAGTTTCGGATATCGGAAACATATATAAATAGACGAAATTCAATTTCATACCATACATACAGAAAAATAAAACGAAACGAAACAAAAGTGGCCCTTTGGTTTTATGACTTTAGCAGGTAGGTATCCGACGACGGACGACCGACAATCTCCGACCTACGTTTGGTGTAGGCTAGCTGCGGTCATGTAAAGATCTTATTTTCTTCGGCTGTACGTACGATGTACTTACCAAACACGGGAATAAATCTAAAACGCGCCGACTGAATAAAACAATAACACATGTAGGATGTTCAATAATCATAAAAACGATATTACAACTACTACGTGCCAATACATTTGATACAATGTTATTGTTATGGATGTTATCCATATTGTTTAGATACTGTAATTAGTTAAATATTTATTTAGTTTTACGTTTTACCATACATATGGACCTGATGCATTTATTACAAAAGATAACAGGATTTCTTTGCTGTCTAATCTTGTGCTTTCTAGTAATTAATACTGCACGCGTTAATAAAGTCCCAAAAATCATCCAAGGACAAGAGGTACCAATGAGTGCATATTTCTTCGTGGCAAGTGTTCTCAAACGTGGTAGACACGTTTGTGGTGGTTCGATTGTATCCCACAGCTTCATCCTGACAGCTGGTCACTGCGTCGTATCAAAAGAAAATGTACAGGCATCGCCTAAGGACATCAGTGTGTCAGTTGGGCACAAATATTGGGAGGAGGGACAGAGGTATCAAATCGACTTGATAATTGTCCACAAGTCTTACATAAGGGAGAAAAAACTCTTCGACATTGCCTTACTCCGGACATCGACGGAGATAACACTTGGACCAGCAGTCGGCATCATCAGACTGAATCCAGTTCCATTGGACGACACTGTACATAACATCAGTGCCACAGTATTAGGATGGGGGTTCCAGGATAATGAAGACGGTCTTCTGATATCACAGCCATCTGAATATATAAACTACGTGGACCTGTATATCATACCGTGGGACGTGTGCAAGACTTTCTATGGGAATCGCGTCAGCCAGTCACAGCTATGCGTAAACAGTAAGGATAGCAGAGGTAGTTGCAATGGTGACTCAGGTGGGCCACTGATCACTAAGGTGCGTGATAGAGATATGCAAATTGGACTGGTGTCATTTGGAGGCAACTGCAACAATACCGTACCTGAAGTACACACTCGAGTATCAGCGTTCTATCCCTGGATTAGAACTAGTATGAAGAGCAACAAGCGCAAGTTTGACTGAAATGAGCTACAGGAGTTTGCCACAATCGTGGTCCTGTGTCGTAACTATGGTTCACTCATATCCATAGCTCGTTAACATGGTTATTTCCGTTAGTGAATTTGATGATAAATGTTCCAGTAATCGTATGGTAACTTATATACAGTTTACATATATAATGTAAATTAAAATACAAGAAGCATTTTGATGAATTATTGAAGGCTCCTTGATAACGCTGAACAATATTTTGCAAGTTTTCAGAATATGTACCTAGCTAATAAAATAATTAAAGTTGGCACAAGCGTTTCTTCAATATTTCGCCTATAACATAGATAAACTTTTAGATGATATTATCCCAAAATTACCATTTAAATTTTCATTAATTCATAAATACGTTGATGATATTATTTGTGCCTTGCCTGAGGACCAAATTGAAAATACCTTAGATTGTTTTAATAGCTTGAATAAAAATATTCAGTTTACTGTTGAAAACGAAAATAATTCTTGTATTTCTTTTTTAGATATAAATATTATTCGGACAGATGAAAATATTTTGCTTTTAGATTGGTTTAGAAAAGTTACAAATTCGGGTAGATATATTAATTTTTTCTCATATCATTCCATTAATTAAAAAATCAACGAGTTTTGGCACTAAAAAATAAAGTAGAAAAAATTTGCAATTCCAAATTTAGACACAAAAATTTAAAAATTTTGTTTTCAATATTTTTAAATAATGGTCTTCCAAAAAATTTACTTAATCGTTTATTACTTGGTTCTCGCTCAAATCATAACTATAATGATCCTTTTCTTCAACAACATCCTTTGTTTTTAAAAATTCCGTATATAATGGGTTTAACATCTAGTTTAACCAAAATTTTAAAAAGTAATAACATTAGATTTGCAAAATATAATTTGTTAAAAATTAATAGTTGTTTTTCTTTTGTTAAAGATAAAACACCTTTGGCTTTAAATTCTAGGATAGTTTATTCAATACCTTGTTCTTGTTGTAATATATTGTATGTTGGTCAGACTAGTAACTATTTAAAAACTAGAATTTCCTTGCATAAATCGGACATAAAAACTAGTAAATTAAGGTGCGCATTAGCGCAACATGTTTTTAAAGAAAACCATAGGTTTGATATTGAAAATGTTAAAATTTTAGGTATTTGTAAAAATCAACGGAATAGAAATTTTTTGGAAATGTTGTTTATTATGAGTTAAATACATGTAATTTTAAACCTAATGTAGAAAATGTGAGCATAATTTATAAAAATTTATTAACGTTATTGAAATCTTTTAAGGGTCGAAATTTTTAATTAATTTATATATTTTTTTCATGGATATTGGGATATCATTTTAATTTACGTTGTTATGAAGTATTTTGTTTGACATTTGTCAGAAGTTTTAAACAAGTTTTATGTGTATTGGTAGTTTATAGTTAATTTAGTAAGTATTTATAAATTTGTTATATTCTTTGTTTAAAACGTTCCTTGTAGATTTCCTGACGAAGCCTATGTTATAGGCGAAATATTGAAAATTAAAAAAAAAACTAAAAACTTTATTGTTCGCATATCAAGTCAGGGATAGGTTGAACAGACATTTTCCAAATAAGTGGATTGGACGATTCGGCCCTATAGGATGGCCACCACGTTCACCAGATTTAAAGCCGCTTGATTTTTTTTCTGTGGGGTTAATTAAAACAGAAGGCGTTTGCGAATAATTTTCGTGATAATGTAGACATTCTAAAATTAAAAATTAGGGAAGCAGTAGACGAAATAAATGAAGAAACAATTGATTTGGTATATCGGGAGTTTAGAAGAAAATTGGAAAAATGTGTACCTGTAGGTGGGGAACATGTGGAGTAATGTTTTGTTAAATTACTTTGTTAACAATAAATAAAATATAAAACTTAGAATACAACATTGAAATTTGATGTCTCAGCATAAATTTAAATATAAAACAACTTTTACCTATAACATTTTTGTTCTAGCTCCGAAAAACCGACAGTTTACTCTTCGGCCAATTTAACATTTTCGTGTTTTCTAACCATCCTGTATGTTAAATCAAAATATTAACAATGGCTTTCGACTTTTTAGGACATCCAAAACTCTTATAAAGAATGACTTTTTCTCGAGGAATTAAAAATTACGTTCATTATAGGTATAGTTAGTAGTTAGGTCCATCGGGTGACACACTGTAGGTATATATATTTTTATATATTTTATATATATTTTTCAGTTTCATTGTCGTGTTATTCTTTGTTCTTGTACTGTTCTTAATTTAAGTGATATTGGACACCATTTTCGCGTCTTATTGTTTAATATACAGCTGTCAAACTAACAACGCCCACGGTGTTTCTCTATACAATGGTGCGTAGGTTCATTGCAGTACCTACAGTACCAATGTAGACGTTTCCAACGCTTGCCAATACAAGATGAAACAAATAAACATTTTGATCTTGCTCTCATTAATCATTGATACCATGCAAGGTAAGTAGCTTACAAATTATAGTTAGTTAACATTTGTAAAACGACAATGTATACGTGGGGATTCTCAAACGTTCTTCACTAATCATTTATTGCACTTAGATTTTTGCGTAAGTATGAAATAATACTTATAGGCCAAGACTAGTGAAAAAATTTTGCACAAATGTCCTTTGTAACTTACACGTTCGGGGTTTTTTGCATTTTACCGCAAAACGGCCACGATTTCGAAAAATTGCACTTTATCTTAAATACAGTGGTTCTCAAACTGGGGCAGTACAACCGTGATAAGACACGAAGAGGTCGGGCGAGGCAGTGTCGGGTTATTTGCGATAACACTCTGTTGGAAACGTGTTATGTAAAAATGTAAAAATCTAAAACAGGTGACCGAAAGACAAAGTTATTTCTAATTTAAGCGAAATTCATAACTGTGACGTTTCTTGAGTCGCTAATTTAAAATCTGACAAAAAGTCATAAAAAAATGGTGGATCCATTATGGTGAAAGAGATTACTGAAACTGATTTGCTTTTTAGCTGAAATTTAGTAATTGGGAGTTTCTGGGGTCACTGAATTCGAATTCACATTTAAAAAAAAATAACAGAAACCCCTAACGGTAGGTGGAAAAAATTTCTAAAATTATTTTTTGATTTCGCTGAAATTCATTTCGGCATTTTCAGTCACTGATTTAAAATCCGACGACAAAAAAAGAATGGACAATATTTATCAATATTTGTCAAAATTTTAAATATAGTTAAATATAATAACATGTTACAAATACCGTTACGATCCTTACGAATATCCAATAATTTATACTTGATTAATAATCAGCGAGCTTTAAAACGCATTTTCATATTTATTGAGTCGGTCATATTGGGCCCGCCATATCGACATTCAATTGTTTTTGTCCAAGTTATTATTAAGGACCTATAAAATAAAAAATAGAAAGACGTATAAGTAATTACCATATTTCTTCATTTGATGACAAATTCGTTCTCACCATATACGTATTAAAAAATATACTGCATGCGCCAAATAGAGGCAATGTGCAGTCTTGGTTCCTACCGAGATGAAGATTATCTTTCCATTTATAAGAGGGTTGTTTGAACTTTTGCCACATTTGTAGACACATGGAGTAAACTGATGTATCTGTATAAATCAAAATTAATGGTTGATTTAATGTTACTTTCAGCTTCTGAGCTGATAACACCGACAAATAGCGCTTGAGGCATGCGCACTGCGCAGTGTATCCACCACTTGAGATAAGATAGAGAGATATATGTCGTAAGGCTAGTGTTGGTCGAGCTCGCTTTGATGTACAATCGGTATATAGGTTATTATATATATGTGGTTCTCACCGACCTAGGTAACCCCTTTCTTTATAAATCTTTGCAACTTTTCAAGTTATGATAGTTAATCAGTTAATGTGGTTGGATTTTACAAAGTTGAGGAAACAGCACACATTCTCATTGGGTGGATTTTGATATTTAACACATAAGGAAGAGTTTTCAAAAGATTTCATTTCACAAAGTCCCCAGATATGAAGCTGGATAATAAATTGCTGATCTATCGATATTGTAAAACATAAGAAATCGAATAACTTCTTGAATGAACCAGAACAGTCCAATTTGAACAGCAACATGTTTGGACTTTCTGATAGCTGTATCAGAAACGCTTGAATCAAGGTTGGCAGAACTGAAGTTGTGGATGTTCGAAGTCCAAGTGTTAGAAGCCCGTGATTTCACTCATTTTAACGAGAAGTACAATCAAGAAGTGACAAGTGCACCAGCTCGCGTGTATAAAGTGCTAGTAGAAGTGTTGCTATTATACTAATAAGTGAACATCGTTACATCAGTGTTTTATAATAAGTCCCATAAAAGCCTTTGATACGTTTGAATTCCTGGTATACATTGTTTCTGCTCACCCATTTACGACCATAAAAGAGTTCACCTTGTGGATAAGATTTTGATAACTAATTCTGACAAATCTATTGCAGAAGATGAATCACAGCAATTGGTAAAAAAAGAATCGCAACTATTGAACGGCGATGGACGTATAATAGAAGGAATTGAGGTAAAACAGGACACGTACACATTTGTGGCCAGCATCATGTACACTGGGTCACATATCTGCGGTGGTTCAGTGATCTCGCCGCTCTTGATATTAACAGCTGCTCACTGCTGCTATGACACCAGCGACAGAGTACTGAAAAACGTCTATATGGAAATATCGCTTGGAAGCATCCATTACCGAAACGGCACCAAATACAACGTGCAAGTCAAGTATATCCATGGAAGTTTTAATAAGGACACCATGGAGAACGACATAGCATTGATCAAGCTCGCCAAACCAATAGTCTTCGGCATACACGTCAGCGTTGTACCGCTACTCAGCACACCGATAAACGATCAGACTGAAAATATCACGGCCACGGTTATAGGATGGGGATACGAGAGTAAAGACGGAATGCTGGTGACGTCCGCTTCTGAAGAATTGATGCAAGTTGAAATTACCAGCATGCCCTGGCAGCAGTGCGGAAATTATTATAAAAATATCTTCAAGTCTCAGCTTTGCCTGGCCGGTCCTGGTAGAAAAGGTAGTTGCAACGGTGACTCTGGAGGACCACTGGTTACTACCATTGAAGGGACAGTTTGGCAAATTGGGTTAGTTTCGTTCGGGTCCGATTGCAACAACACTGCCCCAGAAGTCTACACCAGAATCCCGTATTTCTATCAGTGGATTAAGTATTTAATGTTGTTATGATTTGCAAATGTCTACAAAATAAAGCTTTTCTGTTAATAATATTGCAGGAGAGTCATTCTCTTGTAGTAATCTCAGTACTTCCGATTCATAGAGATCGATTTTGGACAATTTTTCTTTGTAAATGAACTTTAAGAGATTCTTAAATCTTATAATAGGAAGGTAACATTATGTCTGCAAATACAGCAGAATAACCAAAACAATCTAGTACTTTTGGGGTGTTTATAAGGATGGTTTATATACAAGTTAATATTTAAGTTCTAATGTTCTGCATCCATATGATAGTGGTTTATAAAGAAAACTTATTTTTTGGACAGTTGACGGCGCATGAGTTGTTTGGTGCACGAGGAGCGCAAGCGACGAAAGTTGTAGTACTGTTGGTACAGTAGTAAATTGTCAACTTCGTAAAGTTGGGATAAAATCATGACAAAATCTTATTGTGGATAATTTTACTCTACTTTAACCTACAAGTTTTAATAAATAATTGACGGGGCGCAACTATGATCACAATAGAGCTTGTGGCGACACTGTTAACCCGCAACGGCTACTGTGATAAAAACTTACAAGACAACCAGTGAATATATAGATATAGAAACATAACCTAAAAAGGTAACTTAAAAATAGTGTCTAATGATTATAATAGTTAGAATAGAAGTGTTTGGCGGTGATTGATTAGTTACTTTGAAGAACAACATCCAAAATGTTACCGAAAACATATACGCTACTATAGCTTGGTATGTGTATGCTGATATTCAATAAACTAATTATTGGGCATATACAATCCCGCGGCTGTGTTTGAACTCGATCTACGATGTATATAGGTTTGATCTTCGCATAACTCCTTATTCAGGTAAATGTGGTACAACGCAGTGCAGGAACTTTTAAAGTTATCTTCTAAAAACAGATTTTAGTTCTTTCTTTAAATTCGATTGATTGCTTTTAGCATAATCTGCGGTTGATTCGCAAATGATAATATCAAAAACGCAGTGAAGACATTGGAATTTAAAAAGGTAGAGGTTCGTGTTTTTCCTGAATATCTTGTACCTATAACGTTTAAACCTTGAGATGTTTCACGTTAGATGGCATCGCTAGAGATTGCTCCTACTAGCGCCTCTAGCGGACGCAACATGTCACCACATAACCTATATTATTAATAAACACAATACACACTTTAGTCGCAAGCAGTAGTAGAAAACCTGGAGAATGAAGGGTTAAGATGGTTTGAGCATACTGTGAGAATGTATGACGAGAGTGTGGAATTAGGCAAGAAAAATGTCTCCAAGGGCTTGGAATATATTCCTCAGCAAGATTTCGCATCAAATGGTGATCACTCACTCTAAACAAAACAGAGGAAGGCTTGCTTGTGGTTCTTTCCAATGGTTTCTAGAGGTTAAATTAGTATACAGTAGAAGAATTCGATGGAATTCATTAATTCGTTGTTAATAATATTGAGGTTAGGTTTTAGTTTAGCACGAGTAGCTTACGAACATACAGCTTTGCGAATCCCACGTATACGTTATCAACAGAAAATCCACGTAATAATTGAATATAACAGTTGCAGTAGCATCTAGTGAAGAACTGACATTAAGAATAATATCTGGCACCAACGTAGAACTAGAAAGCTATTCATTTGCAGCAAGCATAATCTACAAAAAGGGCCACGTATGCGTTGGTTCCATCATATCCCACAGTTTTATACTAACCGCAGGCCATTGCTGTTATAACAAGACAGGAGATCTCAGAGAAGTATTTTTGTTTCAAGTGTCCGTCGGAAGTAAGTACTGGCAAGACGGAGATAAGTATGACATCATCGACATGCATCCCCATGAAAAGTACGTCAAGAAATTGAAAGAACATGATATAGCATTGCTGCAGATCAATGGAAAGATAGAGATGGACTATGGTATCAGCACCGTAAGGTTGTGCAAGGTAAATATAGACGAAGATGATGAAACCATCTCGGCTGTGGTCATGGGATGGGGTATGCCAAATGATAATAAAGGACGGTTAATAAGGAGACCATCTCTTGAGCTACAACGTGTCGAACTGAAGTTTCAACCTCTGAGCTATTGCAAAAAGTTTTACAGGAAGGTTTTTCCGTCAATGTTCTGTATGAGCAACCCTGGACAATCCAAAGGGACTTGCAGAGGAGACTCAGGAGGTCCATTGGTGACTAAAGTCGATGGGAGGTTGGAGCAGATTGGTCTTGTCTCTTACGGGGCTGACTGCAATAACACAGCCCCAGAGGTGCACACCAAGGTGTCATCTTACTACAGTTGGATAAAGACATCTATGAAGCAACTCCGTCGTAAGAATATGAGTGGAAATAAATGGGATGTGATCTACCAAAAGCAGAGGGAGTTTTTGAAGAAGAGTCACAGATTCAAGACGTAATGGTTATTTTTTTTATTAAAAGCCAGCAACTGAGTACCAGGAGTGGCTACATCTCATAACCCTCCAATCTAACTAACTTCTGGCCTTACTTTATCGCTCAACAACATTACAGCTTTTTTGAAGAGAAATATGCCGTACCGACTGATTTTTTGAAGCAGCAATCTTGTCAATAATAACCTTTTGATTAAAACCACGTATGCTTTGGATTATGACCGTTTTTTTTTGAAAGCATTGCCTTAGCAGACAGTATTTTGTGGCCCATAGAGTTCCTTACGAAAGTTTTTATCCTTTTGAGGGTTGAAAAGCAACGTGCTGCGTCAGCTGATGCCAACGGAACTGTTATTAAAAATGTTAACAGTGTCTGCTGACTTCTAGCTGCAATGTAGAAACACTTATCGTTTCGCAAACGGAGTAAACAAATCGGTGCCCATGAAATTCGCTCTGTAGTGGGCTAGCATGCAGGCGTCGATACGCACTGTAGCGGTAGCAGAAGTTTGCGGCCTCACTGCAAACTCCGGGCCGTCTAGCCGACTTGCGCTTGGAATTCGCGCAAAAATGCTCGTCTATATTAAGTAAACGCAATTGAACGATTTTAAATCGGTGTTTCACCTGCCAAAAAATCCATTCTTAATTGCTTATGGAAAAAATGGGGAAGGCGTTTCGGTCGCGCGGAGCGCGACTGTCCCCCTGCATGGACCATTCTACGTTGCGTGAGTTTTCGAAATCGACGAAAAACGACCTCTCGGGCGTTTTTGCTTCAAAATTTTCCGAAACGCGAGCGATTTTGGTGAAAGGACCTCAACATTTCAGTAGCTGTTTATTCCGCGTCGTCATGGCTGCGAGCTAGAAACGTCAAAAACGCAACCACCATAACCTCATCATAACATAACCTATTCACATTGCAGTGGGTACCTATCTACAGAGTTAAGCAATTTGTATACGTACTTAATACCGGTATACCCTTAATACCTATACATACAAGCATAATTGGAATGATCTGGTAAAATTTGACAAATAGCGAATGTCACCGCGCAGTTAATCTGCTACGAAAACACAGTAAGTAAATTAATAGAGATGATTAGCTTTTCGTTTAAATTTGGCCGCCTACTTTACCTCTAATTGATTACAGTTTGAGACATAGCTTAGATGGCACCCATGTACACCAGTCGGGTCTGCGGACAGCACCAATGTGAAGAACAACCACCTATTACCTAACGTCCTAACCTAACATTTTGATGGTGAAATTTCACAAACAACCGCACGCATAGCATAAGGTGAGTTTATTACAGATTATTTGTAGAACACATTTACTTATTTATTAATAATTTTAGGATGTGAACAAACTGTCGTACAGTAATAAATTGTACGTATTTAGCCCCACATACAAACCATCTTCCAGGTCAAAGTATATCGAAAGACACAGATGGCATATTCAGTTCTACCATACCATAGCCCCTACAAACTACAAGAACGCAGAAATTAAAATAGTGTGCGAATTGACAGAGCGCAAGAAAGAAGCCTAGAACGTCAACATCAGCTCATTATGCCAGAAATGAGTATGACTCCAAAGAAAATAAACAAGAACTTTTCCTCCAATCAAACATTTAGTACAAGAATTTGAAGGAATTAAACCATTTTATATTATTTTGAGGTTAGATTAATTTTTGTATATTTAGTTGAATTTATTTTAATTTGATTTTTGCGGATAACATCTACGATGTGAAAAATAGCATGGAGGAACAAGGAATCTAATTTTGGTTTAAAGAAAGTTATATCTACATTTGTGATTCGGCCAATCGTAAGTCTCGGTCACCCGTAATGTGATTTTCAATTTCATATACATACACACCAATCATATTACAAAGAATACAATTTCCAATGAAGGTCTGTATTGCTATAACCATAAATGTGGACAAACTTTGGATTTAGTTGGAATGTATTTACTTCAAACCCCTTTGCACACGGCCAGCTAAATGTGGCATTTTCTACGACTAAAAGGTGGGGTGCTACGTAGGTACGTGTAAATTGACAAAACGTTTTCTCAGGGGCGATTATGGAAAAAGAGTCTATTCAAATTAACAGGTATATGTTAAGAGGAAATATTTAAATTTGTAAATACTCCATTTTTTTGCTTATTTTATTGTTTTCTGTAATATATACATATGTATACACATGTATAGAATGATGTGCAATCGTTCTACAAATATATGTTAATATGCACAGTCTCTGTAAAGGAACTAATTTAATTTTTAACCTCAATCATATGTTTTACATACTTATTTATCATTGCTTATTTGTTATTTAAAAATACTAATGTTATTAATCTACAAAAAAATAAAGTTGTTTCTATGGACCCATGTATACTATCAACAAATTTTGCCCAATTGAAAGCAATCTAGGTCTTCAGCAAGGGACTTAATTTCTTTTTTACATTTTTATTAAGATCATGTTTGTCACTTGAAAAAAAAACAATACCAACATGTTACGAAGAAATATTTAAATTTGTAAATATTCCATTTATTACTTATTTTATTATTTTCTGTAATATATACATATTTATACAATGATGTAATTGTTGTACAAATATATATTATATGAACATTCTCTGTAAAGTAACTAATTTAATTTTTAGCCTCAATCATATGTTTTACATACTTATTTCATTATCACTTTACTGGTAATTTTTGCTTTTGTTTGTACAATAATGAAGTTACAATAAAGTATGTCTATAATTTAATAGGTTTGTTTATTTATTTGTTTTACCAGTTATCATATCAATATAACTAAGAAAAGGGTATTTAAAAATACTTATACATGTATTACAGATTCTCCAATATATCTACAATGTTATTAAACTACAATACCAATCTGTATAAGTAGTGACCAACCAAGCTGTAGGGTGTATAAAAAGAACTTTTTGGAAAATCAGTGATTTATTTGATTTACGTTGTCTCTATGAACCCACATATCACATCATCACATACAACTTCAAGATTGACCCAATTAAGAAAAAAATAGGTCTCCCACCAGAGGCCTAATGTTTTTAATTTTTTTCAGTTGTTTTTTTTGTAGTTAGCTTAAAGTATTTATCAAGTTGAACATTTTTAACTATTGGTTGTGAAATAATAGTATAAAAATATTACTTTACTGCAAGATTTAGGTTTCCTGCGCTTGGCATAAAATTAAGTAATTGTAACAATTACAGCGTTTTTTGTATCCTATGTAAATTAATTGGGAGCAAAATCTAACAATTGGTTTTTTTTTCAAGTGACAAACATCTTTAATAAAATCTAAAATAAAAAAGCAAATCAAAAATTTTTTTTGCAATAAAGCTCTCTATATAAGAGTAGATTGTAGTTTCTGGGCCAAAAACATGCCATTATATTAAAAATAACTTAGTGTTTAATTTGAAAAATTGACAATTTACATTATATAAGTTGATAAAAAGTTGTCTATGGACCCACGTATACCACCAACAAATTTTGCCCAATTGAAAGCAATCTGGGTCTTCCGCAAGGGGTCTAATTTTTTTTTACATTTTTATTAAAATCATTTTAGCCACTTGAAAAAAAAACAATTGTTATATTTGTCGTTGTAGTTTGTATTGATTATGAAAGTAATGGTGCGTTTAGTCAGCTGTTCGTAGCCGCAACGCAATTGAACGTCTTAACTTCTTAACAAGTTAAAATATACGGAAACCGTATATTGGTTTAGACAGCACTGGGATTAAATTAATGTTTCCTAGAAAAGGACGTAATGTTTTAACTTTCAGGTCGTTTCCTAATTTGGAGCCATCTGTCGGAGTATCATTAAACTACTAACAAAATTACTACAATGAATTATTTACAATAAAGATTAAGATGCATTTCACAGGGACAAAACGGTGTCGCGAAAAACTAATAACATTACATTAATAACGTGCAGAAAGAAAGACGCACCATGTGCCACCAAACTTTACGTGCAAATCACAAGATGGCGCCTCCTATTCAAAAATATCTATTTGACAAAACAAACATAAAAATACGCCGTGATACAATTTTATTTGAAGGATCACCGATGAAGATGGTTTTTGTTGCCATTCAGTACCATTTGCAGTTTCAAAACAAACATTTTGCGGGTTAAATCTGACAGTTTCTACTGCGCACCCACCGTTACGTTAAGGATTTCTTAATTTATCTGTATAAGCGGCGAGATATTTTCCTACGGTTAAATTTCGGCTAATTTGCGACTACGGAATGTTGACTAAACCCACCATAAGCTAAATTTGTTAAAATTACTACATTTTATGCAATTTAAGTACGTTGCATTAGAATACTATATTTTTTATACTTTTGTTTCACACCATACGTATTGCTAAAATGATTAAACTTGAAAAGAAGAAGCAACCTTCAAAGAGAAAATCAAATTTACTTCGACAAATTATATTTGTTTTTCACTGGCGGGAGAGACTATTTTTTTAATTGAGCCATTTTTGTTGTTGTATATATTATGAGTCCATAGAAACAACTTTATATCAACTTAAAAGTTTGATTTTGCGAAGAAAGTCTTTTTTTAAGACAGCCAGTATTTATTTATGCTGTCTATTATGAGGAATCGTCCTGCGATGTACCGACTTCACTGATCTACCTATTTAGACGGTCACAGGTCCACTAGTCTATATTAAGTAAACGCAATTGAACGATTTTAAATTGGTGTTTCACATGCCAAAATGTCCATTCTTAATTGCTTATGGAAAAAATGGAGAAGACATTACAGTCGCGCGGAGCGCGACTGTCCCCCCACATGGACCATTCTACGTTGCGTGAGTTTTCGAAATCGACGAAAAACGGCCTCTGGGGCGTTTTTGCTTCAAAATTTTCCGAAACGCGACCGATTTTGGTGAAAGGACCTCAACATTTCAGTAGCTGTTTATTTTGCGTCGTCATGGCTGCGAGCTAGAAACGTCAAAAACGCAACCACCATAACCTCATCATAACATAACCTATTCACATTGCAGTGGGTATCTATACAGAGCTAAGCAATTTGTATACGTATTTAAAACCTTCAATACATACAAGCATAATTGGAATGATCTGGTAAAATTTGACAAATAGCGAATGTCACCGCGCAGTTAATCTGCTACGAAAACACAGTAAGTAAATTAATAGAGATGATTAGCTTTTCGTTTAAATTTGGCCGCCTACTTTACCTCTAATTGATTACAGTTTGAGACATAGCTTAGATGGCACCCATGTACACCAGTCGGGTCTGCGGACAGCGCCAATGTGAAGAACTACCACCTATTACCTAACGTCCTAACCTAATATTTTGATGGTGAAATTTCACAAACAACCGCACGCATAGCATAAGGTGAGTTTATTACAGATTATTTGTAGAACACATTTACTTATTTATTAATAATTTCAGGATGTAAACAAACTGTCGTACAGTAATAAATTGTACGTATTTAGCCCCACATACAAAACATCATCCAGGTCAAAGTATATCGAAAGACACAGACGGCATATAACTCAGTTCTACCATACCATAGCCCCTACAAACTACAAGAACGCAGAAATTAAAATAGTGTGCGAATTGACAGAGCGCAAGAAAGAAGCCTAGAACGTGAACATCAGCTCATTATGCCAGAAATGAGGATGACTCCAAAGAAAATAAACAACAACATTTCCTCTAATCAAATTATTAATTCGCATTTGCATTTGTCTGTATCACGTACGAATGCATGAAAACACAAGTAAGTAAATTAATAGAGATGATTAGCTTCTCATTCAAATTTTGCAGTTTACTTTACCTCTAATTGCTTTCAGCTTGGGACGAAATATGTTAGATGGCACCAATGTACAACAGTCGCGTCTGCGGACTGCCCCAACATCAAGAAACACCACATAACCTAATATTTTGACGGTAAATTCCAGGAACAACCGCATACATAGAATAAGGTGAGCTTATTACAGATTATTTGTAGTACACATTTACTTATTTATTAATAATTTTAGGATGTAAACAAACTGTCGTACAGTGACTAATTTGTACGTATTTAGCCGCAAATACAAAAGATCTTCCAGGTCCAAGGATATCAAAAGACACATATAGCATACAACCAAGTTCTACCATACCATAACCCCTATAAGAAAGCGAAACTTAAAATAGTGTGGGAATTGACAGAGCGCAAGAGAGAATCCTTAGAATGTGAACATCAACTCGATTATGTCAGCTGGGGGATGATTCCAGAGAAAATAAACAAGAATTGTTCCTCTATTCAAACATTTAGTAGAAGAATTTGAAGGAATTAAACAATTTATTGTTATTTTCAGGTTAGATTCATTTTAGTATATATGTATGTAGTTGAATTTTGTTTAATTTGTTTTTTACAGGAACATCTATGATGTGATAAATAAGCTGCAGGAACAAGGAATCTAACCCGGAATCTAATTTTCGTTTAAAGAAAGTTATATCAACATTGGTCATTCGGAAGTGTTATTGAACTACACTTATCGTATGGTAACCGTAAGTCTCAGTAATCCGCATGAGATTTTCAATTTCATATACATACGTACCATTCATATCACAAAGAGACGGTTTCAATCAAGGTCTGTTTTGCTATAACCATAAATGAGGACAAACTTTGGATTTAGTTAGAATTTATTTATCTCAACCCGTCTTTGCACACGGCCAGGTAAATGTGGCATTTTCTACGGCTAAAAAGTGGGGTTACACCTAGGTGTACATTGACAAAACGTTTTCTCAGGGGCGATTATTGAAAAAGAGTCTATTCAAATCAACAGGTACATGGTATGAAGAAATATTTAGGTTTGTAAATATTCCATTTTTTATTTATTTTATTGTCTTCTGTAATATATACATATATATATATACAATAATGTGCAATTGTTCTACAAATATATATGATATGAACAGTCTCAGAAAAGGAATAAAGTTTATAATTTTTTTCAATTGTGTTGTTTTGTAGTAAGGGTAAAGTATTTTTCAAGTTAACTATGGTTGTGTTTTCAAGTTAACTATAGGTTGTGACAGTAGTATAAAAATAATACTCTACTGCAAGATTTAGGTCTCCTGCACTTGGCATAAAATTTAGTAATTTTAACAATTGAAGCTTCTTTTGTGTTCCATGTAACAATTATTTCTTTTTCAAGTAACAAACATCTTTAATAAGATCTAAAAGAAAACCAAATCAAATATTCTTTTCAATAAAGCTCTCTATACAAGAGTAGATTGTAGTTACTGGACCAACAACAAGCCATTATATAAAAAATAACTTTATGTTAAATTTACAAAATATAAATATTACATTATATAAGTTATAAGATAAAAAGTTGACTCTATGGACAAATTTTGCCCAATTGAAAGCAATCTAGGTTTTCCACACGGTGTCTAAATTTGTTTTACATTTTTTTGGAGATCATGTTTGTCACTGAATAAAAACAATTGTTTTTTGTCGTCATAATTCGCATTGATTATAAAAATAAGCTAAATTTGTTAATATATTTTAATAATATATTTTTTATACTATTATTTCACACCATACTTATTCTTAAAATTATTCAATTTGAAAAGAAAAAGCAACAATAAAAAGAAAATCAAATTTATTGCGACAAATTATATTTTCTTTTACTTGCGCGAGACTATTTTTTTTTAGTTGAGCCAATTTTTTTGGTTGTATATATGAATCCATAGAAACAACTTTATATCAACTTGAAAGTTTGATTTTGCAAAAAAAGTATTTTTTAAAGACAGCCAGTGTATATGCGGTCTAACAATTCCTGCAATGTACCGATTCACTGATCTACCCAATAGGCGGTCTACAGGTCCACTAGTCTATATTAAGTAAACGCAATTGAACGATTTTAAATTGGTGTTTCACATGCCAAAATGTCCATTCTTAATTGCTTATGGAAAAAATGGAGAAGACATTACAGTCGCGCGGAGCGCGACTGTCCCCCCACATGGACCATTCTACGTTGCGTGAGTTTTCGAAATCGACGAAAAACGGCCTCTGGGGCGTTTTTGCTTCAAAATTTTCCGAAACGCGACCGATTTTGGTGAAAGGACCTCAACATTTCAGTAGCTGTTTATTTTGCGTCGTCATGGCTGCGAGCTAGAAACGTCAAAAACGCAACCACCATAACCTCATCATAACATAACCTATTCACATTGCAGTGGGTATCTATACAGAGCTAAGCAATTTGTATACGTATTTAAAACCTTCAATACATACAAGCATAATTGGAATGATCTGGTAAAATTTGACAAATAGCGAATGTCACCGCGCAGTTGATCTGCTACGAAAACACACTAAGTAAATTAATAGAGATGATTAGCTTTTCGTTTAAATTTGGCCGCCTACTTTACCTCTAATTGATTACAGTTTGAGACATAGCTTAGATGGCACCCATGTACACCAGTCGGGTCTGCGGACAGCGCCAATGTGAAGAACTACCACCTATTACATAACGTCCTAACCTAATATTTTGATGGTGAAATTTCACAAACAACCGCACGCATAGCATAAGGTGAGTTTATTACAGATTATTTGTAGAACACATTTACTTATTTATTAATAATTTCAGGATGTAAACAAACTGTCGTACAGTAATAAATTGTACGTATTTAGCCCCACATACAAAACATCACAGTTCTACAATACCATAGCCCCTACAAACTACAAGAACGCAGAAATTAAAATAGTGTGCGAATTGACAGAGCGCAAGAAAGAAGCCTAGAACGTGAACATCAGCTCATTATGCCAGAAATGAGGATGACTCCAAAGAAAATAAACAACAACATTTCCTCTAATCAAATTATTAATTCGCATTTGTCTGTATTACGTACGAATGCATGAAAACACAAGTAAGTAAATTAATAGAGATGATTAGCTTCTCATTCAAATTTTGCAGTTTACTTTACCTCTAATTGCTTTCAGCTTGGGACGAAATATGTTAGATGGCACCAATGTACAACAGTCGCGTCTGCGGACTGCCCCAACATCAAGAAACACCACATAACCTAATATTTTGACGGTAAATTCCAGGAACAACCGCATACATAGAATAAGGTGAGTTTATTACAGATTATTTGTAGTACACATTTAATTATTTATTACTAATTCTAGGATGTAAACAAACTGTCGTACAGTGACTAATTTGTACGTATTTAGCCGCAAATACAAAAGATCTTCCAGGTCCAAGGATATCAAAAGACACATATGGCATACAACCAAGTTCTACCATACCATAACCCCTACAAGAAAGAGAAAGTTAAAATAGTGTGGGAATTGACAGAGCGCAAGAGAGAAGCCTTAGAATGTGAACATCAACTCGATTATGTCAGCTGGGGTATGATTCCAGAGAAAATAAACAAGAATTGTTCCTCTATTCAAACATTGCGTGTGTACAACCACATCGGGCGCCTTCTAGCGCTAGCTAGCGCTTGGCAGTGCTGAGCTAAGCGGTAACATGAACACGATTGCTTAGTGCCAGCGCCGAGTCCTAGCGGCTAGCGGAAATACATTTGTGGTAGATTGGGCGTTCAACCGGCCCGGGCGCTGAGTCTTGGCGCCGCTAGCGCTAGCAGTTTCTGCTAGATCTGGTTGTACACGGCCATTTAGTAGAAGAATTTGAAGGAATTAAACAATTTATTGTTATTTTCACGTTAGATTCATTTTAGTATATAGGTATGTAGTTGAATTTTGTTTAATTTCTTTTTTACAGGAACATCTATGATGTGATAAATAAGCTGCAGGAACAATGAATCTAACCCGGAATCTAATTTTCGTTTAAAGAAAGTTATATCAACATTGGTCATTCGGAACTGTTATTGAACTACACTTATCGTATGGTAACCGTAAGTCTCAGTAACCCGTCATGAGATTTTCAATTTCATATACATACGTACCATTCATATCACAAAGAGACGGTTTCAATCAAGGTCTGTTTTGCTATAACCATAAATGAGGACAAACTTTGGATTTAGTTAGAATTTATTTATCTCAACCCGTCTTTGCACACGGCCAGGTAAATGTGGCATTTTCTACGGCTAAAAAGTGGGGTTACACCTAGGTGTACATTGACAAAACGTTTTCTCAGGGGTGATTATTGAAAAAGAGTCTATTCAAATCAACAGGTACATGGTATGAAGAAATATTTAGGTTTGTAAATATTCCATTTTTTATTTATTTTATTGTCTTCTGTAATATATACAATAATGTGCAATTGTTCTACAAATATATATGATATGAACAGTCTCAGAAAAGGAATAAAGTTTATAATTTTTTTCAATTGTGTTGTTTTGTAGTAAGGGTAAAGTATTTTTCAAGTTAACTATGGTTGTGTTTTCAAGTTAACTATAGGTTGTGACAGTAGTATAAAAATAATACTCTACTGCAAGATTTAGGTCTCCTGCACTTGGCATAAAATTTAGTAATTTTAACAATTGAAGCTTCTTTTGTGTTCCATGTAACAATTATTTCTTTTTCAAGTAACAAACATCTTTAATAAGATCTAAAAGAAAACCAAATCAAATATTCTTTTCAATAAAGCTCTCTATACAAGAGTAGATTGTAGTTACTGGACCAACAACAAGCCATTATATAAAAAATAACTTCATGTTAAATTTACAAATATAAAATTTACATTATATAAGTTATAAGATAAAAAGTTGACTCTATGGACAAATTTTGCCCAATTGAAAGCAATCTAGGTTTTCCACACGGTGTCTAAATTTGTTTTACATTTTTTTGGAGATCATGTTTGTCACTTAAAAAAAACAATTGTTTTTGTCGTCATAATTCGCATTGATTATAAAAATAAGCTAAATTTGTTAATATATTTTAATAATATATTTTTTATACTATTATTTCACACCATACTTATTCTTAAAATTATTAAATTTGAAAAGAAAAAGCAACAATAAAAAGAAAATCAAATTTATTGCAACAAATTATATTTTCTTTTACTTGCGCGAGACTATTTTTTTTTAGTTGAGCCAATTTTTTTGTGTTGTATATATGAATCCATAGAAACAACTTTATATCAACTTGAAAGTTTGATTTTGCAAAAAAAGTATTTTTTAAAGACAGCCAGTGTATATGCGGTCTAACAATTCCTGCAATGTACCGATTCACTGATCTACCCAATAGGCGGTCTACAGGTCCACTAGTCTATATTAAGTAAACGCGATTGAACGATTTTAAATCACTATTTCACCTGCCAAAAAGTCCATTCTTAATTGCTTATGGAAAAAATGGAGAAGGCATTTCAGTCGCGCGGAGCGCGACTGTCCCCCCACATGGACCATTCTACGTTGCGTGAGTTTTCGAAATCGACGAAAAACGGCCTCTCGGGCGTTTTTGCTTCAAATATTCCGAAACGCGAGCGATTTTGGTGAAAGGACCTCAACATTTCAGTAGCTGTTTATTTCGCGTCGTCATAGCTGCGAGCTAGAAACGTCAAAAACACAACCATAACCTATTCACATTGGTATGTCAAAGCTAAGCGATTTCATTATCTGCGGGGGCCTAAAAGCACAAACTCCGTAGTCCGTACCCACAAATAATCTTTGAGAAACCTATAACCATGTTGTACGTATAATAATAATTATTAATTCGTGATTATTTGCCTTTGCGTTAATATTTGTTCGAAGAATGTGTATCGATCCAATGAATGTTATTTGTGAAAAGTTCGCGTCTCAAACCCAACGTGAAAGCACCGCTCAGAACCTATTTTAACGTAATACGAATACAACTCTTGAGAGGTTACATATTAGATGGCACCACAAGATATTTCTGCTACTAGCGCCCCTAGCGGGCGTGAAATATCGTCACATAACCTATAATTATACATAAGTTTGAGTGAACACAATACAAAATTTAGCTGCAAGACCAAGAAGTAGTAGACGATCAATAGGGTGTGGAATTGATAGAGGCGCCTGAAAAAGGCCTCCAATGGCTCGGAATATGGTCCCCAGCAAGATTTTGTTGCAACGGGTGACCCACTTTGATCTACTTTGAACTGCCCGTGGTTCTTTCGAATGGTTTCCCCAGATTAAACTAAAATACAGTAAAAGAATTATATGGAATTCATCAATTTGTTGGCAACATTGAGGTTAGTTTTGAGTTTAGAATGCGTAGCTTTTGTTAATTTAATATTTTTGCAGGTAACGTGGTATGATGAAAAGCACACACGCAGTGGAAATGGTTCCAGGTCTTTCGGTCCAAATAACAGCAACTTGCTTTGCGTAGACAAGGTACCATAACAAAGTGACAAACAATTATTTATTTAAGAAAAAACTTGACCCAAAAGATATTGGGCGTACCAAGGGAGTACCGGAGAGACCAAGGGGCCGCAGTCGATAATAATTATTGTTGACAGTAAAGGGATTTATTTTTATGTTGCAGTTTAAAGTGCCTACCTATACTTTAGATTTGGCTATGACGCAAGGCTACTAAAAATAGATAGGTCTGTCTGGTAACTTATAGCATACGTCACTCAGTTTACCACATAAACTTAACTGATATGGAATTTAATGTTTACGTGAGCGTATAAAAAATACTAATAATTTTAGTTCATTGTTTTTTGAATGATTTATTGGAGATGGGTCATAAAGCCCTCTAAGCTGCAAGCCTTCTAATACCTATGAATTCATATAAATTTGAATAGGCATATCAAGTGACGTATTCTCAGTAATAATATAACAAGAGAGTGAGAATAAATTGAAGATAATTTGACAGATTGTTTGAAAACTTGTTGCCAGGCAATAGTCACGAGAGCCCGCAGGGCTCGAGTGGCTATTGCCAAATGGCAACAAGCTTGAACAAAATCTGTCAAATTATTTTCTAATTTATGGAACTCTCGAGTTATATTTGACTAGATTATTTTTTGATTCACAAATTTTTACAATAAAAAAGATCAATAAAACTATCATAAAATTATTGAAAAATTTAATTTAATTAATTATTACTTACAATATATGAAAATATCGTTGACACATTGTGAATATATTAAAAGAATTAACAATTTAAATTAGTACAATGAAAAACGCAATTATTAAAAATATTTCGAGACTCATTATTTATTGAGGATTTGGAATTGCTTGTTATATTAAGTGTTTCCTCCTGCGTATTTTCTCTAAGATTATTTATTATATTTGAATGATGTTCTTGGTTCAATTGTAAGTATGGTTTAATCGAACTTGCAGAATTATGACCAGTGACCTTGATTAGTTCTTGTTCTCCTACGCCAGCTTTTGAAAGGTTACTTACTGCACTTGATCTGGCAGAATGGTTAGTTATTTTTTTAGTAACTGTGTCTAGACCTACTTTTTCTGCGGATTCTTTCATCCATTTTGAAATGGAATTTATTCCCACAGGAACGTTTTTATACCAAAAACCATGAGTTTGCCTAGCCGGATTTGGAGTAAGAAACAAGCGTTCGGTTTTAATATTTTCTTCACGTTTACTCATTAGTTTTACAAAAAGATGAACAGGGCAAATATCTGGGTTATTTATGTTTGGAGTCAACCATTTACTATTAGCGCACCTTTGTGCTCCACCCTGTGCAGTTTTTGTAGAGATGGGATTGTATTGAATGCGGCCAGTATTTAATCTTTTTATGTCGGTTTCTTTTTTAAAATAATGAACTAAACATTTCGTAGCTTCTCCTCCCCTCCAAGCTAGTTCATACGATGCAACGTGAAAAAACTTTCTTTGCAATCCACAAGGTGTATCTTCGTCCCAATAGTTAAAAATTTGCAACAATTCTGTATTAGAAAGTACCACAGAACTTTGTTTGTGCTTTTCAGGATGTTTTTGTAAAATTTTTCTTTTTGCATCTCTTGCATTCCGAGCATTTCTGAATTCTATATCATGGAAAGGATCAAAGGACCTGTTATACTTATTAAAGTAAAGTTCTTGAACTAATTTTGCCGTTTTATTCCACATTGTCTTTATTACTGCTTCTTTATAATCATTTCCGTCTTTTCTTTTCATGTTATAAGCCCAATCTTTTAAAATCAATGCCAGAGTAGCTGTTGTAGTAGATTGATCCAGAATATAATTTCTTTCTTTGGCGAAGGTCTTAAATTGTCTCCATATAGACTGATTACTTATTAGAGTATTTTTCGAAGTAGTTTCTAAAATCTTTTTTGTAATTTCTGCATTAGAAAAGGTACTAAACCGATGACTTTCACCCTTTTCGCGTTGACACAATTAAGTAATTATTTTGACAAGTATCTGACAGTTGCTAGGCAAATAAAAGCTACAGTGATTATTCCCGAGAATAATCACAAAAGATTTATTCCCACTATAATAATGACATAATTGGTTGTAACTTACCCTTGTGACAAATAAAGAAGCATTTCATTGGTTTTAAGAAACGTCAAAAAATAATCGCATTAATTTCGTAACCTCTTATTGGTCCAAAGTTGCCAGACAAAATGTAAATTTTGGTATCTTTCGGTATGACGTTAAATTTTTGTAAATATTTATTTAGTTCATGTGGTCACGGCAACCAAATACATTTTTTTTGTCAGTGAGGTGCAGGCAATAAATCTTAAACAATTAAATGGGTTAAACCGAGATTAGACAATATTAATTTTTGGTATTAGTTTTGGATATTATATACATATTGTATTATTACTAGAACATCATAAAGATTTCTATCAATTTCATTTGTTAACTATATTGAAAATTATGCCTTGAATCCAACTTTGTTCTAAAATTCAAACATGAATATTGTGTTGTAAATAATACTATTTAGTTATAAAATAATTAATTAGGGTTCTTCAATGATTACTTTAAATGTTGATACTTATTCTTGAGTTTTTGGTTTATAGTAGACATAAATAAATTTTAAATTAAATATTTTCACGTTATTGTATTATGTGCTCTTGCTTGACGAGGGTACTCTAACATATTTTCCGCTTGTATTACAAGGAGGAAAGGTAGATACTGGTATACAAATTTAATATTTTACGATTTATTTTTATTTAAAAAGTGAGCATCTGGCTATATAGTTTTTGTCCAATATCTAAACAAAAACCAGAACTATAAAGTATTAAAAATTGTATGCTAATGCAACGTTTAGGTCTTCCGCACTTGGCATAAAATTGAGTAATTTGAACAAATTTAGCTTATTTTTGTAGTTCATTGTCAAGGTTCACGGTATTGGGAAAAATAAATCTAACATTTTTCTTTCAAGTGACAAACATCTTTCATATGAACTGAAAGAAAAAAATGACAAATCTTCTAAGAATTTTTTCAATAATGTTATCTATATACGGTATACTGTAGTTGCTTGGCCAACCACATGCTATTATATAAAAAAGCTGTGCACTGTTGCCAGATTGGGGGATTTTCTCTCACATTTGGGCGGTTTCCCTCCAAAAGTAGTATCTTTACCTTAGGGATAAAAGAAAGTTTTGAGGGTACACTAAAGATTGTAGTTGTTAGGCCGACACATGGGACATAGGACTATCACAATATATGTTGTCGGCAAACTCGCCGAGTAGTGAGTAACATAGAGAAGTTGGTACCTCATGGCTGGTTATGTACCCAATTTTCAACATTTATTAAGCCTAATTTTATTGGCGGTTGCAACTGTGTTTTTTTGAGACATCCTTCTACATATGCTGTCAACCTCAATGTTGCCAACAAATTGATGAATTCCATATAATTCTTTACGAACCGCCACTGCGTTAGACGGTTTTGTTGTTCGCTTTTTCAGAGTTGCGTTATTAGTTCCTTACAGAACATAGAAAATAACATCAAATACCAAAGCTAAACATGGGGGATAATATTGCGGAAGAGGATATTTGGAACAAAGAAACAACTATTGGAAGATTTATTTAAAATTGTTTTATGCTTCAGTTATTCTTACCTTATCTGCTATCGACTATCAATGTATATGACGAATAAACAAGAAATTGTTATTTTATGATTTTATCTGTAAACTGAAAACTAAATAAAATAAAGACCATGTGTCTTTGTTCAACATGCAATTATTTGTGTTGTTTCCAAGGGGCTTTTAATATGCAGCAATAAATAAGTATCAAACAATGGTCAGGTAGGTTGCTGCATTAAAGATTAGGTTCAAGGTATAACATTGTGACTCTACTCATGTGTCAATAATGAACAAATTAGCTTTACAATCTCTATTAATAGTGTGTTTATTTATCATAGGTAAGTAAGAATTTGAATTTTCTAATTGCTAATTCCTTTTTTTAAAACTTTGTCACATTTTGCACCAAAATTTCGTCACATATACGTGAGTTATACATAATTTAGTTTTGACAACGTATGCTGAAAAAGATTTAACATCAGTTAATTATTTGCAGACGCTGAATGTCAAAGGCGACGACAATTTAATGACGGTAATTATAAATAACGTATTTTTTAATATGAGTTTTTTTCTTTGTGAAGTTGTGATAATCATATTTTGCATTTTTATTTTTAGAAGAAGCTCCGGAACCAAAAATAAGTGATGGTAATTATAAATAGAATTGTTTTCTCTTTAAATTTCTTATTTATTTTTTATTTATCAATTTATTCTGAACAGCGTTTCTGGTACTTTTGCATAACTGTCACTTTATTCTGAGCGTTAGTGGTGGTAACCTTTTATGTAAAATTACATTCAACAGTGGTAATCAAGTGTAAACTCTACACAGAATCTCTTGAATAATTAGTCGATTATTAAATAAACTTAAAAAAATCATTATTTACATAAAAATGTTATTACCACGACGTGAAATAGATTTTCGAATGAGGTATGTGTAGAGTTTTCTCTTGGTTTCATAGATACAGTCACCTTTAACATTAGATTGAGTACTGCTTATTATAGGTAATACCACGAGAGCTGCAAATGAGTCATCGATTTCAGCTGTTATTTTGCTGATACGTTACAGACCATTCCCGTGCGTTAGACAGAAACAGCGTGCTTTTTCATGCGTCTGTTCTTACGATTTTAACCGATAACTCATTTGCAGCTCTCGTGATTTTACCTATAGAACTTACAGTAGATACAGAATAATACAAAATATAGATACCTATGTATATATAGTAACAATAGAAATGAGTTCCATATGTAATAGTGGTGTACTTGCTGTGAGTGATTTGTGATGATGTACAAACATGTTTGTATTCGATTAGTGAACCAAATATTTACGTTATGATGGAAAGTGCTGATCATAAAACAAAAGTCAACTCAAACACACCTTATTCGATGTGAAGAAAAATGCAAGTACTGGTGGCCGCTGACAGATGCTGTTTGAACACTATTTTAAAAACACTAATAATAGTCATTGAGTCAATATGGTTTGTATTACTATGAATTAATGTAATGATTAATTATAATAATCTAGTGTGGTTTACGATATTGCATGTTTGCATGCTAAATGCAGTGGCGGCTCGTAGCTAACATTAGTGGGGGTGCTGATTTTTTTTTGTCATCGTTTTACAAAATATTCTGTAAAAGGAAAAGAAACGTATAAAAAGAAAATTTATTCAGAAACCTGGTGAAGTCGTAAAATAATTTAGGGAATGAAAACGGATTTCTTATTTATTTCAACCTAAATTGTTACAGTTACATTCATTAATAAATGTATGTAAAAAGTACATTTTCTAAAAACAACGCTTTAAAAAAATTCACTGAAAATTAAAAATTTTCCATACTTGTTTTATTGTTTCCTGCATTGTCACCAGAAATCGTCCACATGAAAAAAATGAACTCGATTGGACAATGGGAAGTAGGTAAAATATCGATTACAAGATTTAAATGTAGCAAACAAAAAACTGCCTTCCACCAGCACGCCAGGGTCGGCACGGTCGGCAGTGCGGGAACAGTACTCTCTCTATCCATAACTGGCCGCTGCCTCGCGTGCTGCTTCCTATGTGCGCATGCGCAAAACAGCCAAACACCTCGCCGAACGGAACTGGGAAGATCACAGTTACATACAACAATTTTTGAATCTGTTTCTTAAACTGGGGGATGGCTACTGGCATTAAGGTTTAAGAATTATACTTTGTACAAGTATAAAGGAAGAATTAAAGGAAAAAGGACTCACTATAGTAAATGTTAACCAGTGGAAATAATAGGGGGTGCTGCAGTTCCACAGTGCCTATACGCAGCCGTCACTGGTCTAAAGCCAGCGGCATACTACCAACCATTCGACGTTGGAATGTGTTTGTTTGCATCGTGTAGCGCTTGCCTTAAGGCGGGCACACACATTCGGATACTTGCCAAATATTTTACTTTTTCAGTATAGGTTTGGATAGGCAAATCCACCATTATGAAGTGTCGCCTTTAGAAACGTCCACTACAACTAAGCATTCCTTCAAAAATTGCTACAAACTTTTTAACTTCTCTTGTAAGGTGAAATATCGTCCATAGTAATCTAATTTAACACCTTTGGATTTTGTTTCTTCGGGTTTCGTGTGGCCCTCAATATGACAACTCCTTAAAAAATTATTATTGATAATTACCATGTGTTTTGATGGCAAATTCAAAACGAATTTTTAGAAAACCGCAGAAATCTAGTCATATATTTTCAATGGTATATACTTCATACCAAAAATTGACTTTCTACCATCCCCTCATAGTTTTATAAACAAACCATATTGACTTAAATCGATTATAACTTAAGTATTCGTAAAATAACCAATATATGGGTTGAGCATTTGGTCCAAATTCTAATGCATCCATAACTCCTAAAGGCGTCAAAAGGGCACGCATCATCGACGGCGTTCCAGCGCGGAATGGCGAATTCCCCTTCATAGTCTCCATCATCCACAAAGATAAGCACTTCTGCGGCGGCGCAATCATCGCCACTGATTTCATCCTGACAGCTGGTCACTGCTTCGACGAAGAAGATGACGGAACGCAGGTCCTACCGAAGAACCTGCAGGTCTCCGTAGGAAACATATATTGGCGTAAAGGCACAATGAACAAGGTGGATAAAATAATACGCCACGAAAGATACAATCCCATCAAGGTGATCAACGATGTAGCTCTATTAAAACTGAGGAAGCACCTCAAGTTCAACGACAACGTTCAGATGATTAAGCCGAACCCTCAGCCTCTACCAGACGAAAAAGTTACGACACGAGCTTTGGTAATCGGATGGGGTTATTACTCAATCAAGAAAAGGTTGGTATCGAAGGCCCATGACACTTTGATGAGTGTTGAGATATTCACGATTCCTTGGTACATGTGTCAGAATCATTATACTGATATTAACGAGAAGCAGCTTTGTATGACCAATATTGATGGTAAGGGTAGTTGTAATGGCGATTCTGGTGGACCCCTTGTGGCGGCGACTGAGACGGGGTGGATGCAAGTTGGTATTGTTTCCTATGGTGCTGATTGCAATAATACGCAACCTGAAGTGTACACCAGGGTATCGGCTTATTATCCATGGATCCGTAAGCAGACAAATATGTCGAAGAACCAAAGAGCCGCCACGGAGGAAGACTAGCGAGGAATTGTTGGTAATAATTATTATGTTTACAAAGAGTTTAGTAAAGCCGGAGAAAGTTAGAGATGTTGCTTTTTTTTTATTACCATCTTCCAGTACTATTGTCTGACAGTGTCAATGAAAAACTGACCATTAAATTTTTTATCCTTAGTTCCCAATTCTTGCCTACGTAAGTAATTGCCGTAACCTTACATTTTTTATGTTTCTCATACTAAAAACCGGGCACCCTGTATACCCTGCACACCTTATTTTCATCCTATAAGTAATCCAATCATTCTAAATTTTTGTGGGACCTGGCATTTTTAAATCTTTATCTTTGCCAATTTCTACGGCCCTTGATAGTTGTGGGTACACAAATAGTAACACAATTTGAAAAGTAAACTTAAGAGAGGCGTTTAGGCTAGTGAGATCGACGTGGGCCTTGAGTCTGTATAACGGCTAGGATGTGGTTCCATCTAACCGTGAACCGTTGTACTCAAGTCCTTGTGCGTAAACAAACAATGATAAAGTCATGTGCCTGGCCACATCAGATTTCTTTTATTAATAAATACAATATTTAAATATTTTTTTAATTTTTTAACTCTGATTAAATAATTAAATATGTTGTCCAAATTTCGGTAGTTTAAAACACATGTTTTAAACATTTAAAACAATCTGTTTTAAACAAGTTGAAAATAAAAAGTTTAAAACAAAATATTTGTTTTAAAATATGTTTAAAACAATGTGTTAAAACAAAGTGTTTTAAACATTTAAACAAAGTGTTTTAAACATGTTTAAAACAAAATATTTGTGTTAAAACATGCTTAAAACAATGTTTAAAAAAGTGTTTTATACATTTAAAACAAACTGTTTTAAACATGTTTAAAAAAAATTATTTAAAACAACGTTTTAAAACATGTTTAAAACAATGTTTTAAAACAAATGTTTTAAAACATAACAACCCTGCCTTCAATTGAAACTTGTGGTTATACTAATCTGAATAACCTAACCTCACAATTCAGAAATGCACTCAGACGCGAAGTGTCAGAAGACTAAGAATAACAACAAGAATAATTCATTGAACTCGATTTTACTGAGCAGCTATCGTCTGTGGACCTTTGCACAACTTTAATTTTTGCGTAAATTGTTTCCACAATTCTTCGAGTTGAGTGCGTCTTAAAAGAATTTTATTTTTGTAAATAAAATTAATCATGACGGCATAAGTTTGGATTTTGTGTAGTTCTACTCACGCAGATACTCCTATTCATTATTAATTTGCATAATTTCAACTTCTGTGTACACAGCACATCAAAAGTACTGGTCAGCTGATTGAATATTTTGTACTGAATGCGCAGTACCATCAACAGTGAACCACTGTAGTTGACCGCATGATTCTTAACAAGTGGTTAATTTCTCCAATATAGAATGCGAAATCTTATTAAAGTCGTTAACATGGTGGTTAACGAATTGACCTGGATGTTTATGCATTTTCTTAAGGAATAACGCATCCTGAAATTATACAATTAAACGATTTTGGTGCGTTGTGGAATGCTTCATTTGGTGGTTGTGTACCTTTCTTTTTAGTGAAACTTTACAATGCCATATTCAGAGCAGAAATTCTCTGCTGTGCTGTTTCAGAACCATCACCACTCACCATCAGTATGTAGAGTTACGTTTTAAATACACCACACTGTATATAGTTTCATTACATTTGAAACATCTCCTCACGTAAAATAGATATGTAGAAAACGTAAAACGCTGTTCAGAATCGCTGGTTTAGGATAAATTTAACTTCCTCCATTTCTATTTGTGTATGTAGTGGCGGAAGTAAAGACGAAACCATCTGCCAGGGCGATATCAAAGAGAAAAAGGATCATAGACGGAAACAAAGTACATGACGGCGAATTTCCGTTTATGGCAGCCATATTGGATGACGAATCTTGCTTCTGTGGGGGCACTATAGTCTCCCCATCATACATTCTAACCGCCAGCCATTGCTTCTACGACGAAGAAGGGCCCATCATAGAAGCACCAGAGCTCAGTGTGACCGTTGGTAGCATACTCTGGCGTGATGGAAAGACATACAAAGTAGCCAATATCATGGTGCACGAGAAATATAACAACGAAAAGACCACAAACGATGTTGCACTGCTAAAGCTCGAAACAGACATCGAATTTGGTCCAAACGTGCAGGCTATTAACGTCAGTCAGGAACCTGTTCAGGATACCGTTAAAAAATATACCTTTACTGTTGTTGGGTGGGGTTACTATGCCATAAGACGTAGGTTGATTTCAAGATCTAGTGAGATGCTTATGAGTGTGGAAATTGATAGTATCCCTTGGTACAAATGTAAGGAGTTTTATCCAGATATACATAAGACAAATCTTTGTATGACCAGTAAGAAGGGTAAGGGAAGTTGTAATGGAGACTCGGGTGGGCCGCTGATTACTCATACCCCAGATGGTGTGATGCAGGTTGGACTTGTTTCTTATGGCGGTGACTGCAACAATACGCAACCGGAAGTCTATACAAGACTTTCGTGGTATTATCCTTGGATTCAGAAACATATTGGTGCTGTTATTAACACAACTAAAACGGTACTTACAACAACTACAACTACTTACAACTAAAGAATTTGCTGGATTGGTCAAATCTGGGTTTGTATATGTACCAATTTAATATGTAAGTTTGGTTAATAAATTTAAAAGATTCTGCTGAATTATGTGCCTATAACAACACGACACAATGGTTACGTAGGTGTAGAACCTTGGGGTAATGCATTCTGCTTAAAAACATGACACTATGTGAGTGTTTCTTGTTCTTGTGGTTGTTGTTTATGTTAGGAAAAGGTAAGTGAAATATTAATTAAATTTATATCGTAGTATACAGGTGCTATGGATACAGTACCTGTAAAAAAACAGTATTCATTGATTTAATTTGTAATCAATAAATATTGTTTTTTTGTCTTTTATATTTATAAAAGAAAGAATTATTTAATTGTTTTATAGATGTAGTCCAATATTATGAACTCTTTGTATACAAACCAGTTGTCTTGAAATTGATGGAATCATCCATTGTAAATAGAATTTAACCGTAAATCACTTTACGCTGTTTTTCTTTTTATACAAGTAAAGTAAGAACTCGAAAACTATAAGGAGTAGGGTTGGACTATGTTAGTACTTCATACACAAAAATGTATTTTTGAGAGCTTATTTTAAAATCAAATTTATTTTGACTTTTGTTGGTCTAGCACCAAGGTACAGATATATACAGGCTGTCCGAAAATTAGGGAGCTGATAGAAGACGTTACTGCCATCCGAAAAGTGTACATGCACTTTTGGCTTTCGACGCTTCATTAAAAAGTTATAGCTTTTTTATTTTTCACTTTTATATTCCCTTAAAAATGTAACCGATTACAAAGTCAGCGTTGTTTATTCAACAGAAACAAAAAAACACTTACAAATAACAAAAATAAATAAAAGAGGTTTGCAAATACTGCTCAAAATGTTGGCCTTGCAAGTGAATTCTCATTTCAGCACATTTCCCAAATCCTGCCGGACTCTGAAGAATTTCAGGCGTTTCTCGAATGCGATTGCAGGCACCATTTATTCGTTGTAGCAGTGCATTTCTGCGAGTCGTGCTGAAATGTGCATTCACATGGAAGGGCAACATTTTGAGCAGTATTTGCAAAACTCTTTTATTTATTTTTCTTATTTGTAAGTGTTTTTTGTTTCTGTTAAATAAACAACGCCAATTTTGTAATCAGTTATATTTTTAAGGGAGTATTAAACTGATAAATAAAAAAGCTATAACTTTTTAATGAAGCGTCAAAAGCTAAAAGTGCATGTACACTTTTCGGATGGCAGTAACGTCCTCTATCAGCTCCCTAATTTTCGGAACACCTTTACCGGACACCCTGTATATGTGAAAACAAATTGATTTTGAAGCAAGCTCTCAAAAGAAAAAGATCGTAAAACTCGTAAAAAGTAGCAAAAATAATATTCCTTGTGCTTGCACCAAGGTGTAGTTATAGCTAATAATAAATATAATAAAATATAATAGTAAATGTAATACAATATACTTTTAAGGAATTAAAAAACCCCATACGACCGTACGAAACATTTTACTCGGGATATTATTTGCATTCTAAAAAGATTGCGAGAAAGAAATCAATAAATTGGTTCATGTGTATTTATTTGAACATTTATTTTCTTATCAAAACACCATTTGTTCATTTTTTTTTTAATTATTTCTTACATTTTTTACTATTTGATATACAGTGTGTCCCACTTAAGAGTGTAACACCTTTATATCTTTTTTATTTTTAGTTAAATTTTAATATTTTTTTCTTTCAAGTATAGAACACATATTGTTCTATTTACTGCCAAAAAACCAATTGCCTTCTTTAAATGCAAAGCACCTTGTGATGGCAAAATAAATGGCAAAAATCAAGAAATCAGTTTAGGGAATTTTTTATCGAAAAGTTTTACTAGTGATAGTTGTTCAGAATTGCCCAAAAACCATAAATGCAAAATTTCATGAAAATTAAAAAATATTCCGTAAATATTATTTGCATAGGCAGCTGCCCTTAAAAAAGGTGTGCTGTGGAAATTTTGTTTGAAATAAAACCTGAACTAGCTTTGTCGTATTTAATTAAGATAAGATGTTGCCATGTTTGTAGGTTACTCTTTGCATAATAGCCTTTATTATTCAATAGAAATGTAATAAATAAAATTATTAATAAAAATTCGATTCATTTCTTTTCTCTTTAATTTCGCAGAAAATTTACAGCATAATAAATAAAAAGTACAAGTTAGATCTTTTTTGTTCTATTAGACCTCCATCAGCTTCAATGCATGCATTGATGCGCCTTTCATTATGTTTAAGTACTTTCCGGAGAGTTAATGGCGTAATCTCAGCGCAAGCTTGTCGAATGCGGGTTTTCAGTTCGTCTCTGTTTCTTGGCTGAGTCTTGTAGACTTCGTTCTTTAGAGCTCCCCACAAAAAATAATCTAGGGGCGTGAGGTCGGGTGATCTCGGAGGCCAATTAATTAATGGACTATTTCTTCCAATCCATCTCCGGTGAAAATTGTCGTTCAACCAATTTTGCGTAAACATTGCATTATGAATTGGAGCTCCATCAAGTTGAAATATTATGTTATTATACCTAATAAGTGGAATATTTTCGATTTCGTCTGTAAATTCATTTTGCAAAAATTGCAGAAAACGCTCCGCATTCAAATTTCCCTCAAAGAAATATGGTCCAATTAGTCGCTCGTTAAGGATACCGCACCACACGTTAACTTTTTCTGAATACTGGCGTCGACAATTTATAACCCAATGTGGATTGTCAACAGACCAATGCCGCGTGTTTTGATGGCTAACTGTGCCATTAGTAGTGAATATGGCCTGATCGGAAAATAAAATGTTTTTAAAAAAATTACGATTATTCAAGAACTCTCCCTGGCCCCAAAGGCAATATTCCAGTCGCCTTTCTTTGTCTCCTTCTTCTAATGTTTGTAAAAATAATATTTACGGACTTAGAATTATTTTTGAAGAAAATTTCAATATTTTTTAATTTTCGTGAAATTTTGCATTTAAGGTTTTTGGGCAATTCTGAACAATTATTACTAAAACTTTTCATATAGACTTATTTCAATTTTCAAATCAACAAAAAGTTGCAGCCGTTTGAAATACTAACAAAGCAAAGGAAAATTAAAAATAAAATTAAAATTCATAATGCGAAAACAAAGACAGGTAATACCCATTATAGCAATAAAAAGTAAATAAATTTAAGTGAAAAAATAATGAAAATAATTTGAATAAACAAATATAAATAAATAATGCCATACAAAATCATTTACCATTTTTTAAGTAAGAAATTAAATATAATTCTGAGTAAAAAGTTCTATATGAACTTATTTGTTTTTTGAATTATTTAATTAAGATGTTAGGACTATTTAGAATAAGGTTTTGTTCAAATTTCACACGACTGTAACTTTTTAAGGTATTGAAAAAATTCGTAAGAAACTTTTTACTCTACTATCAGAAAAATGTTTTGTGGAAAAAAAGAGTGTAAATGATGCATTAAAAGAAATATAGCAATTGCAACATCGTTAATTCAACAAAAAAAAAAAACAAACTAAAATAAAAATTTTCAAAGAAAAGTCCACATCTTTTCACCTGTCACCAACTTTTTTGATAACGTAATTCTGTATATCTGTTGCATAATTTATTTGAAGTACAATGTGTGTTTTTTATGATATGGAATTTTTAATACAGGAAAAGAAATACATTCAAGAACAGCAAAATCCAATATGGCCTAGCTAGGAAAACAAAAGTTGACTATAAGTTGCCATCTTAAATCTAATTGTTTTTAAATCTAATCGTCAGATTGTCATTTTTCAATCACTATGTTTTACAGTTATCTATTTGTCATTTGTAATAATTTCAAGTTAAGCTGAGATAAAAGTTTGAAAAGAGCGCAGAAGATCACTTTTATAATATATCCACTACACATTTTCGCCCCGCTTCTGAAAAAAGATGACGTTGTAGAGAAAAACATGAAAATTATATTTAAATTGATTGAATAAAGATATAAAGCATCCTTTTCAAACCCCTCTTAAAAAAGTGAATTCAGCAACAATACTATAGTAGAGAGTGTAGTTAATTGAATATCGACACGTGTAAAATAATATAAAAAATACTTAAGTAAAAAATAATTCACATTATTATCTGAAAATGTTAAATGTGTACCTACCATCTTCACATACACAGCCGAGTATGCGCCTGTCGATTTTCTATTTTGGGAAAGCCTTGATCGCAGGCAGCGTGGCCGAGCGGTCTAAGGCGCTGGTTTTAGGCACCAGTCCGAAAGGGCGTGGGTTCGAATCCCACCGCTGTCAGAATTTTTTAAAAACAATTTTTTTATTTAAAATGCAGCGTATTTTAATATAACGCATCGTAAAAAAATAATTAAATAGACAAATGAAATACTACAGTAACGATTTCATATTTTCTGCCAAAACATAAACTATTTTCAGAAGTAGTTCCAATGAGGCAGAGGATAATGCAAGGATATACAGTTGTACAAGAAACGACTACACAGCAAAGTCGTTTGTCGCAAGTCAAAGGTATATTACCCATCTATATTTACAATTTTATTTTTACAGTCCATACTAATAATATCTAAAATACTTTAGGATTCTCCATAAAAAAGAATAGGATTTTAAAGACATCAACCGCAGTTCAAGACCTTTACAGATTCATGGGTTCTTTGCAATACAAAGGCACACACATTTGCGGTAGTTCCATTATTTCACAATACTGGATTCTCACAGCAGCTCATTGCTGCTTCAACAAAAACAAAACCATGCTACAAAACGAAGATCTAAGCGTCGGTGTAGGCAACCCAAAACTACTCAACCAGAAGCATCGCATGATCGGCGCTAAGGTTTGTCATGCCCAATATGACCAAGTCTGGGCCATGAACGACGTAGCTGTTTTTCAAGTTTTGCAACCATTCATACTCGATAATAACATCCAACCCATCAAATTATACCCCAAGAGTATTGACGACACACATCATAATATTAGTGGAATGGTGCTAGGTTGGGGATATGCTAGTAATGGTAGTGAATTGTTGAAGAGTACTTCTGATACTCTTCAGTATGTGGCCATGCATACTGTACCACCTGAAACCTGTAGTGTGAACGTGAAAAATTTGAAAGGGACGCAACTATGTGCTTTTAACGAAGATGGGATGAAGGGCACATGCAAAGGTGACTCTGGTGGGCCTCTGGTTATGGAAATGGATGACGAACTGGTTCAGATTTTCGTTTGGTGGTGGGGATTGTAATAATACCAAGCCTGAAGTTTATACAAGAATATCATCTTTTAATGCTTGGATCAAGAAGTATACAAAGCAACTTATAATAGATATTTTTGCTCGATAACAATGGAATTAATGACCATAATTCCAGCATAATGATGGAACTGAAGTTACACATTAAAACAAATTTCATGCTAAATTTAAGGAAATTATTAAAAGAAATATATTGTTAGGAATTATTTCATTTGTTAGATTATTTCAGTTATTGGGCAGGAATTTTGGACTTGCATTATACTTATTTCCCCTTAATATCTTAAGGTTATTAAATACAAAAACAAATACAAAACAAATAAAAACAAGTCGGATTTGCCGGGAACGTATTTCAGGTGATATTTGCTCCTCTCTGATTCTAAATATAAAGTTAGTCAACATTCAAAATAGCTGATTCAATATGGCGACAGAACTCATATGAATCTCAATGATTTCAAATTTGAAGTGTCATTATCAAAATTTAAAATGGAAAAAAGAAGCTTTCTAGATCCATATGTCGTTGATACTCAAGAAAAATTACAATCACAAAATTTGTCATCTTGCAGGAGAACGGTTTTAAGTTTTACAATTATTGTATATTTGAAAACCAAAATGTATATGAAATTTTCTTATTTTATTTCTTAGTAACTTTGTTTGTAGTTTCACAATACACTGATCTATATAGGTACCGCGCTTATAAAAAATTTTGGATTCTCTTAAACCTAAAAGGCAAATATTAGAATGTTATTATATGCCTGCATGTACCGGGTGTTACCGAAACTATGAGAAACACTTCAGAGTAAAGAGTATCCTTATGTTCAGAGCTACGCAAAATGTTATTTATAAATAGTATTTAGAAATGGGTGCCATTTTTTGGCCCGGCAAATTAGGTCACGACAAATAATATATGTATTAACGACAAAAAATGTAAATGAACGACAATATTTGTATTTGAACGATAAAGTCAGCAAACTATGTGCATTGTGCATACTATGTGACATAGGTACCGCCTGTACGTCACCATATTATTAACCTATAATATTACTTTGACATAGTATGTCGTTCCTCAAATACTATAAATGACAGCAGTATGACAAGCAGCGCCGCTAAGCCAGCCGTACAAAACTTTTTCCATACTCATACAGTGTGCTACCATTAAAAGTGTGGATATGTGTAGTTTGTTTTTAACGTCATTGTTCAGGTAAAGTAAGTACGTAGGCTTTCACGGCCAGAATCATTTAGAAAATAAACTGCTTCCGGGTTATGCAGTGTGTCAAGATTTGTTAATGCTGACGTTTCGCGAACCATGTTGCTCGCTTCTTCAAACCTAATTGAATACTGAAGACCTACCAAGAAAATCTCCCTTATATACCTAAATTTACACCTCACTGCGCATATCTGGAGCTACCGCTCCCATGTGCTTTTCCACCTGACCGCGTTAGGAAATACAATATTTTAAATTTAATTTTATTAAATTTTTTAATTTATTGTTATTAAATTTGTGCATACCCCACACTACAGATGTTAATTAAGTTTTATAAAAGCAAAATTTTATAATTAAAACTCAAAAATAAAATCAATACATAATCTGTCGTGTTAACCATTGTCGTGGGGAATACCGAATTTGTCGTGCTGAGTACATATTATTTTGTCGTGCACAATTTGTCGTTGAGAATACCTTATTTGTCGGGCCGATATATATATATATATATATATATATATATATATATATATATATATATATATATATATATATATATATATATTCCACATTTATTTCTCTTGTATTTGCTAATTTCACAGTATAGGTACTATCTATTAGTGAATAAGGAATATTTGTTTCCTTGCAAGTTTGTTTCTAATAAAATGTTACCTTACCTCATATTCTGTTCTTATAATAGGTAGATAAATATCATAGTATTGTTGTTGTGTTGTTTCATTGTATATTATCTTCCTGGTTTGTTACAGATAGCGGCTAACTTTATAAAAAAACAGCACATAGCACATTTTTCCGTGCAACTTTTTTTTAATATTTCGTATATGGACATTAAGAAAACAGTTTTCCTGTAATAAAAACAACCGGTGGAATAACAATCCGGTGTGCAAAGAACAACGTATTACGTATTACCTGATTTAAACATTTCATATTTTTTTCTAGCTTGAAGTGACATTCGTGTCTTTATTTCTTCTGCGAAATGTATGATAAGCTCTGCATCTGAATGCTAATATCATTGCCTTACTGTTGTGCAGATTAATTGAATTCAGCTTGTTTACTTCAACGTCAACTACCAGAAATACCACAATTTTTTGTGTCTGTAGCGTCTTCCAACTAAGATTATCATGTTTTTTTATTGAATAATTTCATCACATTTTGTCACATCAATCAAATTGCACACCCCTTGTATATTTTCAATCCGAAACGTACTATTATTTACTATTATTTATTGCAAAGTCACACGTTATCCTATGGGCAAAAAGGGCACCCAAACCAATCTTTGACAAATTCATAACCGTATAGTATAGTAAGAATATACAATTTTGAATTTGGCGCTCCTGCTGGTGGTGCGCCCCACCAGTATTTAGAAACGCATTGTTATATATAGTAAGAATATCAACTTTAACTTTCCGGCCCTATCTGTTATACACGGCTGTAACAATATTAGGAACCCCCAAATACAAATTAGCTATGGCCATATAAAGGCCTCTGGCGTTTGGCTAATACCGTGGTTATATGACGTTAATCGACTTGTAAATTAGCAAAGTACATTCTCATCTATAAGGCCTAGTTTCCACAGCAAAACACGAGAAGATCATGCAAGAATCGTCAAACACTTACCGTATCTAGACCTAGTAACCATTGAGATCGAATATCAGCACAACATCGCCGGATCCTGTAGCAACACACGGCGATAAACGTCAGACACCGCTTCATAGTCACTTTCACAACGTTCCTCGATATATTTTCCCGATTTTTCCGTGTAAATCGAGCCGACACGCGCGACAATTTGCCGTTTTCTATGCAAAACACCAACACTGGCATTATGGTGCCGAAAAAAACGTTTGAATAACGATAATAATCAACAACGCCAGCTCCGCACATGCGCTTACCGGGCTATCGAGACAACTGCCGTATTGTTTTGTGTGTTGTCTACCGTCCTGGCGTATTCGTTAATTATTGATATTGACATTATTATCATTATTATTGGGATAATTGGTTTATTGGGATAATCATGTTCGAATTAAATTGTTGAATATGTATTATATTATGCGGTGTGGCGATTGCAAGGCAAAAATGAATCAAATAGGTTCTATTTCTAGCTAAGTCGGATAATTGTACTTGAATTATTGTTTATGTGTTTCTTTATTTAAATACAATATTTTAAATTTAATTTGTGTTTTTATTAATTTTTTGCATACCCCACACTACAGCTGTTAATTAAGGTTTATAAAAGCAAAATTTTATAATTAAAACTCGAGAATAAAATCAAAATAACCAACACCTTTCGCAAACAGCTTGAAAAAGTAAAATTACATAATCTGTCGTACAAGTAAATTAAACTGTCGTTAAGAATTCCTAAAGAATACATACCTATTTTGTCGTGCACAATTTGTCATTGAGAATACCATATTTGTCGGGCCGATATAATATATATTCCCCTTTAGAAATATTAGAGCTTATCAAATACGAAATTATAATCATCTTCTCCATTACAAATACCGGGTGTTTTTTTAATAAAAATACAATACAATTAAAATTTTTATTATAAATTTTTCAGAAAATTTTATTCTGCATATAAGTGTCTGGATTGTCTTAAACCTAAAATGCAAATATTAGAATGTAAATATTTTCTTGCATGAGTAAAGAAGATGAAAATGACATAAGTATCTTCTTCTTTAAAGCTTAATGCAAAAATATTATTGGAAAAAGTATACCTATAAAATACTATTTCAAATAACATTTTTGCGTAGCTTTTAAAATAGTGGTACTTACTTAACTCTTAAGAGTTTTTCATAGTTTTAGTAACACCCGGTATAAGCGAGGCATATAATTACATTCTAATATTTGCCTTTTAGGTTTATGACAATCCAGAAACTTTTATGAAGAATAAAATTTTCTGAAGTTATTTATACAAACATTATCTATGAGTACCCAACTTTCTGCCGGACACGTTATATAAAAAATATTATTTTGATGAAGTTCAACAAACTGTCCTTAATATCAAACCCTCGGAGTCGGAGTCGTGGAGTCGGAGTCGGAGTTCAGACTAATTTCACAGGAGTCGGAAAAAATTTACCGACTCCGACTCCGGGTCCATGTTTAAATAATGTAGAAAAAGACATGAGAGATGGCCGTTGCCTCAATAGATAGTAAACGATTAACTAAACATATTATTAGGTCTTTTACAAAGTTAATATAATTTAACTACAAAACACACACGTCGGTCGGTGGTGAGTGATGATTAGCAAAATGATTATTGTGAATCGCTTGCCGCGTCGCATATATAGTTTATGTATTTCCAATTTCCAACAACCAACTTCAATATGCTAATTATGATAGCTCGATTATCTACAAATGAAAAAATTGGACTTCGATGCATACTTATAGACGAATTAGAAAGACAAGCGTCAACGTGTGGTTTTCCTGATTCATCGAAATTACTAGAATTTACTCCTATTCGTTCGGCCACAAAGAACAGCTGAACAATTCATTAAATTTTGCAAAAAGTATTTTAATGATATTCCCTTGCAATTTTAAAAAGAAAAAATAGTTGCCTACAGCTTTTGTGTCAGAAGAAACAACGTGATGGTACCACAGTCGTATTATTAACTCTCAACATTTTTTTCTTATTTTTATTTGTCCCAATGTCTGAATGTTTGTAAAAGATAATGCTTTACTAGTAAAAGTTTGCAATTTTAGCTTTAATGTTTGATAACTTTAAACCTTTAACCGAAATTGATTCTCTTTTTCGCCACATGAACAAATTTATCAAAAGTATCACCCTTGATTATACAATATTATGGTATAATCAAGGGTATCACATCCCTTTGTATTTAACAAAATATGTAGAGATTTTAAATTGTTACTGATTCTGTCGAGTGTAGGTTATCGATTTTAAGATTATTGGTAGCTATGTCGTAGTCTTCTTGCGATCAACTAAAAAACACCGATTTTGGCAGATTTCGTCACCTAGTCTTGACAGAATTGAGCCAGATATACTTTTTATTATTAGCGAAGGTACAAACTTCACTCTAACGTAATTTTTAATGCATAAACTTAAACATGCATAACATAATATGTATAATAGCCGATTAAAAATTATAACTGCATTTCCGATTTAAACTCTACCTTACGTTGAATGTAGGAATATCCATGTATGCAAGTCATACTCGTTGCAGCCAGAATTGTGACGTCATTACCACTAACAGAAGTAAGAGTTGCACTTAATTTTGTATTCATTGAAATAAATTTTACTTTGTGGGTTGTCATTACTTTTGTTATTATTAAAGATAGAACATCGGCTCAAGTGACAAACTAGTTCAGAATTATGAAAAAACAATGAGAAAACAGTTGAAGTTGTAATGATTTTAGAGATATTTTGAAAATATAAAAAAGCGTCATTTTTAAATATGGCCGTAATTTTGTGGTCCGATCAACAGGCATTTTTGATTTTATTTACAATTAGATTATGTCAGATTTATTTTTTTTGCCATTAAATTCGCTGGAAACAAATAAAATTTTGCCGGAGTCGGAGTTGGAGTCGGAGTCGGAGTCGGAGTCGGAGTCGCACTACCAAAATTATCTGGAGTCGGAGTCAGAGTCGGAGTCGACAGTTTTTTTACCGACTCCACAGCCCCGGGTGTGACATTCTTTTTTTTGCTATAAACCTCAATTTTTATTTATTTCTATTATAAACTCATGAATTAAACCCATCTATCTTACTTACTACCTAGAATCTTAAGTGACATCATTTTTATCTTAGTTTACTTAACGATGCTTATCGCTTATTCTACAGTATGATTATTCAGGAAGGAAATTTTTTTATTTAAAAAAACACAACTTCATAAAAAATGACTCAATTCTAAATAGTGCGCCATTGTGTTGAATTAATACTTTTTAAGTATACCAAAAAGTAATACAATGTCAAAATAATACGTCTTTGATGGCGCTTTTTTCCAAAGTGATGTTAAAAATTCAAAAAAAGTGGCTCAACTTAAAATAATACAGGAACAGGGTAATTGACAATTGTACATGGCACACAATAGCACAACACAGAATATGACGTTTTTTTCTCAAAGAAATCTTTGCAAGCGGAGAACTAATTATAAATGTGACTTTTCCATAGAACTTCGATAGGCACACTATGACTTGATCGTTCAGTCAACATTTTAAAATTCAAAATGTATGATAACATTTTATAGACAAAATTACGAGTTATAGTTTTGTTATGCCAGAAGCTAGTACTGTTTGCGAACTCACCGATTCAATTATATATTACACCAACAAATATTCATTAAAAATAGACAATTAGGTATGTATGGAGGCCAACACAATATCATTTATTTAATCAATATCTTCCATTGCCAGGTTTGGTGTAGGGTTAACACAATATCATGCTTATTTGTAATCAGTACGCCTCCATGTACCTTGTAATAATGAAATGGTTGATAATTTTGCCGTATCTTTTGTCTGAAATAAAAAGTAAAATAGTGTTATATTCAGTATGCTTTTGTAATAATCATAATAATAATTTTAGCTACCATTACTGATGAGGTAGCTCAACGCATAACTTTAGGCTCCGAAGCACATGAAGGTATGTTCCCATACATGGTAAGCATCCAACTCAGAAGTCTGCACTGGTGTGGTGGCTCAATTATATCACCATCATGGGTTCTCACAGCAGCTCATTGCTGCTCAAACGAAAACGGAACACGTTTAAAAGACAGCGTCCTCACCATAACAGTTGGAAACACAAATTGGAGAGATGGATTGAAATATGACATATCAAAAACAGTTGTACACCCACTATACAAACGAACCAAATACATCAACGACATAGCCCTATTCAAACCATCCATCAACATAGTCATGGGACCAAATGTAAAACCGATAAAGCTTAATTCTGGTAAAACGGATGATGATGATATATCAATTCCATGCCTTGTAGTTGGTTGGGGAAATACCGTAAGGCATGGGGTGATGTCTAGTGACAGCTCGGATGAACTGAGGTATGTAGATGTAAAGACTGTTCCCCTGAAAGATTGCCAGAAGACTTATAGTGGTGCTGCACAAGCTCACATATGCGTGTTTGCTGGAGATGGTAGAGGAAGTTGTTCCGCTGACTCTGGGGGTCCTTTGGTTAGTAATGATGTCCAGATTGGGCTGGTTTCGTTTGGGCTATCCTGTAGGAATAACAAACCTGAAGTTTATACTAGAGTCTCAACGTTCTATGGGTGGATACGAAAACAGATGAAAGAAGTTAGAAGGAGGAGATCTTAGTTAAGATTTGGATTGTTGTTTTTGATTAGTTAGTTTTTCAAATGTAAGTATTTTTTCGTAAAATTCACCACCTAGAGGATTTTTCTGAATTAAAATGTTAAAAAGATTTAGTGTTTGAAGTGTACTACCAAAAGCTTTTAACCAAACTTTAAGGATTTTCAGAAAAAGGTTTCTTTGACATTGGGTTCAACTGGAATAAATTTTAGACGCCAAAAATGTTGTTTCACATTTTGACCACTTTACATTATCATACATAGTATGATAAATTAATGCAAGTACCGCCATAGCGCCATCTATTGATTAAAAGACAAACTATAGGCAAACGGGTTGACATTTGCCAAAAGAAACCAAACTGGAAACTCAATAAAAATAGGCCTATCTAAAGTAATATTTAGCTATATGCACTTAAACTGCAATAATTACGTGATTACAGTATTACGGTAACAGTGATAACACTGTAATCACGTAATCTTATAACTGAAATACAAGGTCTATAAAGAGAGAGGTTATCCAGTTTGCTATCTTTCCTATAGTCCACTTTATATACTTTCGTGACGTCACTAGAGTCCCGGCATACTTCGCATCACGTCGCATAATCGCTCGTTTAGTTTGTTCAAAGATACGTTTAATTATTGCCAGCTCAGCTCGTTATAGGTTTTTTAGTGAATTAGAAAGGTTGCTTTTGTTCGTGTTTAATCGTTATTCTGCGTTTATATTGTTATATTCAATAGTTGATAGTTTTACGTTATTGGTTGTTTTATTAGTGTAGTATTTTATGAAGTAATTATGTTAGTAAAGGTAAGATATTAATTTATATTGGAAATTACATTATTCTAAATCATGTATCAATTTTAGATGCCTATGGTTTGCTCCGTACCGGGTTGCGGTATAACATTTCAACAGTGATTGGATTAACAATATCATATTTTACTTTTCCACGTGATCAAAGTTTAAAGCAGAACTCATCCACAATTGGGACATTACTCATACGAAGACCAGCAAGAGCACCCATACTCCCTTCCATCCTGGATACGTCATTTATCTTTTGACGGACTAATAAATCCGTCGGAAGAATTTAAACGCTTGTTTAATAAAATGAATTAGCAAGTTCGAAAGACTTACGGGGGATGGGATTAATAATTCGAAAAGAATTAGCAGAAAATTAAGAAGAGAACTTTTAAAACAAGATCCAATTATTGATACCATAGTTTTGAAAGCTTTTGTCGAGCAAAGAATATATGTACAGATAAATTTTTTTAAATTTTACTTTTCAACAGCAAAAAAATCTAAATATTTAACGAAGAGTAGCTGATATTAAAAATAAAATTACAACAAAGATGAGAAAATTTGTACAATAAAGCTTCTTACTGATTTTTTATTTTTTCTTTGTACGTATGTTCTAACCAAATATTGTAATCAGGACAAGCCAATGAGTGGTTTAATAAGCAAGTTGTACCAATACTACCAATACTGATTTAGTTATAGTTTTTCTATTTATTTATCTGTAGAGTCGGTAAACCAAACATTCGACTTCAAGTCCTGATTATTTTAGTGTTTCAACCCCCAATTTGCATGGTTGCAAAAATATGTTGGTGCTGTTATACCACCTTCGACTCCGGCTCTTGATTTTGTTTGTAGGTTGACTCCACTCACTGAATTTCTGCTAAATTTTGATTCCAACTGCAGAGACCTGGTTTAGCACAACACATTTCTTTAATCGGACATACATTACATACTAATGTACTTATTCAGCATTATAAACAAATTATTGAAATAGCATGTTGTGATAATCACATTCATCATTTTTTTTTCATCCTAATCATTTAAAAATGATCACAATAAAGATGCATTTATTTTTTCAATATAATTATGCACCTACTTAACCTAAATCATACAACGAAATGACCATTCAAATTGGTGGCAGCGCACGACTCTAGTGACGTCACGATCTCCCTTTACCCCTCAAACTGAGAAATCTCGTACTTGGATAACCTTACTACTTCATAGACCTTGCATCACACAGACTCCAGTAATATACAAAGTCAATAGGCTGATACGTGGTTTTGGTTGCCAAACCGACAACTAAGTTGAAGATATAATTTTAGATTGCTTTATTACAAATAACATTATATTATTATATAACGTTATTTGTAATAAGGCAATCTAAAATTTTATATAATAATATAATGTTATTTGTAATAAAGCAATCTAAAAGTATATCTTCAACTTACTGTTCGGTTGCATAAACAAATCCTCCATTAATTCCCAATAAGCCCGTACCTTGTAACAATAAATAAATAAAAAAAAATAATAAAAAAATAAAATAAAAATAAAAAAATAATAAATAAATAATAATAAATAACAATAAATACCTCACCTTGTATTGAGATTTGGAGATACTGGTATTTTAGTTGCATACTCGACGGTAATTTATTAAATTATATCTTCTCATAAAATAAGCACAACTGGCGTTTATACGACACATGTTATGTGTCGTAAATTTATTTTGTACATAATACAATTTTGTGCCCCCTCCCTGCCCCCCTTGGCTACGCCCTTGATACAAGCTTATCTCGTAAAAAGTAAGGACAATCTCGTGAATGGGCAAAATCTCTTTTTAAATATTTTACGGTGGGGGGTATTTTAACTTCAGCACCGAAGATAATTCTCTTACTAGTTTTTAGTCTGGGTTGACTGGGTTCGTCTTTAAAGCAACACACACATTCGCATTTCATTCACAAAATTCGTGTTACCCAGCATAAATAATATTTAACAATTGAAGGTCCTGAAGCAACAAGAAGGTATTTGTACTTGAATTTATGCGGGTCATCAATTTCCAAATTGTCGACAAAATCAACATTTTTGAAGCACCGTAAATACAATTAAAATATTGATGACATCATAACTAAAAAAAATTATGAAAGTCGTTTACCAATTTGTATAGGTACATAAATAATTATTTTTATTATTGAAAGTAGACGTATTCAAGAAATTTTGAATATTAAAAGTTTTAAGTTGAATGTTATTCTTTCATACCTTTCCCGCTCACATTATCTTTTTATTTTTGAGACAATAACAAGAAAACACTGATAGCAACTTTTGAGATTTTTGAAACATCAAAATAAAGCTGACACAAAAGAAAATCAGCTTGTTTCCTTTTCTAATAAGTGTGGTCATTTTGTACATAATCTTGATATTTATCTATAGTTTATTGTTCCGGATTTATTGCAATTGTCCTGCCTTTTAAACCCCTGTCTTGCAAAATATTTTTTTAACATGGCAACGTCACCATTTTGACTCCCAATGTCACGTCATCACTGGAGGGTTAAAGTCGAATAAACCCACTATTTTAGTGCATTCACATCAAAAATATTTGATTAAAAATATCAGATATTTCTATAAAGTTAAAAAGAATTGATTAACTCAAGAACATAAGTAATACTATTTAAAAAAATGTGCATATTAATTAACAGCACCTCCTAGGTACTTGTGTATAACACCTAAGTCTGACTACTGACCTAAGTAGACTTAAATTTAGTTTAAAATATATAAAATAAAAAAATATAAAATATTTAGTTCTAAGGAATATTTGTTTGCTGATTCAATAGTTACATTTTTTTGATTCAAATAAAGTTTAGTGCTAACAAAAATATTTTTTCCAGTGACCAAAGTTTTCATTATTACACATATTACAATTGTCTCTTTTCTAAATTGTTCTGATCTATGTTAATGAAATATAAGAAAATGTACTGTTCTTTTCTGATTGCATCACAGTATCACAACTGATATTTAAATTTTTCACATTCTGTGGAACAATTAACTTTTAAAGTAACTTAAATTTTGAAAATATTAAAATAAAATATGACGACCATAAAGAAAACAAAAGTTAAATATGGTTAATCTGCTGTTACTGGATTTGTAATTATTTTTGTAAATATTTTACTTTCTTTTTAACCATAGCCAGAAATAAATACATTTCTGTAAGTATATGTGTATAAGTATAACTAAATCAAAGAAAGTATGTGGGTAGGTAATCTTGATTTGCATTCACTGTAATTACATGCTAATTAATAAACGCAGTGGGATGATCATAAATACAATGCGCTCTTCCATATTACAATGAACAGAATTATTATTTTAAGATGCTTCTTCTGCATCATTTCCATCTTGAGTGAACTTTGTAATAAAGCTGATGCAGATGGGAGGGTAGCCATGGAGTTACGTATAGCCCTAGGTGTTCCCTCCCGAGAAGGTATGTTACCATTCATGGCTAGTTTATTACAAGATTATGACCACTACTGCGGAGGATCAATAATTTCAAAGAAACTAGTCCTGACAGCTGCGCATTGCTGCTACGATTTGGACACCAAGAAACTACTCAACGACAAGCATCTCCAAGTATCTGTTGGAAGCCTATATTGGCAACATGGTGTGCTACATAAAGTATCAAGAAAAATTGTCCATGAAGAGTTTGTCTTAGGAAAGCTACCGCACGACATAGCTCTGTTTGTTGTCGAACCCGCATTTATTTATTCATCAGAGTTAAAACCAATCCACGTGAGTCCTGTACCAATACCAGACGAATATGAAAAAGTATCAGCTGTCGTTGGTGGATGGGGATTTACTGTTGTTGACAAGGAAACGATTGAGGAACCTTCTGATGTCTTAATGTACGTTAATGTAACAACAGTACCGAGGAGGGAGTGTACAAGCAGATTATCTGTGGAGGTGCTTCCATCTCAAATTTGCGTTTTTACTGGCACTGGGCGAGGAACATGTGGAGCTGATTCAGGAGCTCCCTTGGTTTCGTATGGTGAACAAGTTGGAATTTTATCTTTTGGTGTTGACTGCTTGAATAGACGCCCAGAGGTATATACAAGAATTTCAGATTATTTCTCTTGGATTATGAAGCAACGAAAGCTGATTGAGATTGGCTTTTTATAGCATTACATATGTATGTCTGTTTTATTAATAAATTGACTTTGCTAGAAATAGAACCTATTTGATTCATTTTTGCCTTGCAATCGCCACTCCGCATAACATAATATTCAACAATGTAATCCGAACATGATTATCCCAATAATCAATACCAAATGATAATGTCAATTCGCCTGAACGACCTGCAAGGACGCTGCAAAAAATAGTTATGGCCGCTCTAGACGGGATAAGTCTTAGTCCAAAAATATTGGTTGCCAAGAAGCTAAGGGGGGGCCCACCATTTTTTTGTTTATGCTGTCGGTATATAGATACAGGTGTCCCAGCCTTTTCCCCGAAAATTATTTTTAGAAAGCAAATGACATTCTGAATAAATTTTTTATAAGGACTTATTTGTTTTCTCAATTCCTTGAAAAATTCAGCCGTTTGAATACACCCACTACACATTACAACCATTGAAAGTAACAAAATCAACATAAATTGAATAAGTAAATGAACAAAAAATTTATATGAAGCTTTTTATTAATTTTTTTTCTATAGAACAAATATCATTTTGAGTAAAAAATATCATAATTATGGACTTATTGGTTTTCTCAATTCCTTAAGAAGTTGGCGCCGGTTAAAATACGGTTTTGTTAATAACTCAAACGGTTGTAACTTTGACATAAATTGAAAAAATAATAAGTTCATATGAAACAACAGTATCTCAGTATCTCATTTACTATACGGAAGAAAAATTGCGGGGAAAAAATGAAAAATGAAAGAGTTACAAAGAAAAACTTACAAAAATATTATGAAATAGAATCTTTAAAATAAGAAATAGAACGAATAAATACAATATATAAGATCGATAAATCAGCTTTCCTAAAATGTCTAACTCGGTGGTCTATCGTCAACAGCTAAAAAGTTATTAGGCATCTAATGTGACATTTGTAACTTATGCACAGTATTCATAAATTAATATTAAATATCCAGATTGTTCGACGAAATTCAACAATCTCTCAATTAGAATAATTCATCTTTTCATGCAGCAGCTTTTAGTAATAGCATTCTGCAATTTTGATTTTTACAAACGTATAATTTGTGATACTTATTTTCCTCAAAAAATTAGTAATTAGTATATCACTCTAAAATTGTTTAAATAATATTTATCAATGACATTAAATTGTTCATGGTGGTCCAACGCTTTGAAAAACTAGACCGCCTGATTTAATCGAGTTTGATTTGTTATACCTGTAGACATATTGAGGAAGAAATTTATGGGAATATTACAACTACTACAGCGAACATGAAGAATAGTAATAAGTAATAGTAATAAGGAGGCGTCAAAATATTTTTGTGGAAACCATGGAAAATGTAATATTTCCACCGAGAATGTGAAGCAAGGCAGACGCATTGACCTGACAGGATATGTGCACTCTTCACAATCGTACTGAAATAATAATTATTTATTCATTTTACAATTATCCATTTATTTAATTATTTATACTTATGAGAGTACAGAAATGTTAGGATTTCTGAAGAACACCACATTGCTACCAAAGCACTGCTTGTTTTTGTTATCAGTAGTAACTTAACTGGAACATCCCCATAAACTTATTCCTTAACATGTCCCGAAATAAATAAATTAAACTGGCCAACCCCAAGGGTCTATTAATAAGTTTAGAACATACGTAACATTACGTAAATAAATAAAAATTTTAAATAAGTTTCGACTGGTACTCATAAAACTAATTCTTGGATGATCATAAATTGCTCGTTTGTGTGTAGCAGTTTGCAATGACTAAATTTTGCTGCGGAAGAATCATTACAGTTATGCGATTGTTGAATTTCAAACAATTAGGCAAAATCTTCATCAAAAATTGCAATAATATACCTAGTGTTCAATTTAAAGAAACATACGGTTGTTGGTACGTTGTTGTGGGACACATGTAAACATGAAAATATTTTCTGGCTGTAGGGCGAATGATTATCTATAACTTTTATAACAGCCTGTACATCAAGTTTATGATATCTTCAAAAGTGAAAAAGATGTATTACTTTTTATATCATTGAGCAACACAAAAATGCGCAACTTTGTTTCTAATTTTATTTTGTATTTTTTTTTAATTTACATATTTTATACTATAAATAAGTTTAATTTTATTTTTATTGCATGTATAAAAGAACATTCTGTATAAGTGATTAATATATTCATATTCATAAATAAATTAAATTTTATTTTTATTGCATGTATAAAAGAACATTTTGTATAAGTGATTCATTTTGTACCCAAGTAAAATTTTATTTATTTGATTTATTTTGGTCCCTTTCATATGTTCAGCAAATATTCCACAATGTTTTCCTGCATATCAATTATCCGATTTAACGGTCGGCAACCGATTAAGCTGACCACACAGAAATCATGTAAAATAAAAAAGTACAAGGCGGTCGTAAGAGACAATTAAATTAATATCTGAATTGGCAAGATTGTTAATGCATATCTCATTTCAATTATCTCTATTTATTGATGATTTTTAAGTATCAAATAAACGCATAAAATAGATACAATGGAGATAAAATAGAGATTTTAACACCCGTGCTCTCCTAAACCGAATGGTATATACAACCATACTAAAATAAATTGTAATTAACGCATCTTGTACTTTAATCACATAAGTAATGTACTGTAATCTGATTGTTGACACTTCGCCATCTCGTCGTGCAAATTGTCACTACAAATTGGTTCTGTATTTACAGTTTAGATAGGTTCTGTCTGTTGTGATCTTGTTCGTTTTTGTTTCATTACGTGAATACAAAAGATTTGGGAATAAACAATTACAATGAACGATAAAAAGGGAAGATAATCGTTTCAAGGTCGCCGCGGATAGTGCAGTTGGTAGTATATTACCAACTTCTTAAAAACGCGTTTTTTTCGTTTCGCACCGACCCTTAAGTTTTAATTTTGTACATCATACCATTGACTTTTTTATTTTAAATTTTTCTTGGTAAAAACTACCACGTCATGCCATAACAATTCTGTGCTTTGTGACGTAGTGGTATTTCAATTTCGGATGAATAATATTTTTGCCCGAACCCGGTCAAACAAATTAAAAAAAAAACTTGCTTTTTATGAAAGATAAACGTCCAGTAAAAAGTTTCAAGTTCAAATAGTAATACATTTTAACATGTTCTCTTAACAAGGGCCTTTTGGAGAATTTTTATTGTTTCCCAAAGTGGGTTTCTTAAAACTCACCATGCAATTTTCTTATTGGTTCTTATTTATTGCCAAACATAAAAATAAATTCTTAAAGCGGTATCGTGCAAGTTTCAGTATAAATAAATATATTATTAATATTTTCAACATATTGTCTTAAGGGGGGCCCACTTGCCATCGGGCAACCTGGCACCACCTGGCCAGTCCGCCACTGCATACAATAGCCGATATAACTTTAATCAGTCTTTGATTATTATTGATTTCAATCAATATTTTTAAAATCAACTGCTCTTCCGTTGTGAACTTATGCCACTAAAAACAAAAGGGTGAAACCGGTAGCCTAATAATAAAACGTTAAGCAGAGAAGAACTTAGTTTTCCTTTTGAAGAATTTCTTAGAACTGCTTTAGCGATACACATACATATATAAAGGATTTTTAATTGAGCGTGCAGAACAAAATATAAAATTAATTTGACCACCCTTTCTAAGAAAGAAAAGCGAATTAAATAAATCTGAAGTAATTAAAACTGTTGAAATTTCTATAGCGAAAGTCCATGTCAAACGAGGCATTCAAAGAATTAAACTTTTTCGTTTGTTTCAAAACGTAACTCCTGTACAATTATGTCAAATGTAAATAATATATTAACAACTACGATTACTTTAACAAATATATCAAAACGTGGTCAATCAACTGAAAAATTTTTGTAGCGTACACATATCTAGTTACTGGACACATGTACGCTAGACTCTAGTCTATATTAAGTAAACGCAATTGAACGATTTTAAATCGGTGTTTCACCTGCCAAAATGTCCATTCTTAATTGCTTATGGAAAAAATGGGGAAAGCATTTCAGTCGCGCGGAGCGCGACTGTCCCCCCGCGTGGACCATTCTACGTTGCGTGAGTTTTCGAAATCGACGAAAAACGACCTCTCGGGCGTTTTTGCTTCGAAATTTTCCGAAACGCGAGCGATTTTGGTGAAAGGACCTCAACATTTCAGTAGCTGTTTAGTTCGCGTCGTCATGGCTGCGAGCTAGAAACGTCAAAAACGCAACCACCATCACGCCATAACCTCATCATAACATAACCTATTCACATTGCAGTGGGTATCTATACAGAGCTAAGCAATTTGTATACGTACTTAATACCTTCAATACATACAAGCATAATTGGAATGATCTGGTAAAATTTGACAAATAGCGAATGTCACCGCGCAGTTAATCTGCTACGAAAACACAGTAAGTAAAGTAATAGAGATGATTAGCTTTTCGTTTAAATTTGGCCGCCTACTTTACCTCTAATTGATTACAGTTTGAGACATAGCTTAGATGGCACCCATGTACACCAGTCGGGTCTGCGGACAGCGCCAATGTGAAGAACAACCACCTATTACCTAACGTCCTAACCTAATATTTTGATGGTGAAATTTCACAAACAACCGCACGCATAGCATAAGGTGAGTTTATTACAGATTATTTGTAGAACACATTTACTTATTTATTAATAATTTCAGAATATAAACAAACTGTCGTACAGTAATAAACTGTACGTATTTAGCCCCACATACAAAACATCTTCCAGGTCAAAGTATATCGAAAGACACAGATGGCATATAACTCAGTTCTACAATACCATAGCCCCTACAAACTACAAGAACGCAGAAATTAAAATAGTGTGCAAATTGACAGAGCGCAAGAAAGAAGCCTAGAACGTGAACATCAGCTCATTATGCCAGAAATGAGGATGACTCCAAAGAAAATAAACAACAACATTTCCTCTAATCAAATTATTAATTCGCATTTGTCTGTATTACGTACGAATGCATGAAAACACAAGTAAGTAAATTAATAGAGATGATTAGCTTCTCATTCAAATTTTGCAGTTTACTTTACCTCTAATTGCTTTCAGCTTGGGACGAAATATGTTAGATGGCACCAATGTACAACAGTCGCGTCTGCGGACTGCCCCAACATCAAGAAACACCACATAACCTAATATTTTGACGGTAAATTCCAGGAACAACCGCATACATAGAATAAGGTGAGTTTATTACAGATTATTTGTAGTACACATTTAATTATTTATTACTAATTCTAGGATGTAAACAAACTGTCGTACAGTGACTAATTTGTACGTATTTAGCCGCAAATACAAAAGATCTTCCAGGTCCAAGGATATCAAAAGACACATATGGCATACAACCAAGTTCTACCATACCATAACCCCTACAAGAAAGCGAAAGTTAAAATAGTGTGGGAATTGACAGAGCGCAAGAGAGAAGCCTTAGAATGTGAACATCAACTCGATTATGTCAGCTGGGGGATGATTCCAGAGAAAATAAACAAGAATTGTTCCTCTATTCAAACATTGCGTGTGTACAACCACATCGGGCGCCTTCTAGCGCTAGCTAGCGCTTGGCAGTGCTGAGCTAAGCGGTAACATGAACACGATTGCTTAGTGCCAGCGCCGAGTCCTAGCGGCTAGCGGAAATACATTTGTGGTAGATTGGGCGTTCAACCGGCCCGGGCGCTGAGTCTTGGCACCGCTAGCGCTAGCAGTTTCTGCTAGATCTGGTTGTACACGGCCATTTAGTAGAAGAATTTGAAGGAATTAAACAATTTATTGTTATTTTCACGTTAGATTCATTTTAGTATATAGGTATGTAGTTGAATTTTGTTTAATTTCTTTTTTACAGGAACATCTATGATGTGATAAATAAGCTGCAGGAACAAGGAATCTAACCCGGAATCTAATTTTCGTTTAAAGAAAGTTATATCAACATTGGTCATTCGGAAGTGTTATTGAACTACACTTATCGTATGGTAACCGTAAGTCTCAGTAACCCGTCATGAGATTTTCAATTTCATATACATACGTACCATTCATATCACAAAGAGACGGTTTCAATCAAGGTCTGTTTTGCTATAACCATAAATGAGGACAAACTTTGGATTTAGTTAGAATTTATTTATCTCAACCCGTCTTTGCACACGGCCAGGTAAATGTGGCATTTTCTACGGCTAAAAAGTGGGGTTACACCTAGGTGTACATTGACAAAACGTTTTCTCAGGGGCGATTATTGAAAAAGAGTCTATTCAAATCAACAGGTACATGGTATGAAGAAATATTTAGGTTTGTAAATATTCCATTTTTTATTTATTTTATTGTCTTCTGTAATATATACAATAATGTGCAATTGTTCTACAAATATATATGATATGAACAGTCTCAGAAAAGGAATAAAGTTTATAATTTTTTTCAATTGTGTTGTTTTGTAGTAAGGGTAAAGTATTTTTCAAGTTAACTATGGTTGTGTTTTCAAGTTAACTATAGGTTGTGACAGTAGTATAAAAATAATACTCTACTGCAAGATTTAGGTCTCCTGCACTTGGCATAAAATTTAGTAATTTTAACAATTGAAGCTTCTTTTGTGTTCCATGTAACAATTATTTCTTTTTCAAGTAACAAACATCTTTAATAAGATCTAAAAGAAAACCAAATCAAATATTCTTTTCAATAAAGCTCTCTATACAAGAGTAGATTGTAGTTACTGGACCAACAACAAGCCATTATATAAAAAATAACTTCATGTTAAATTTACAAATATAAAATTTACATTATATAAGTTATAAGATAAAAAGTTGACTCTATGGACAAATTTTGCCCAATTGAAAGCAATCTAGGTTTTCCACACGGTGTCTAAATTTGTTTTACATTTTTTTGGAGATCATGTTTGTCACTTAAAAAAAACAATTGTTTTTGTCGTCATAATTCGCATTGATTATAAAAATAAGCTAAATTTGTTAATATATTTTAATAATATATTTTTTATACTATTATTTCACACCATACTTATTCTTAAAATTATTAAATTTGAAAAGAAAAAGCAACAATAAAAAGAAAATCAAATTTATTGCGACAAATTATATTTTCTTTTACTTGCGCGAGACTATTTTTTTTTAGTTGAGCCAATTTTTTTGTGTTGTATATATGAATCCATAGAAACAACTTTATATCAACTTGAAAGTTTGATTTTGCAAAAAAAGTATTTTTTAAAGACAGCCAGTGTATATGCGGTCTAACAATTCCTGCAATGTACCGATTCACTGATCTACCCAATAGGCGGTCTACAGGTCCACTAGTAGTAATGTAAACTTAATACCATTTAAATAAAAGCTCCATTGAGTTTATTTTTATTTTATTAATTCAGAAAAAAGAACATTAAGGAATATTATTACATAAAACGTAACATTTTGTTAAAGAAAACGGTTAGAGAATCAACCAAGCAGGGATTCTAAAGTCGGACAAACTGGTTATGCAAGAGGGCTTCCACCGTTCATATCTACATATAGATAGCTAAGTTTTTGTTTATATAAAGCCGGCACCTGCCCCAATTAACTCGGATAATCGAGAACTGTTATAATCCTACTTGATTTCTTTTGTGTATACGTTTCTTCATTACAACTGTTGACATAACATTTTCCTTGGTTGTTTCTTCTAACTGTCTATTACGATCTCTACAATAACATTAATTATTTCATTTGACTTCACAAAATATAGTTACTTATCTACTCCAACTGTTGACAATTTTTTAGTCTTCTTTGTCTACTTTCTGCCAAAAGTACATTCCGCTTTATGCCAAGCGACGCTTTTTGAAGGTTAGATGTATTGTTCCTCTCTTCAGCTTCCGTTTTTGTGAGGTTAGGACTGCAATATTAAAATAATACTGAATTGAATAAGTAATATGAAGAATCTGTACTCACCGTGATTGAAAACATAGTCCTCGTGTTTAAAATGTTTTGAGCACGCATGTGGCTTGATATAGATTTTCCAATTTTTAACACACGGCGCTACTCGTTTTGGAACGGTTTATCTTTGGGAAATTTGTGGAATAAGAATGCACACTGTAGAATGAACTACATTGAGGAACACTCCAATAATTGTTGCTCTTATGGTTCTTTTCATTGCCCTTTCCATGTTTTCGTTCAATACTGGCCACACCGAATCCCGTCTAGAGTAACGCACTCTTTTACCGCGAGGGGCGACTCTTTCGTTCGTTTTAGCGAATACCAATAATTAACAAATACGCCAGGACGGTAGACAACACACAATACACTGCAAAACAATCGGGCAGTTGTCTCGATAGCCCGGTAAGCGCATGTGCGGAGCTAGCGTTGTTGATTATTATCGTTATTCAAACGTTTTTCGGCACCATGATGCTAGTGTTGGTGTTTTGCATCGAAAACGGCAAATTGTCGTGCGTGTCGGCTCGATTTACACGAAAAATCGGGAAAATATATCGGGGAACGTTGTGAAAAGTGACTATGAAGCGTTGTTTGACTTCTCTCGGCGTGTTGCTACAGGATCCGGCGATGTTGTGCTGATATTCGATCTCAATGGTTACTAGGTCTGGATACGGTAAGTGTTTGACGATTCTTGCATGATCTTCTCGTGTTTTGCTGTTGAAACTAGGCCTTATAGATGAGAATTTACTTTGCTAATTTACAAGTCGATTAACGTCATGTCGGCATATAACCACGCTATTAGCCAAATACCAGAGGCCCTTATGTGACCACAGCTGATATGTATTTGGGGGCATTTGATATTCTCACAGCCGTATATAACAGATTGGTTTGAGAGAAACCAAAGGGGCCCTAAAGTTAAAGTTAATATTCTTACATTTCTTACTATAACAATGTGTATCATAACAATATACATAATGTGTTTATAAAATACTGGTGGGGCGCACCACTAGCAGGCGAGCCAAATTCAAAGTTGTATATTCTTACTATACGGTAATGAATTTGTCAAAGATTGGTTTGGGTGCCCTTTTTGCCCATAGGACAACGTGTCACTTTGCAATAAATAATAGATCTAAGCTGCTTTTATACTAGCGACTAAATATATAATTTTATTATCTCCAAAACGCAAAATATTTACATAATTTATTATGTTTAGTACTTTTCGGAGTATACATATATATATATATAATATACAAGGTGTGCGCAACTTGATCGATGTAATCTAATATTATGAACAGTTTGTATGATAGTTTTGTTCATAAAAATTAAAATTCCATAAAATAAACAATGAAAAACAAAATAACTTGATAATTAGTTGGAATTCGTTACAGACAAATTTACATTTTAGCTTTCAGCAAACATTCTTTATTTAAAATTAATCAAAGTACAACATAAAGACAATAATATTCAGATGACGAGCTTGTCATAAATTTAACAGATGAAATAAAGACACTTATGTCACTTAAAGCTCGAAAAATCATGAAATCTTAATTAATAAAATCATGCGCATAATACTAGGCGGGTAGTAGTTTCTAACAGAGTTGTTTTTTATTACAATAATTATACTCTTATAAAAACGTATTCCGACAGTATGCGAGTGCCAATAATGATGAAATACGTTGTTGTGTGCACTCTTTATTGTTATTTTTCTGCGTTTGTTTTTTACAGGAAAACTGTTTTCTTAATTTACAAATACGAAATATTAAGAAAAAGTGTACAGAAAATGTACCTGGGTATGTTTTTCAATAAAATTAGTCGCCATCTGTAAGAAATCAGAAAGATAATATTCAATGAAACAACAAGAACTATGATAATTATGTATCTATTATAAGAACAGAATATGAGGTAAAGTAAGGTAACATATTATAAATCAAATAAAATATAAAATAAAACAATTGCGTACAAAAAAGGTATACCTACACCACTTGGTCTTAAATACAGTGATTCGTGAATATAACTTTTTATCATTTCACTATTCCAATATCAACATTTCTTTTATAAACTCATAAACTTATTCCCGCGATAGTGGGCTAAAATTAACAAAAAACTGCTGACGTGCACTTTAGGAGTGTCTTTTAGGGCTGTAGTAAAATTTTCGGACGCCATAGAATATTGAAACCCAACACTTTCCACGTGGTATCCTAAATGGCAAATAGATTTACTTGGATTTTTTCTTAGAGCCCATTTTTAGTCTGTATCCATTGCAGTATAATAATACCAATATTAATAAAATAATAAATAATTTTATTAAGCTAAGAGTAAAGAAAATAGTATACCTATTATTATACAAGTTTTATAAGTCGTCAAATTGGCGCACGAGTTGTTTTAAATTGAACGAGTGCGCCAATACGTCTTATAAAACGAGTGTAATATACTATTTTTTACAACTTTTCGTCATTAATTTTATATAAATTTAGAAATTGTGGTTACTATATTGCGCTAAATTAGATTCTAGGGTATTTTTCGGGTACCACGTAGCAAAACTGTAGTAACTCAACTTCGTAAGGATGAGAAAATCATGACAAAATCTAATTGTGAATAATTTTACTCTACTTTATCCTACAAGTTTTAATAAACAATCAGCGAGGTCGCAACGATGAGCATAATGAAGCTTGGCGCAACATTTTTAACCCTACTGTGATAAATACATGAAACATAACCTAAAAAGTTTTTTTAAAATAGTGGTTTCATAAGTATAATAATCAGAATAGACGTGTTTGGCGGTAACTGATTAGTTACTTCAAAGAATAAGAACTTACTAAGAATTGTTATAACGGTTAAAAAGAAACAGTGTTAAATGTGTGCATTAATAATAATAATAATAATAATAATATATTATTCAAACTCAAGCAATTACAGTTTATGTCACTTAGGGTAGGTAGGTATTTGCATATTATATCCCTATCCCTACTATATACTAAAAGTCTAACACAGTCCGCGCAAGAAGTTTACGAAAATCGGCGAATCGGGGGAAGGGTCTGCTCCTCGGAGAAGCGAAAATCGGCGCCGCAGGCGCCGATTTTCCGCCTAAAATTGGATTGTACAGCGCTTAGGCTTTCGATTTCGTCCATTTTCGGCCCAGTTTTCGTTATTTTTTAACTCGATTCGGGTAAATTTATGGATTATGCTTTAGGAGTGTACAGGTCAGCGCGTCGCCATGGCAACCTATCGAGGTTGCTAGGCAACGGCCGCGCGCTTCGCGACGCGGTCACCAGACGGTGGCACATCATCATGTCGCTGTTGGGATTACGCTACGAAGCAATAGATGGCGCCCCGTAACCGCTTCGAACGGTTTTTTTCCGGGCTTTTTGTTTACCTCTTAACGCTTTGGCGATCTACCTAGGTCGACCAGCAGGCCTATTAGGCCTGCAAATTCTCCTAGTATGTATACTATATTGCAGCTGAATATACTATATTGTGAATGCAAAGTAAAAAATTGAATTTATGGTACCTACATGTTCAATGAAAAAGTGTAAAAATGCAAAAGGAGCAGATGGCGCTAGTGGTCTAAAATTTTGCAAATATCTATTTTATTTTTTTTTTCGGTATGTCCGTACGAATATTTATATCTAGTTATATATCTATTTTAACGTTTATTTTTTTTTAATATACAGGGTGTTTCTTAATAACATGCTAATATTTAAATAGGTTATTCTTGGGTCCATTTTGAGGAAAAAAATCAGATGAACATATGTCCTAAAGGTCTTAACTTTTGAAATACAGGGTGCTAAAGTTTTAAGAAAAAAATTTTTTTTGATGATTGCTTTCGCCTCTTCTATGCATCTAAAAGCATTTTCTGCTGTACAACATAATTTTTTATTCTTGCCAGTGGCGTTCGTGCGGGGTTTGTACTGAACCATTTCAAAGAGAAAAGTGATACGCCACTGCTTTTTTTTTAAAGTAAAAATTATTTTTGAAATCCTCATCCCTTCTTACCAAATCTGGTCTCTTGATTTTTCTTTGTTTAACGTACGGTTTTCGCATGTAAATATTAAATTCACATTTGCATCTCTAAACCTCTTACGAGAAAAAAACAACTCTAATAAAATACAACTTTACTAATATTTTATTTTTTTGTTACACATAAATTTGCGCCCCACAATTATTAGCTGAATCAAAAAACTATAATCTAGTCTTATTTGAAATATTCAATACCAAGACATTACTCAAAAGTTTATAGATTTTTTCTTTATTAAGATGATTTATTGTTGTTAATATACATGCGTATAGTTTTGTTACCTATTCCATTTAAGTAACGTCCTTGTGGTATCAATTGTAAAATGATTGTCAAATGGTCCATCTTTAACAAAAAGTCTGTACTGGTACTTAATTTACTGATAATTTCGCATAATTACAATAATAACCAATACTCATACGCAATAGTCTGATGATAAGAGAGAACAATTGATTATTTAGCTTGTTTATTTAACTCAATATGGCATGGAACCTCTTACAATGGTTGTCGTTATTTGTGATACACTTTATTATAAACCGCATAAATGGTACGAAACTTTTTTTTTCTTTTATACAGGAATTAAGTTATTTAAAAACACTTGCACCCATTTTCACTTGTGATATTACAGGGGATTTAGATGTATCATTTCGTATAACTGCTGGATCTCTTGCTAAACCAAATGAATTTCCCTACATGGTCAGTCTAATGCGCAGAAAAATCCATTACTGCGGTGGATCAATCCTCACAAAAAGATGGATTCTAACAGCAGCTCATTGTTGCTTCAGTCGTTCCGAAGAAATACCAAACGAAGAACTCACCATATCGATAGGAAGCGTCTTCCTACCAACATCCACTCAATATCCCGTAGCCAGAAAAATCTACCACGAAAACTTCAACATATCCTCACCATACGACAATGACATAGCCCTATTCAAAAGCAAAACCATATTCGAACTCGGCGATTTCGCCACCAAAGTTCATTTGGCCACAACTGGTGAAACGGGTGGCCTCTACGGAAATTGTACTGTAGCAGGCTGGGGGTTTGTGAAGATTAAGAACATGATCGTTAAAAATCCAACTGGAAGACTACATTTTGTTGATATTGACACTGTTCCAAGGAGTAAATGCTTAAACGCTTATGGTAAACGGTACATCGCCAAAGATGTTCTTTGTGTTGCTGGGATATCTGGTAAAGGTACTTGCAACGCTGATTCTGGGGCTCCGTTGGTTTGCAACTCCAAGCAAGTGGGTATCTTGTCTTTTGGTGGCGAATGTACCAATACGGTCCCTGAGGTCTATACCAAGGTGTCGCATTATATCAGTTGGATCAAGAAGTACGTTAAGGATAACAAAACGTAATTTCTGTTGATAGGTGGTATACAAAATGGTGTCAAGCACTGAGGGCAATTACCCAGATTGGTGATGGTTTTTTTCAACCTTTGTCATAGTTTCCTTCCATCTTTGTTTTGCTCTTATTAAGACTTAAACTAAATAAAATAAATACTATCGAAATTTGAGAATTATGACCTTTTTGTTTATCAGCTTCTGAGAGCTGTTGACAAAAGCTTAAAGTTAACGGTCGGCGTCACAGGGAAGCTTACCACATACGACGCAGAAATCTTGCTCGCAACTAAAAAAATACAAGACATTTGTTAGAGACGATTAACTGAATATCTGAATATGCAAGATTATAAATAGACATCTCAGTTTAATTGTCTCTATAAATTTATTATTTTTTATGCTCAAATGGCCGCAATAAGAACATTTAACGGAGATAAAATAGAGATAAAAATCACCATGTTCTTCTGAACCGAATGGTATATACAACCATAATAAAATAAATTGTAATTTAATCGTCTTGTACTTTATTAAAAAAAAACTGATCGTGTAAAATAATTGACTTATAATTGGTTCTCTCGTTCAAGCGTTGATACGAGATGTCGCTCCTGTTTAACCCCTTGATGTAGGCAATCCAAATGAAAATATGTATTGATTTTTGCTTTCATTCATACGGATTCAATCTAATTCATAAATAGTGTCAAAACTGCAATGGCATTATTGAAGTTATATTTCTGAAAATTATTCTTGAAACTGTACTGTTTGCTTTTTTTATAAGCTGCGAAATCATGTGTAATCAAACTGTTTATTTGAATAAGTGAATAATGGTTATACAATTAATGAAATGTGAAGTATTTATCGTAAAGGTTTAACCGATGTATAACGGATTAGTAGCGTAAGTGTTAACCTCTATGAATTGGGGTTATATAAATGGAAATCAAAAATTTGTTAGTCAACAGAAGCTTTAGGATTTTTCTGTCACGAATTACAAGTAAATATACAAGTAAAGAATGGCACGTATCGATTGATTCGCTGCAGACCTGATAGCATCAATCGCATCTGCACTACTTCTGTACAACCCCAAAAATATAAAATCACACAATGAAATTAGCTGCAGTATATTATGTTTCATAGTTTATTATTATTTTCGCATTTTGAAACCATTTGATAGTGGTATATTTGTAATGTACCAAGTTTCGAATGTTACATAACACATTTTTATGCTTCTTCGAAAAGAATTTATAAAAATAATGAATGCTATTTAGCATGGCTGTGCTTGAGTTGAGTACAATCCCGAGCATGAAACAATTACACAATGAAGCACCAGTAAATACATTTTATTGGTTATTATTATTTTCACATGTGCAAACCAAGTTTCGAAATTGGCGGATTTATTCAAGCTATACAGTACGTATGTATTATAGATATGTATGTAGAATACATACAGTGCTTCCCAAAAGTAACGGATAAATTCTATAAAATCTTAAATAAAAATATTTCAGAAAAATGCTCTGACACGTCGATTTTTATTTTTAAATTACTATCCTGAGATACACTTTTTAGCCCCCCACCCCTTCACCCCTAAGGGGTGGTAACCCCAACTTTAAAAATTCAAATAGCAAAGTACCCCTCGCGATACCTAAATTGATAAATTTTTTTATTCTGAATACAACGAAAAAAAGATTATTAAAATCGGTTGATAAATAACGGCGATATTTACCAAAATGTATTAAAAGAACACCGTCAATATTCGAGTAGGCGCTGTTGAAGCGGGCATAGCAATATCGTTAAAACAATTGCATCAGACTACTATAGACGGTGCAATGGGGTTTAGATGTATGCCTGCTGTCAAATATTTATGTAGAGGCGCTGTTTACGACTGTTGAAACCGTTATCCACTGTACCCTAAGTACAGAAGCAGTCATAGATGGTGCTAAACGCACTCGACATTATTTCTGACACTGGTGCTTCACAGAAATCAACTGAAGGCGTTGTGCGCAGGGTTGCAGGTTATGTAAAATTCAGAGTTTTTCGTGATTGAAGAAATAGTAGCAAAATGAGAGTTACTGAAACCGCAAGATTCGAAGTTTTAATAATGATGTTTGGAGATAGAAGTCGGAAGCATGAAGAAGTTCGTGTTTTGTTCAATGAAACGCACCCGTACCGTCCGCCAATATCGCAATCTACAGGAAGTCGAATCGAAAACAAATTTCGCGATGTCGGTCATGTGCGGGATAAGCCTAAGGCAGGACGTCCATTGGCCTTAAATGAAAACCGACAATTGGATGCTATTTTAATGGTGCAAGAAAATCCACATTCAACCCTTGTGGAGGTCGCTTCACAAGTTAGTCGCTTCTATCTCCAAACCCAATCATCATTAAGACATTGATTCTTTCAGTTTCAGTAAGTCTCATTTTGCTACTGTTTCTTCAATCACGAAAACCTCTGAATTGTGTTTGACATAACCTGCAAACCTGCATAACATGCATTCTGTGAAGCACCAGTGTCAGAAATAATGTCGAGTGCGTTTAGCACCAACTATGACTGGTTCTGTAACTTAGGGTACAGTGGATAACGGTTTCTACAGTCGTAAACAGCGCCTAATATTTGACAGCAGGCATACATCTAAACCCCATTGCAACATCTATAGTAGTCTGTTGCAATTGTTTTAACGATATTGCTATGGCCGCTTCAACAGCGCCTACTCGAATATTGACGCTCTTCTTTGAATAACTTTTGGTAAATATCGCCGTTATTTATCAACCGATTTTGATATTTTTTTTTGTTGTATTCGGAATAAAAAAATCTATGAACTGAGGTATCGCAAGGGGTACTTTGCTATTTGAATTTTTAAAGTTGGGGTTACCACCCCTTAGTGGTGAAGGGGTGGAGGGCTGAAAAGTGTATGTCAGGATAGTAATTTAAAAATAAAAATCGACGTGTCAGAGCACTTTTCTGAAATATTTTTATTTAAGATATTATAGAATTTATCCGTTACTTTTGGGAAGCACTGTATAATATTTGTACTTACCTATAAATTCTCATACATAACCTAGCACCAAAAAAAATATTAAAAACATAAATCTGGCCCATGCCCAAATTGTATGTCATTGTATATCACGAAATTCTTTGAGAAAGCGATATTATCCTACTTATTACACTTTATTAGTTTGCAAAAAGTTGTAATAACTTACACAAAAAGTTGTAACTATTACATACTTATTCTAATGTAATAAGTATACCTGCAGACAAAACTAGGTATAGGTATACAGGCTAAGTAATAACACTAATAACCAACCGATCGGTACCGTAATTAGTCAATAAAATAAACTAAATACCTATGCGCACATACTAAATGTAACTGTTTTGCTCATTTCATTTTATTACTCGCGACATGTAATTACACTTTGTACAAAATGGTTCAAAGCAAACGTGTGGCCGGCGCTCGGCAAGAAAAAAAAATCCCTGGACGGATATCAGGATATGCAACAGATGTAAACAATGTAGTACTTTTCGTAATAGAAATGTGTCTGCTTTCCATCCCACTTTGTGCCATTCATCTTTGTCTAGTCACGTCATCCAACGTTCATATGTACGGTTTCAATTCTTTGCCACAAAATTCTGATATTACTCCATCGTGTATGCAACCCAAATAGCACTTTTTTTTACCGGTTTAGGATTTTTTTTTCGTTTGGTGCCGACCCTTAAGTACAAGTTGTACATTTGTGACTTGTGGTCTGGGCTCCATAATAACAGCATCAGGTTTGTATAATAAAAAGGTAATATAAACATTAAGCATTTATTTATTTTTTTACAATCATACCATACAAAATACAAACATTTATTAAAAATACTAAAGAGAAATAAAAACTTCATCACATTATGTTTAAAACTTATTTCTGAAATTGTCAAGTTATTTCTGAAGAACCTCAACATTTGTGACCCGCTCGGAAGAAAGAGGTCTTACTGCTAAAATCAAGTTTTCGAGAAATACGCGTCTAGAGTACAGCGCTTCCCGGTGCTGAATAGTAGTATGGAGACTTGTGTTTGAAGACTCATAACTTTGAAACTACTTATCAAAAGCAAATAAAATAGTGTGATATATAAGTTAATCGTTTCTATATGTATTGTATTAGTAAAGTAAATCTCTTACTGCAAAAATGTCAGATCATGATCGAGTAAAATTTTGAATCTTGTCTATTGATTAGCATTTATGTTTTCGTATCTTCATCTGTAATACTGGTTGTAAACAAGTTTGTAAAAATTGGGTACGATTTTTCGCAAGTCTCACGTTGAAGTTTAAACCTAAGAGCAGACAGTTTTGATAGTTATACATGTTGTATAGAAATATTTCAGGAATATTTCGCAGTTTATTTGATTTTTTCCGTTAAGTCATTTCAGAGTTATGAACATCTTTGAGGTGTATTTGAGTATGTTCTAAGGCACTATTCACGTTGCTACAACATAATAAGCACTACAACATAATAAGATTTCTGCAAACTGAAACCTCCAAAACTTCAACATTTATAATTTAGCAATATATTATCTATTATTTTTTTGAGGAGGGTATCTTAGTATGTATTACGACTTGCCACTATGTGGTGATTTCGCCATTTATATTTCTGTTTCCTTACTGCAGTTGCATACTATAATAGCCGAAACCCGAAAAAGGCAGACCATTTGTGAAAAATTTATGAATATTCACAATGAGTTTGTATGATTCTTGAGCTACTGGAGAATCAATAAATATTAGTGGTATTTTGAATACTACGCTTGCTGATAATAGTTACATATAGGTTTAAAGTGTATTTGTTTTTCGAGATCATATTAATTAGTATACATCATATTGAATTAAAAACATAAATTATCATTGCTTATTCCACTCATACATACGTAGTCTAAAACTTACCACGATAATATTTCGTTGGTAATATGGCGTAGTGCTCGAAAACAATTTTTTGTGGGCATAAGATTGTATTTTTCTGTGCAGCATTTACAACGTTATTCAATGCCGAAGAAATTCTCCAGGTATGAACCGAATATTTTTTCTGCGTTTCTTAAACTTGAACGCTTTTTCTCGAGTATATTGTTTTCAACTGTATATCTGGAACACACATGTCTGTTTGAAAATATTTTATTAAGTCGATTTCTTATTGATATTGTGAAGTTGATAATTTATTCATGTGTATTTTACTTTAAATAAGGACAACGAAGATACACATCACACCATGTGACAACGATGTAAGCAAATAGTACCCTTTAATATTAATTCCTCCTGCGAACATATAGTTTTGTGGAATCCTCTATCTAACTTCACCAAATTTTGTCCGATTGATGTCGGATAAATTGCATATTAAAGAATTAGATTCCAGCATTCCGAATCTGTCAAAACCCCAAAATCGATAATTATTAATTAACTCAATATCTATTGTTATGGTATTTTGATGATTATTTTTTGACGTTTCTTAAAACCAATGAAATGCTTCTTTATTTGTCACAAGGGTAAGTTTCAACCAATTATGTCATTATTATAGTGGGAATAAATCTCTTGTGATTATTCTCGGGAATAATCACTGTAGCTTTTATTTGCCTAGCAACTGTCAGATACTTGTCAAAATAATTACTTAATTGTGTCAACGCGAAATGGGTGAAAGTCATCGGTTTAGTACCTTTTCTAATGCAGAAATTACAAAAAAGATTTTAGAAACTACTTCGAAAAATACTCTAATAAGTAATCAGTCTATATGGAGACAATTTAAGACCTTCACCAGAGAAAGAAATTATATTCTGGATCAATCTACTACAACAGCTACTCTGGCATTGATTTTAAAAGATTGGGCTTATAACATGAAAAGAAAAGACGGAAATGATTATAAAGAAGCAGTAATAAAGACAATGTGGAATAAAACGGCAAAATTAGTTCAAGAACTTTACTTTAATAAGTATAACAGGTCCTTTGATCCTTTCCATGATATAGAATTCAGAAATGCTCGGAATGCAAGAGATGCAAAAAGAAAAATTTTACAAAAACATCCTGAAAAGCACAAACAAAGTTCTGTGGCACTTTCTAATACAGAATTGTTGCAAATTTTTAACTATTGGGACGAAGATACACCTTGTGGATTGCAAAGAAAGTTTTTTCACGTTGCATCGTATGAACTAGCTTGGAGGGGAGGAGAAGCTACGAAATGTTTAGTTCATTATTTTAAAAAAGAAACCGACATAAAAAGATTAAATACTGGCCGCATTGAATACAATCCCATCTTTACAAAAACTGCACAGGGTGGAGCACAAAGGTGCGGTAATAGTAAATGGTTGACTCCAAACATAAATAACCCAGATATTTGCCCTGTTCGTCTTTTTGAAAAACTAATGAGTAAACGTGAAGAAAATATTAAAACCGAACGCTTGTTTCTTACTCCAAATCCGGCTTGGCAAACTCATGGTTTTTGGTATAAAAACGTTCCTGTGGGAATAAATTCCATTTCAAAATGGATGAAAGAATCCGCAGAAAAAGTAGGTCTAGACACAGTTACTAAAAAATAACTAACCAGTCTGCCAGATCAAGTGCAGTAAGTAACCTTTCAAAAGCTGGTGTAGGAGAACAAGAACTAATCAAGGTCACTGGTCATAATTCTGCAAGTTCGATTAAACCATACTTACAATTGAACCAAGAACATCATTCAAATATAATAAATAGTCTTAGAGAAAATACGCAGGAGGAAACACTTAATATAACAAGCAATTCCAAATCCTCAATAAATAATGAGTCTCGAAATATTTTTAATAATTGCGTTTTTTATTGTACTAATTTAAATTGTTAATTCTTTTAATATATTCACAATGTGTCAACGATATTTTCATATTATATTGTAAGTAATAATTAATTAAATTAAATTTTTCTTTTTTAAATTAAATCTTTTTTATTGTAAAAATTTGTGAATCAAAAAATAATCTAGTCAAATATAACTCGAGAGTTCCATAAATTAGAAAATAATTTGACACATTTTGTTCAAACTTGTTGCCATTTGGCAATAGTCACGAGAGCCCGCATGGCTCGAGTTTTCAACAAGTTTTCAAACAATGTGTCAAATTATTTTCAATTTATTCTCACTCTCTTGTTATATTATTACTGATAATTTTTTTTTGTGGCAATGGAAGCTAATTCTTTTTAACCAAATTGAAACTAATTGCTTAAAAAGCTTTGTTTGGAGGAGGAACAGTTTCAGGAAGGTCTTCAATTAATAATTTTATCGACATGGTATTTTGATGATTGCAATATTTTCTGTCGTGTGCCAATGGCAGCTAAAATTTCAAAGCAAATTGAAAACATCTGCTTTGAAATACGTCGCAACCCCCGAAAAATTGTGCCTGTCAGACTTTAATCCTTCATTCCTCGAATCACACTGACTTTAATCGCAAAAATACCGCATTGTAGCGTACAAAATTTGCTATCAAAATGATTCTGGAACTTATACAAGGAAATAAACGGTTAATTTAGTGTAATTGATTCAACTATTTTTTGGCGATTCCGCGTTAACCGACCTTTTGACATTAGAACGGACATTTCTACAAATTTCAAGGTCTCATGGCAAATCTTTATATTTTTATTTGAAATCCTGAAAAGTTGCTGACAATGAGGCTTCGGCTTCGACAGCCAGGTTACAAACCATAATAGCCGGTTCTTTTTGCCAAACAATGTTTATGTTGCCACTAACACAACGCAATAATACAATACGTTGCCTTAAAAGAAATAATGAGATTTTCTAAATAATGAGATAATTTACAGTGGGAAATTGAATTTTATATAAAGATGAATATTTTGATAATAAAACCAACGCTTTATTCTCAATAAAATTATATCAAACATTTTGTTTTGGTTATTTTATGTGAATAGTTTTTGTCTGGCTCTGACGTGACACATCTATGTGACACGTAAGACCCAGACGATCGGACCTTACTGATACCGGACCCGTGACAAAAGTCTCAGATGCTGCATGCAAAACAGCTTGTTTCAGTTATGGATTAGTAAATTTGATTCTGTTTCTCTTAATACGTATCACATCCAATATGTATCATCAACAGTGGCCGGACAATAATCTATGTCTCGCAGTGCTAGAAGTCGCCCAGCTATGAGTGTGCGTAGCGGGCACGCATGAATCAATGACGACGTACGCGGTTGATTGGATTGATATCCATAGACGCGAAGCGCCTGGCGGTCGGTAGTAAACCGAGTGAATTTAATATTAAATGTTTGTCTTAACTATATGCAACACGTGCCCACTGAAATATTTTACTCATTTCTTGGATATGCATTGAACGATTGTATTACTGCATATTTTTCTAAATTATCTTCAGTAAATTTATTTCGCTTAGATGTTAAAATGTCTTTAAACCTTGAAAATGATCTTTCTACATCGCAGCTAGTCACAGGCGCAAAAGAATAAACCAACACCAAATTGGAATATTTTTGAGAAATTCCTTCATCCGTAAATGAATTCGTAGAGATTTGTTTTAAAATATTAAAATCCGGATTTCTATGTACTACCGCATCAATTTTTTTTTGTAAATTTTTACTGATTGGTGCTTCAATGCTTCGTAGCCTTTCGTAGAGAGATTCAATCCTGTGAAAACTGCTTGCAAGTTCAACATTTTGTTGTTCTAGAAACTTTATGGTTGGCAATACTTGCGCAAAATTAGTATCAATAAATTTTAATTGTTCATGCAAATCTTGTAATGATAGTACTTTTTTGCAGTCTTTAATACTAACTGCTTCATCAGGCAAATTTAAGACGAACGGTTTGATGATATCAAAGTTTCTTGCATAAAAAATTGCCGCTTCTAACCACGTACCCCATCTCGTAATAACTGGTTATGGTGGCAAAGGTACATTAGGTCACTTTTCCTTGTAAAGAGACAATCTGGAAGGAGCTTCCAATAAAAATTTTTTGCATGTGCTTATTAGCGTATTCACGTCTGGAAATTCTTCTCAGAATAAATTCACAAATTCTATGAATAGCGTGTGCAAAACATGTCAAATGAAGAATATTTGAAAAATGTTGTTTAAGTAATTTTCCAACTTTTAACATAATCGCAGCAGCGTCAGAAACAAACAGTAATACTTTGGTAGCGTCTGTGATTCCTACTTTTTTATGGCGTCATTTACTATAGTACATATCTCTTCAGCTTTGACGGTACAGCGAAACTGAGTAGATTTTAAATAGGGTTTATATAAGTCTTGCGGGTCCAACAATCCGACAACGACGTTGACCACACATCTACCCTTCATATCCGTAGTTTCATCTGCAGAAACCCAAATATATTTATCGGATAGTTTTGACTTTATTTTAGAAATTGTTTTGTCATATTGCCCTTGTACGTAATATTTTCTAATTGTGGATTCATCGGGTAAGTCTCGTCCAGTATACTTCTTGATAATTTTTTTAAAAACGGGATTATTAATTTTTGTTAAAGGTATATTAGCAGAAATAAATGTTTCACATAAATCATCAAAAAAGTTTTTAGTTGACGTTCCTCATACATTTTCCATGTGTTTTTTTGTTTTTACATGAGCCCGAGGACATTGTTTACTACGAATAATTAAATTTCGTGAGCAGAAATTGCAAACTACTTCCCCTTTCTTAACGAACGTGAAAGTATTGCCGAACTCAGCTAGCAAACGGTTCATTGCAGGATTTTCAAACTAAGTACAACTAAGTATAAAACTCTAGTAAAACTCTAAGTATAAAACAGAAGAACAAATTCGAAATAGAAAATAAAAACAGATATTCACACAACATTTCAAGAAACAACACAATTCAAAGAAACTGCTCAAATTATCTATCGACGAAGCGGAAATTTAAACAAGGCAAGCGACTGTACTCGATCAACGCCTAAGCAGGTGTAGTGGTATGTACACCATGAGCCGAAGCCAGACCGGCTAGCCCCGTCCCCACCAGCACGTGTCCCATGCACGACACTGGAAAATATACATTTTTGTCCGGCCACTGATCATCAATCAATTTGCTGAGATGTTAACCAAGAAACACAATAGCTAGAGTTAAAACTGATTACCCCACATACGAGTGGGTATAGGTAATTGTTTATGCGTTTCGCCACATCATGCGGCGCAGACTCATTGTATCGACTGTCTTTTGTTGCTTTTTTGCATTATCAAGAGGTATGTATGGGTACTATTCTTCCATCATTGTTTGTTGTTTCCATGGGCGTATCCAGCTCAAAAGGGAAGGGGGCAGTTGTCTAAATTCAACTTGCTGTATGGGAGAAGGCTGCCCATTAGGGTGGTTCAAAAATCCTTTGTAAACATTTTTGTGATGATAGAAAGCAACGATCCCCTGAAATCGTTTCCAAATACAAAAAAATGGACACGTATTTTTTTTTGTTGAAATTTTGATTTTTAACCTGGATTGTCGAGGCCTTAAATTTACATGAGAAAATGCATGGGAAGAAATCATTTTTTGGTATTTTTCAAAGAATTGTTCGGGTTTTGGGAAAGCTTAAGATTACTTAAGGACTTGTAGAGGACTTTCCAAGGAAGAATTTGACCTATTATACACAGGGATGTAAATGCGTAATTTACCGCGTAAATTACCGAATTAATTACCGTAATTAATGGTAATTTACCGATTTTTAATTACCGTACTTTACGGCGTAAATTACCGATGGTAATTTACCATCAATTTAAATTGCCGTTGGTAATTTACTGAAAATTTTAATTGGCGTTGTTAATTTACCGAAATTTATAAATTAATTTCAAAGATCTTCAGAAGACGCATGAATTCACCCCACTCCTCCTAAGCAGTCGACAAGTGCACTGTTCTTTGCGTTTGCCTGGGAAGTACCTAACAATCTGCGTGGTGCATGGTCGGACTCGTGCGTGACAATGTTATTCAAGGTGTCATTAAGCCAATGGAAATGGGCTACGGGTAAAGTTTACACATCCAATGACAGTCCCATTTCCCGTAAACGTTATATTTTTACTATTCCGACATTACTTGAGAAAATACAGAACTAATATTTTGTATTTAATCAATAAAGAAGTGGAAAGACCCTTTGCCAATGGCGACCAATCCAACAAATCCGATAATGCAGCTCTGAAATCAGAAGCCATTTATTATCAGAATTCACTTTTTAATAAATATGCCAGTGTTAGAAAAATGACAGATGGCAAAAAAACCCTCTGTGAACCGGAGAGTTATTTTGTGAATGCGGACAGAATTAAATTGTTTCTTTCCACTATTTTTATTCTGTTTGATTTTCTTGTTTGATTCCTGTTTTTGTAGTAGTGCTATAAATATTATTTCCATGTAGTCTTTGCTTTGGTTTTAGTACTATCAAATCAGGCAAAAGGTTTTACCAAACATTTTTATTAACATTAGTAGTAATCATAACTTACAGTGATCTGTTTAATTTAACATTTTGAATTTTTAATTATCCGGTAATTTAAATCAGCGTAATTTAACATTTTGGATTATTAATTACCCGGTAATTTAAACAGGCGTAATTTACCATTTTCAATATTTAATTACACGGTAATTTAAACAGGCGTAATTTACGATTTTGAATTTTAAATTACCCGGTAATTTAAACCAGCGTAATTTACCATTTTGAATTTTTAATTACCCGGTAATTTAAACAGGCGTAATTTACCATTTTGAATTTTTAATTACCCGGTAATTTATGCCATCGTAATTTACCATTTTGAATTTTTAATTACCCGGTAATTTAAACGGGCGTAATTTACCATTTTGAATTTTTAATTACCCGGTAATTTAAACAGGCGTAATTGACGATTTTGAATTTTAAATTACCCGGTAATTTAAACCAGCGTAATTTACCATTTTGAATTTTTGATTACCCGGTAATTTATGTCATCGTAATTTACCATTTTTAATTTTTAATTACGTGGTAATTTAATATTTTAAATTAATAATTTTAATTTCAACGGTAATTTACGAAAAAAATTAATTACCGTAATTTAACATCCCTGATTATACATATGGATTTGACACCCCGCAACCCATCCCCATAGTGCCCTGAAGACTACCCTTAAATAAAAAGAATTACATTCTTTAGATAATTGATCCTTCTAATCATTTCAGTCTTTTTTTTCTTATAGAAATTATTACTGCAAGTCTACTGGAATTTCAGTTAGTTTGTCAGTTAATTTACATTTGTTTAAAGAAATTCGATTTGTTTAAATCGAAAATCAGTCTGAATTCTGTTTTCTGAGTTCGAAATAGCAAATTATTAACTTAAAGTGACATTATTATTATAATTACAAAATTTCTTCCTATTGTTTAAACAATCAATTATTCATTTTCAACTTTTTTCTAATTATGATAGAAAAGTCAGCTTTTTTATGAAATTAACTAATAAATTTTATGTTTGAGATATCTAACAAACCTATTATCTATATTATCTAATAAACGCACATTTGATTAAACAAAACCCATTTATTTAAATAATTTTTGTTCGCAAGTCACTTAAAATGAATTTTTTTGGATCGGCCTGACCAGCTGTTATTCTGAAGTGACATCATTTATATTTACCGGAAAAACGTATTTCAAATCATTTCAATTTTTTCGAATAAATGATATTGGAAACGAATAATTTTTTTATTATTATTTAAACAATGGAAATTATCCCAATTATGAATGCTGTAACTTGAGAATAACAGCTGGCCAGACCGATCTAGAAAAAAATAATTTTAGGTGAATTGCAAAAAAAAATGTTTAAAGAAATGGCATTTGTTTAAACAAATGTCGGTTTATTAGAATATACAGACCAGATCTCTCGAACAAGAAATTTATAAGTTAATTTCACAAATAAACTGACTTTTATACCATAATTAGAAAAAAGTTGAAAATGAATTATAATTGATTGTGTAAACAATTGGAAAAATTTTTTTAATGAGTAATGTCCCTCTAGTGTAATCAACTGCCATTTCGAACTCAGAAAACAGAATTCAGAATTCAAATTTGTTTAAACAAATGGAAGTTAACTAACAAATGTGATTTCTATGAGAAGAAAAGATAATGAAATGATTAGAACTGTCAATTTTCTGAAAAATGTAAATTTTTTCATTTAGGTAGTTTTCAGGGCACTGTGGGGTGGATTGGACGCGTCAAATACATATGTATAATAAGTCAAATTCTTCCTTGGAAAGTCCTCTACAAGTCCTATAACTTTAACATAAGTTTCCCCAAACCCAGCACAATTATTCGAAAAATACCAAAAAATGCCTTCTTCCCATGTAAATTTGAGGCCTCGAAAGGCACGTGTTCACTTTTTTTGGATTTGGAAACGATTTGGAGGTGATCGTTGCTTTCTAAATAAAAATAACCACCCTATTGTCCATAAGGGAAAGAGTGCTATGTAATAAACAATACCAAAATACAGGGGGAACGGGTGTCCCCCTTGCCCCCCCTGGATACGCCCATGGTTGTTTCCATACTATTTCTGAAGATGTTCTTTAGAATTGTTCACAAACTCCCCTACATATTTATTACTACACAGAATTGTCAGCAACTGAATACATAAACATGTGTTTTCCTTCATAGCTAAAAATACTCGTCTAGCGAATGGAAAATTAGCGAACATAGCAGACTTCCCTTACATGGCAGTTTTATGGTACAATGGCCAATTTCATTGCAGCGCTAGCATCCTGTCCAGAAAGTGGGTACTGACAGCAGCACACTGTCTCGAGAACAACCCTCCAGTACAGACAGTCCACTTGACCGTTGGAAGCTCGTCAATTTACAAAGGCAAAAAACATAAGATCCGCCATTATTATAGACACCCAAGATACAACGGTTTACAATTTGACATCGCGATGATTAAAGTTAACCGGTCATTTATATTCAGTGACAAAGTGTACAAGATTACACTTGACAACTTGAGGGTGCGTGATACCAGTCACCGCAATTGCACAGTTGCTGGTTGGGGGAAGATTGTTCGTAATGAGCAATCCTTTTGGCCTCAGGATGGCCTTTTACGATTTATAGATGTTAAAATGATCAGTCACACAGACTGCAAGAGCATTTGGAGGCATTGGCTTGACAGTTTTCACATATGCGCGAAAGGCGAGGCGTATGGCTCTGGGCCATGCGATGGAGATTCTGGCAGCCCTATGGTATGTGAGAACGTACAAGTTGGAATTGTCTCTTTTGCAAGGGCTGACTGCGGTAAGAAGAAGTGGTATGAGGCTGGTGCTGTCTTCAGTAGCATTTCGTCATTCAGCCGCTGGATAAAATATATTTCAGAACTGTAACTTTAAGCTTAAGTTGAGTCATCAGTATACGTATTCAAAAGAGGGATTATATTTCTGATGTTTTCAAGCACCAGTCCAGCTAAGTACCCAAACTGGTGGAGTTCAGTTTGGGGTTGTATTGCTTATGAAAGTAGGTTCCTTTTGGTGTTAATTCGAACTATAGGATAGTTTTAACTTCGGAGTTTTGCTGTTTAGAAACCCAAGGCTGTGCTAAGTACCATCAACATTTTGGCAAAAAAGTTATTTAGAACTTTTATAGATTTTCATATTTTTCTAAAATTAAAAATACCAAGTTGACATCTTGTAATGTCAAAATATCTACATATAATTGGGAAACTATTTGTGTGACATTGTCAGGTGGTACTTTGATTTTAACTACCGTTATTGTTATTAATGTTGTATATATATGCTTATTCTAGCTACTACACATGATGCAATCAATATAATAGCAGCTATATAAAAGAATAGTTAAAAAAAAATCTGACGTAGACATTACTTTATGAAAAGTGGTAGGTAAATATGTACCATCGAAAAAACGTCGAAAAAATCAAAAATATATCTTTACATAAAACACTTGACTACTCTGTATTATCAACGGCCATAAATGGACATTATGAGTGTGGGCAGTAGATAATCGTTGTGTTTATCTCACCCCACAACATCATGCATTTGTGCCACTTCATTCTCCTGCTAATCGCACAAAACTTTTATGATTCTTCCGAAGGTATAGCAAATTTATGAAAAATCTACTGCGGCGTTTCACGACTCAAAACCATCACATTTGTTATTTGTCCATTAGCTTCCTCAGTAGCAAGAAGCAGTTCGAAAGAAGATACGCCAAAAATAAGAATTCATCCTTACATGGCCAAGATATGGACGACGGAAAAATTCATTGGCAGCGCGACTATCCTCACACCCAAATGGGTACTAACAGCTGCCGCTTGCGTTGAAAAAATTGACCCAAATTCAGCTCACGTAAGAGATGGCGACGAGTCCGTATCTAAGGGTAAGATGTTCAGCATCCAGAAAATCGATATACATCCGGACTACGATGGCAAATCTAATGACATAGCAATGGTTAAAATCAAAGGTTCCTTCTCCATTCCTGTTGCCAGGAGTGCCGTGGTCAATATTGACCGAACATTAAAAGAGCCTGACACTACCTACAAAAAGTGTGTCATCTTGTCATGGGGACTAGGTAGCAAGAATGGATCAGCAAAAGCTAGAAGCGGTCAGAAAGGTAATCTGCAATCGACCAATATGAAATTGAAAAAATTCAGTGACTGCAAGAAGGACTGGAAGTTCATAAACATAAAATCACATCTCTGCGGCGTCGGTGCAAAGGAAGATACTGGAGCTTGTTTTGGGGATGCTGGGGGACCACTACTGTGTGCCGGCTTACAAGTGGGGATTGTGTCGTATGGAAGGGTAAATTGCGGGTCAAAGGTCTGGTACAAGTCTGGAACCGTTTTTACTAGAGTCTATACATATCAGAAATGGATCACTGAGCATTTTAAAGACAACGAATGAGGAAAATGACTAAATAAAAGTACTTTTTGTAATTAAAAGGCAACTGAAAGTTTGAAAAAGGCGTGCTATCAGAGAACTGGTGAAACTGTGTTTGTTTTTTTTTATTGTAACAGCATGTGACAATCTTGATGATTTACTTACGTCCCAAAGAACCATCAAAATCGGTAAAGTATTTCAAATGGTACAGGAAAAACTTGAGGACATTTTGAGGTGTTTAGGAGATGGGTTCACCTGTTATAAAATTGCTAATTATTATCAAATTCGCGAAAATTACCTTAATTAATAGAAATTTTTTGAACATTTTCTTGAAAGTTGCGGATGTGATGCCTTAAAATGTTTCCGTTATCATTAATGTAAATGAAGATATACCAAAATCGGTAAAACAAATAAGAGGTTACCATTGAAGAAAGTGTCGATGACTGTATAAGTCAGTAACAATTGACGGTTGGAAATTTATTTTTTTATACAAATCTATATTTTAATGATTAAGAATCTATTCGTTCAATGTTTTCGTAGATTGACTGTTAAATCATAAACATATTGTTATTTATATGCATTTCAAAAAATCCGCGTGCTAGAAATATGTAGGTGCGGGCTATTTTTCGCCGTCGTAATACAGATTATGAAAACATGTAGCGACAATTGATTCTTTTTAAATTTTATTAAGACTTTGTGTTCTTCATATTGGGCTAGGTACATTACCCCTCCATATTATTGCACTCGATTAGTGTACACCCTGTATAGTAGTCCACCTTTGGGAGACGGTCTCATGTCAATGATATTGCTTTTGATGACATGGTTGTGGTAGCTCTAGTTATGATTTAAATGACCGCTCAAGAAACAGATTGTGAACAAAATATCGTAGTTGCACAATGTTGTTTTTCATAAACATAATTATCCGCGTGGGCCTCTTGGCACACCCACATATGCAACCGTATTATTATGAACTCTCAGTATGAGAACCAATTTCATGCTGCTAATCATATTTACCCTGAACGCAGAACTAATATCATCCAAAAAAAGTGGGTATATTTATGATAAAGTCCACTTACTTCGTGATAAACAAAATCCCTTTTCCAGTTGCTGGTAGTGCTCGCCTTATGGACGCTAATCATGCTAAGAAAGGAGAATATCCGTTTATGGTAAACATTTGGAAAGGCGTTTCTGACTTTTTATGCGGTGGTACAATCATAACAAGCAGGTGGATTTTAACGTCTGCCGATTGTGTAAAAGACAATCTAAAAGACCTGGACAAGTTAAAAGTATACGCGGGCAACACGGTTCTTTGTAACGGAACCCTGCTTCGAGTTCGTAAAGGTGTTGTCCATCCCGATTTCAACTCCTTTCACCACGATATCGGTATGTTCAAAGTTAAAAAGAAAATCGAGTTCAGTGCTGTGATAAAACGGATACAATTGAACTATCTGAATGAGCAAGGAGACGCGGACTTTACGGGTTGCGTGGTACCAGGGTGGGGACGTGAACTGAACAATGGAAAAATTGTTTTGCCATCAGACCAGAAACTACGTTATATCGAAACTGAGGTCAAAAAACCATCGGTATGCGATGGAGTTAAGAAGGCGCTTAATGCCACCACTCAAATTTGCACTACCGGAACCAAAGACATGTCCGGAGCTTGTAACGGCGACGAAGGCGGACCTATGATCTGTGATGATATTCAAGTAGGGATAGTGTCTTATAGTACGAATGACTGTGGCACCAAGAAATGGTACGAATTTGGTACTGTTGTAACTAGAGTGTCATGGTACTACGAATGGATACAAAAAACTACTTATGATATGTAGTTAATCTCGCCAAATTTAATTTACCTATTTATTTCTTCTTATTTTAATAAAGAAATCCTCAACACTTTAGATGTACTATAGCTGGCTACGTGTATGCTTATATTCAATAAACAACTTATCGCGCCAGTAATCGAGATCGTGGTAGATATGATATAGAATTGTCCTTCGCATAACTTTCGTCCTTCGTTATTCTTATAACTAATACAATAAATACACTGCTAAAAAAATTAGGGGAACACTTTTCGAAACCTGTAACTTTTTTAACCTGTAACTCTTAGTTACTTCTAAGTTACTCTTAAAAATGTAAATTAATAACGCAAAACAAAATGGAAAAGTGTCAAGTATACTGTGTATTCACCCAGCCGCCTCCCTTTCGTATTTTGGTATTATGCCTAGGTACTAAAGATGGCAAATGAAGTCAGTTGTCAATTTTCGTTGATTATATGTAAAATGAGGCATCTTAGTGAACTGCAAGTTGCTCGTGCTGTCGCCCTTATTCAGCATAGCCACTCTGTTCGACATGTTAGCAGGTACCTTCGAGTTTCCCCTTCTGTTATTCAGCGTTAATAGGATCGGTTTCGAGAGACTGGGCGATATATAAGAAGAGCTGGACACGGTCGAAGTCGAAAAACTACTCAAAATCAGGACCGATTTCTTGTCCTTTCGTCTCTACGTCAGCGTAGTCCCACAGCACTAAACGACCTAAGACGACCACATGGAATGAACATTTCTGGTCAAACTGTTAGAAACAGATTAAAAGAAGCGAATTTGAAACCATGAGGACCTGTCCGCGCACCACGCCTTACGCACCATCGCAGAGATTGGCAACTTCCCCACTGGACGCCTGTTCTATTTAGAGACGAGTCCAGATTTCGTTTAACTCGTTGCGACGGTCGAGTACGTGTATATAGACGTCCTGGTGAACACTGCGCAGCCGCTACTATACAGGAAGTGGATAGATTTGGTCGTGGATCTATGATGGTTTGGGCTGGAATCAGTGTAGACAACAGAACTGATCTTGTTGTGGTTCCTGATAGACTAAATGCCATGAATTACATCGAACACATCTTGGAGGACCATGTGGTGCCTGCTGCATATGACGTCGGTCAAAATTTCATCCTAATGCAGGACAATGCAAAGCCACATACCGCCGGCATCACCAGAAACTTTTTACAAGAACGTGGAATTCAGGTCATGGAATGGCCGGCGTTAATGTTAATTACTAAAAAAATTTAATTGGCTAAAGTTACAGAAAGAGAGAATTACACTTTTATAAATAAAACAAGACTAACATAATATGCAATTGATATGCAAATAAGTATTTATGATATATTATTATTAAATGTAATTTGTGATCAATAGCAGTAATGGTAGCAGGCCTACCAAAATAATTCAAATTATTTTTTAAACTTAAATGAACTTAAAACTTTATTAGAATTGTATTATAAATTAAATCTCAATTTGCAGAAAATAATTTAATCTATTAAGTTACCTTTCATATAACACAGTTTTATTGACTAATGTCCGGTTCAAATGTATTTAGATATCACAAGCAAAACTGCGTTATATCTATATAACAAAAATTGCAAACAATGCAGGTTAAAAGTAAAACCAAGCAGATAACATAAATTGATTTATTAAATAAAAAAATATATAAAAAATTACATAAATAACGTTTTTATTAGCTCAAATAGATCTTATATAATATGCAATTGTTTTCTTATAGCAAATACGAGATATTAACGATTAAATATTTCCAGCTCTACATCAAAAATTTGTAAACCGAGTGATTTTAAGGTTCATAGGCAGATTGTATCGCTCAACGTAGAAGACATTGTGTAATTTTATCAATTTATGTTCTTCATAATTCGGAAGCATGTCTGCAAAACAAAATGTGCTCGTAGGTTACTTTGTAAACGGACTGTGAATGTACTCTTGTCTTTCTTCCACTAATTCCATTTAATGCGTCTTTAAATACTTCATCATTCATCATTGCGATTGTATCTACGTGTACGTACATTCGTTGCTGAAAGCAAAAGTCTTAAAACGTCTTATAAACAAATTTAAGTCAAATAATTATCTAAACTGATTTTATCGTGCTTTTCAAATACTTTTATGCACTATTGTACAGATTTTCCGTTGTGCTATGAGCAGGTTGGCATTCCAATAGTGTATTATTGAATATTTTGGCTCGATTCCATGCATATTTGTTGTAGGTTGAGGTGGTATAGGTTGTGATAGTCATGAAATAATTTGTCCAATTGGTAATGCCCTAATGCAACATCCAAATCCGTTTCTTATCTTGCTCTTTCGGAAATGGTCGCAACAAGGTTAGTAAACAACTTCTTGGTTAATCGCAACATTTTAATAAATTGTCCATGGTTAAGCGTTTCTTGATATAGCTTCAGCTCCTCCTAGCTGTTCTACAAGATGGATTTGGTAGATTTCATCCATTTGATTGCAAATTTAATAACAACATGTAACTATAAGAGATTCTTCATTAGACATAACACATAAATTATGTATTCCTACTTGCCAAGTGTTTCTTCACACCTTTACTAGTCAGTCAATTTACTCCAAGTCGGTTTTCTGATTATCCTTCAGTTGTAATCGCACTCACATAGTAACCGAAAATTTGTAGGTTAATGCCGCCAAACACAATACAATAACATAACGCGGATACTCTACCGGTAGTAAAGGACACTGCACTGCCGACACTGCCCATAGAATACGTTACGCATTGATTCCATCCTAGGCTGTTCGTCTTTTGACGAACGGTAACAAATAACGTATAGGTTAGAATAGGGGTCCAGGAACTGACACAAGCCATGATTGAGGAATGGGAAAGCATACTCTAAGAATCTCTTCGCAGACTAGTGCGAAGCATGCCACGCAGGCGTGAGGAAGCGATTCATGCTCGTGGCGGGCATACACTGTATTAAACCTCACCAATCCACAGAAAACCCGACTGTCATCGATACTATGACATCATTTCATTTTGTTTTGCGTCAGTAATTTACATTTTTAAGTGTAACTTAGAAGTAACTGAGAGTTGTAAGATTGTTTTTGTAATTCTCTTTAGTTAAATATATGCCTTTGAAGTATACAAAATTTGATGTGCCTACAACTATTATTTAAAAAGTTACAGGTTTCGAAAAAAGTGTTCCCCTAATTTTTAACGGTGTATATTGGAATGATTAATAATCGACTCGTTCGTGGAGTTTTTTTTTAAATAACAAACCGTTTCAGAAATATTCTCATGTGTCAACAAATGTTTATCAGCTTTTCTCTGAAGTATTCTTTGTATTATACCGGGCGTATATTAAATGAATTCATTAATTGTTAGGGGTTATAGCTCTAGATAAATGGAGTAAAAATTCAAATACTTTTTTGTCTATCTGGCACCAGTTTTGTGTAATTAATTATAGAAAATGCATAATTTGATTAATTTGACACCGCATGTTTTTAATAAGACTAGTAGTACCTTGACCTAGTTCGCGAGATCAGCTGACGTGCGAGCCGTGTGAAGTGCCGTGTGTGGTTTTGTTTTATTGTGAAAGTTACCCAATTTAGGGCCTTTGTCTGGAAATTGGAGACGACGTACAGAAGCTTGTTTGAAAGCAAACCGTTCGATCTTTGAACAATTTCTTTAAATTTTTTGGTAAGTTGACTGTTAAACCATTAAAGATATCGTTATTTATACGCAGTTCGAAAAATCCGCGTATTAGAAATGGGTGCGGGCTATTTTCCGCCGTAGTACTACACATTATGAAAACATGTGGGTTTGATTTTTTTAATTTTATTAAGATTTTTTGTTTCTTCATATTCAGTTACATTACCTATTCTTGCACTCGATTGGTATACACCCTGTATAGTAGTCCGCCTTTGGGAGACGTTCTCATGCCAATGATATTGCATTTGATAACATGGTTGTGGTAGCTCTAGTTATGCTTTAAATTACCGGTCAAGAAACAGATTGTGAACAAAATATCGTAGTTGCAAAATGACTTTTTTGATAAACATAATTATCCGCGTGGGCCTCTTGGAACACCCACATATGCAACCGTATTACTATGAACTGTCAGTATGAAAATCAATTTCATGATGCTGATCATATTTACTCTGAACGCAGAACTACTATCTTCAAAAAAGGGTGGGTATATTTATGATTTATGATATAGTCCACTAATGTCGCGACAAACAAATTACTTTTTTCCAGTTACTGGTAGTGCTCGCCTTATGAACGCTAAACATGCTAAGAAAGGAGAATATCCGTTTATGGTAAACATTTGGAAAGGCCTTTTTGACTTTTTATGCGGTGGTACAATCCTAACAAGCAGGTGGATTTTAACATCCGCCGATTGTGTAAAAGACAATCTAAAAGACCTCGACAAGTTAAAAGTATACGCAGGCAACACGGTTCTTTGTAACGGAACCCAGTATCGAGTTCATAAAGGTGTTGTCCATCCCGACTTCAACTCCTTTCAACACGATATCGGTATGTTCAAAGTTAAGAAAAAGATCGAGTTCAGTGCTTTGATAAAACGGATACCAGTGAACTATCTGAATGAGCAAGGAGACGCAGACTTTACGCATTGCGTGGTACCAGGGTGGGGACGTGAACTGAACAATGGAGAAATTGCTTTGCCTTCAGACCAGAAACTACGTTATATCGAAACTGACGTCCAAAAGCCATCGGTATGCGACGGAGTTAAGAAGGCGCTTAATGCCACCATCCAAGTTTGCACTACCGGAACCAAAGACATGTCCGGTGCTTGTAATGGTGACCAAGGTGGACCTATGATCTGCGATGCTATTCAAGTAGGGATAGTGTCTTATAGTACGAATGACTGTGGCACCAAGAAATGGTACGAATTTGGTACTGTTGTAACTAGAGTGTCATGGTACTACAAATGGATACAGACAACTATTTATAATATGTAGGTAGTAATCTCGCCAAATTTAAGTTACCTATTTATTTCTTCTCACTTTAATAAAGAAATCCTCAACACTTTAGATGTACTATAGCTTGCTACATGTATGCTTATATTCAATAAACAACTTACCGCGACAGTAATCGAGATCGTGGTAGATATGATATAGATTTATCCTTCGTATAAGCCGTTATTCTTATAACATATAATACACTGCTCAAAAAAATTAGGGGAACACTTTTCGAAACCTGTAATTTTTAAAATAATAGTTCTAGGCAAATCAAATTTGGTATGCTTTAAGAGCAATATTTAACTAAAGAAAATTACAAAAACAATGTTACTATTTTAGTTACTTCTAAGATACACTTAAAAATGTAAATTAATAACGCAAAACAAAATGGAAAAAACGTCAGTATGCTTTGAATTCACGTATGAAAGCCTACTAAAGATGGCATATGAATTCAGTTGACAATTTTCGTTGATTATAAGTAAAATGAGGCATCTTAGTGAAGTGCAAGTTGATCGTGCTGTCGCCCCTATTCAGCATGGCCACTCAGCGTTTATGGAATCGGTTTCGGGAGACTGGCCATTATGCTAGAAGAGCTGGACAAAATCGAAATCAAGACCGATTTCTTGTCCTTTCCCATGTCAGCGTACTGCCACAGCACGAGACCTCCTAAACGACCTAAGACGTGCACATGGAATAGAAATTTCTGATCATACTGTTAGAAACAGATTAAAAGAAGCGAATTTGAAACCAAGTAGACCTATCCGCGCACCACGCCTTACGCAGCATCAAAAAGCACACACATTCCTGGTACACTAAATGCCATGAATTACATCGAAAATATCTTGGAGGTCAAAATTTCATCCTAATGCAGGACAATGCAAAGCCACATACCGACGACATCACCAGAAACATTTTACAAGTCCTGACCTGAATCATTAACAATTCTAAGTTTAGAAATTGCGCTTGGGATGTTTGCCGTAACCATGGTGAAGATTTCATAATAAAAACCGTCCTTTGTGAAACCGAAATCAGTGTCATATTGTGTTAATTATGAAACCAATGTAGAAACAGCAATATAGAAGACCTCTAGATATCAAAACAAGTTTTTAATGGACACAATCGCCTACGTGTGACAATATGTAACACCCACGAATATATTATTACAGTCCTCTGCCAGCATGAAAAGCAATTGCATTACACTGATTTTATTAGCTCTGAGTATAGAACTGATATATGCAAAACGTAAAGGTACGCAAATTTGTGATGTTGTTCAAGCAATTTATACTAACACTTCTTTATACTAAAAGAAAATCATATATTTCCAGATTCCGATAAGCGTATTGTAAACGGCAATATTGGTAGACCAGGACTTTATCCATTTATGGTAAATATTTGGAAAGGCAGTACCTTCTTGTGCGGTGGCACAATTCTATCAGAGAGATGGGTTTTGACATCAGCCCATTGTCTACGTGAAACGACCAATGACCATTCGCAGTTGAAACTATTTGCTGGTAGCATATTACTTGGTGGTGGAACTCAGTATGCTGTTAGCAGAGGAGTAATGCATTCCTTATACACTCCGACACGAAACGACATCGGCATGTTGAAAATTAAAACTAAATTTGTTTTTAATGCAAATATACGGCCGATTAAAGTGAACACCGTAGGACTGCGAAGCGATGCAAACTATGTGGATTGCGTGGTGCCAGGTTGGGGACGTGAAGTCAAAAATGGAAAACTGACCTTGCCTTCTGACAGGAAAATTCGCATTGTCGCAGTTAGCATAATAGACCATTCTTCGTGTTTTGAAATTAAGCAAGCGATCGATCCCACAACGCAAATTTGCGCCACTGGAAACCAATTTGGTTCCGGTGTTTGCGTTGGTGATTCCGGCGGACCGTTGGTTTGCAATAATATTCAAGTGGCGATAGTGTCTTATGGAAGACCCGACTGTGGCTCCGCTACGTGGCATAAAATGGGAACTGTTTTTATGAGAGCGGCTTCTTATTTTGACTGGATAACAAAAACTGCAAATTCTTAATTACTTGAATAAAAAATACCTGTGTTTTATACAAGGTGTTCACTTCTGGGCATACATTTAGGACCGTGCTAACCATTGAGAGGTTTTCTATTAAAACTAAAAATATTTGATCAATGCAAAAAATGACTTGAGCATTAAAAACAGAAATGTGCAATAAATTTATATAAATGTACACCAGAATAAATAATTGTGCATTTATAGATTTGAATGTTTCTTTCATAATATATTTGTACACTTAAATAAATGTGCAATACATGTACAATACAATACATGTACAATACCAGTATAAAAATATAACGAGCAGCTGAAAGAATACTATAAAAATAAAGCTACCGGGTCATTATAAAAGATTGTAGTCAACGTTGGCCATGTACATGTTTTTGCCGCTCTATCCAAACAGTGGCGAACTAACTGCAAATGGCGGACTCCTGTTTACCGAGTTTGCTTAGAATATTTGTATTTTGTGGCTGTTGTTGTTTTCGTCGTTATCTATAAGTTAATTACGTAATCTACGTAAATTAAAAATAATCAAAAATTAATTGTAGGTAATCGCGGAAAGTTTTGGTGACATTATTTTGCACAAAAATATTTTTTTAGGTTAAGTATGGTGTATTCTGTTGAGCAAAACACTTTTATTGTTAAGTGTTACTACAGAAACGGGATATTCAATGAAGATGGCCAGTGGATTTATTCTTTGCAAGCATGCAAAAATGATTATCTGGCTATGTATCCTGGTATAGATATCGAGGAAGAATCTTTTTACTGACTCATATCCGAAGGATTGTAAAAAGGTTTGATGAAACTGGAAGCGTTGCCAAGGGAAAATCATCAGGAAGACCTGAAGTGTCTGGTGAAGTAGTGGATGACCTGCGAGCACGAATGGCACAGAGTCCCAAAAAATCTGTATCAAGATTGTCAGCGCAATCTGGCGTACCATACAGCACTTGCCAGAAAGTATTGAAAAGAAAGCTGCATATGACACCCTATAAAATCACATTAGTGCAAGAACTGAAAACAGTTGATTACGCAAATCGTATTACATATTGTCGTTGGTTTCTCGAACACATGGATGATGACAGGATTTTGGATTTGTCTTATTATTCCGATGAAGCGTGGTTTCACCTATCGGGATACGTAAATTCACAGAATTACAGAATTTGGAGTACTGAAAATCCCCACGCATTCCAGGAAACTCCGTTATATTCTGTGAAAGTGGGTGTCTGGTTAGGCGTATCACGTCGAAGGATAATCGGACCGATATTTTTTCAAGACACGATAAATGGTTTGAGATATAGGGAACAGATACTGAGAGTCTTTATCAATCAATTGGACGACGAAGAATTGCAGTTCGATTTTTACAAGAATTTTATGGTGACCGTATAATCAGCCAAAATGCTAATGTAGAATGGCCCGCTCGTTCCTGTGACCTGACGCCGTTGGATTTTTCAATATTTGGTTATTTGAAGGATAACGTCTACAAACAACGATTAGCAAACGCAGAAGAACTGATGAACCAAATAACAAATTGTTGCGCAAATATTGATGAAATTATGTTACAGAACATATTTGAAAATAAAAAAAGAAGAGTTAGGTTATGTTTGCAACAAAATGGAGAACGGTTCCAACATCTTGTGTGAACAAAATAACGATTATTATTTAAAACTCTGTGTAATAGTGTCTTTGTTTTATTTTTGTGTTTTAGTTATTTAATTCTTTAATTTTGTTTTTTATACTTTAATTTCCGTCGTTTATTCTTTAATTAAAGTTTTATTTTTTTATTTAGTTTTATTTATTTTAAAAAACAATAAATATTGGGGTGTTAGGAAAACAGTTTGACTATTGTGTTTTGAATGTGTGCTCAGTAAAATAACTCCAACTTATGCAACCAATTTAACTCTTGCATATGGAACACTATTTCAGTATAGCGGCAACCTACAATTTTAACATTAGATCCCCCGCCTACTTTGACTACAGTCATTTATAATGACCCTGTATAATGCGCAATAGATATAATATTATGTGCCCCAGAAAGAATATAATGTGCATTAAATTCTTTAACCTGTAAGCGCACATGTATCGTATTAAAAGGCTCAAATAGGTTTATTGTCTTATAGCCGCATTGACGCCATAGTAAGTCAGCAGCTGCTTTTGGCACTGTAGTTATAAGAGATGCTCGCTACATACGCTGGATGAACCAAAAATATAGATTATATAGCAGGAATAAAGTTTTTTACGTAATCTTTAAACGTCATATTGTTTATATTTATGCAACACAACTGGTCTTGTTTAATATCCCTTGTGGGTAAATAATCCAAAACTGGAAACAAATTTATGTGTGGCCTGCATCTAGGAGTTCTTATACCACTGACATAGTGGGCGTGTGAAAAACTGTCTGGGACTGCAAAATTTCCCTGGAGAAACTAGCAAAAGAGAACAAGGTTTCACTGATGTGGGTGCCAGGACATATAGGGATCGAAGGCAACGAACAAGCCGACATCCTAGCCAGAGAAGGCTCTAAGACTCCCTTCTAAGGACATGAACTCTGTTGCGGTATCACAAAGAGCCACATCAGGAAGATGGTACAAAGCTGGGAAGATAAAGCTAAACGAGCTTACTGGGAAACATCACTTGACATGAGGCAAGCTAAGGCTACCATAACCTTCTCCGCCTCCAAGACCAGACAGTATCTCCAGTTACATCAACAGACCTTCGACTGATTCCAGGTCTCCTTACAGGACATTGTCCACTGAGATATCATCTCACAATTGGACGGGAAGACAACGCAGACTGTAGATTCTGCGGGGGGTCCCCCGAGACAGCGGTACACCTATTGTGCGAATGAGGCGCTCTAATGCAAACAAGACAAAACCACTTGGGAGCCGCCATCATTGAACCAGCAGACCTGACACAACTTACTCCTAGAACAATTACTGACTTCGTGAAAAGGCTCAACATCGAAGAACTCTAATGTATGAGGGAAATACAAAAGATCTTTTAGGTGATAGTATATCGAAAGGCACAGATGCCAAACGACCCAACTCTACCATACCATACCACCATACCATAGTGGGCGTGTGTCTAATGACTGTATGGGGCAACATCCACGTACTCATGAAACATACGATTATTTAATAATCAGCGATATTAACGACATCGTATAAGGTTGTTTTAATACCCAATTCACAATAACTACATACTCTGCGAAGGCGTTTTGTCAAATAATAAGCACTGTGTAGTCTGCCATGTAATCGGTATGCACTGTTTGGTCAGTCAATAAGAAATCTAATAATAAGGACTATATTTTTGTTGGGAGTAATTTATTTAGCGTCAGGTTATATTAAGCGATAGCCACAAACGAAACATAAAAAAATCTGATGTGGCCAGGCACATGACTTTATCATACTATATATAAAATTAATAGTTTAGCTGCATGAGATTCTATTTGATCGAGATCAGCCATGTCTGCATTAAAATAAAACTAGTAGAACTAGACAGATATGTCGATGAAAGCTGCGTTCGGATATTGTACTCCGTTGACACCGGGTACACCGTCCAAATGACACTTACGTGTTATTGGGTGTAAAACAAGTAAAAAGTGTAATACAATATCCGAACGCAGCTTATATTAACAGAAGTTATTGTCAAAACATTAGTGTTTGACTACCTACTGTCATTAGAATCAAAAAATCTGACAAATCCTGGCTACTAGTTTTAATGCAGTACGACCGATCTCGATGAGATAGAATTTGCTCATGCAGCTAAGCCATTGATTGTACCAAAAAATGTCATAGTCATAAATTATTTAGAATTTCCTCATCTTTAATTTACTATTTAACTATTTCGACGAAAGTCCAGAAATGGCGGCTTATTTGCAAAATCTTTCAAAAATGCTAAGACTAAACCTCCAGTTCCTTTGGACCCTTTTCGACAGAAAGCTTTTCAGCTCTAAGTTTGGTTATGAAACTTCTAAATATGAAGTTTGGTCCCGATACCTTCCGTAGTTTCTCCGGAATCGTCGCAACAAAAAACGGGTACACACACACACACAGACATTTTTTTGTACCTTGGTCAAAAATGTTCAGGGGACCCAAAAAGACATATTTCCGCTAAAAAGTGGCAGTAAGCCGCGACATGACGCGCAAACGTTCCTATACGCATTGACGTGTGTGAAAGAATGAAATAGTGAGAATGAAATAGCAATCTTCTTTATTTCATTCTAACACATGTCAATGCGTAGGAACGTTTGCGCATTATGTCAGCGGCTTACTGCCACTTGTCGTGAAAGAAACTATACCAGCGTACCAGTTTGCGCCCAGGAAGACGGTTCGGGTGCTTATGATACTGATTCTGGGGGACCTCTGATTTGCAGAAAAGCTCAAATAAATTTTATTGTCTTATGGACGCAATGAATGCAGGACTAATTCATCTGTTGGCTTTTGGTACTGTTGTTATAAGATCTGCTTCGCACATGAACTGGATGGACCAAACATCAAAATATAATAGAGGACAATAACTTTCTTTATGTCATCTTTCACCGTAGTATTGTTTTTTTTTATGCAATCCACTAGGAGTTCTACAATAATTATAGGCAAATATTTTGCACGTGGTGATTACCTAGCACAAAGTAATATGTACTACAAGTTTATAGTTATTAGAATTACAGAGAAATATCTATACATGTAGACGTGTTCTGTAAGATTTGCATGGCTGTGGTATGTTGCTACAGTGATAAAATAAAATGACTTTTACATAGTGATTCGAGAATTTGTTAAATTTGAGGCCAGAACATTTGTGACAATTCCACAAAATGACAAGGAATTTGTTATAGAGTCCATAACGCAACAAGTAAGTAATTATGCATTTCTTGATATGATTCTAATCACCAATAATTAAAAAAGAAACGACGTTCAAGCTTAGTTTGGAAAATACACTGCTCAAAAAAATTAGGGGCACACTTTTGTCGAAACCTGTAACTTTTTAAATAATAGTTTTAGGAAAATCAAATTTTGTATACTACAACGGCATATATTTAACTAAAGAAACTTGCAAAAGCACTGTTACAACTCTTAGGTACTTCTAAGTTACACTTAAAAATGTAAATTAATAACAAAACAAAATGGAAATGATTGTCATAGTATCGATGACAGTCGGGTTTTCTGTGGATTGGTGAGGCTTAATCCAGTGTATGCCCTCCACGAGTACGAATCACTTCTTCGCACCTGCGTGGCATGCTTCGCAGTAGTCTGCGAAGAGATTCTTGGGGTTTGCTTTCCCATTCCTCAATCAGGGCTTGCGTCAGTTCCTGTATGGTAAGTGGTGGATTACGGCGCTTGCAAGCACGTCGTTCAAGCTGATCAGATACGTATTCAATAGGATTCAGGTCAGGACGCCGGCCATTCCATGACCTGAATTCCACGTTCTAGTAAAAAGTTTCTGATGATGCTGGCGGTATGTGGCTTTGCATTGTCCTGTATTTGGATGAAATTTTGACCGCCAGCATATGCAGCAGGCACCACATGGTCTTCCAAGATGTTTTCGATGTAATTCATGGCATTTAGTCTACCAGGAACCACAGCAAGATCAGTTCTGTTGTTTATACCCAAACCATCACCTATGCACGACCCAAGCTATCCACTTCCTGTATAGTAGCGGCTGCGTACCGTTCACCAGGACGTCTATATACACGTACTCGACCGTCGCGTCGCAACGAGTTAAACGAGTAAACAGTACAGGCGTCCAGTGACGAAGTTGCCAATCTCTGTGATCTCTGCTTTGTGATGCTGCGTAAGGCGTGGTGCGTGGACAGGTCTTGGTTTCAAATTCGCTTCTTTAATCTGTTTCTAACGGTTTGATCAGAAATTTCTATTCCATGTGCTCGTCTTAGGTCGTTTAGGAGGTCTAGTGCTGTGGTAGTACGCTTACGTGGAGAGGAAAGGACAAGAAACCGGTCTTGACTTTGAGTAGTTTTTCGAATTGGGTCTAACATATTGGCCAGTCTCCCGAAACCGATTCCATAAACGCTGAATAACAGAAGGGGAAACGCGAAGGTCCCTGCTAATATGACGAATAGAGTGGCCATGGTGAATAAGGGCGACTGCACGGGCAACTTGCACTTCACTAAGATGCCCCATTTTACTTCTAATGACGTTTCTAATCAATGAAAATTGACAACTGAATTCATTTGTTGTAACTTTACTTTTCTAATTTTCTTTAGTTAAATATATGCCCTTAAAGCATACCAAATTTTATTTGCCTAGAACTATTATTTAAAACGTTACAGGTTTCGAAACAAGTGTTATCTCGCAAAACAAGATGAAACCCCAGGTATACAGAAAACCGCTTGTAAAGCCACACCTCTACTTCCAAGAAAAGTGTAAGGTAATAGTTAATAGAAAGAGTAAGAAAAATAGTCATGGAGAATAGAAAAACAAGAAAACATTGGCAAGTAACCAGAAACACTTAAAACTTATGGTTATGTCAGGACGATAGAACCGTATAAAACTGTTAAGATAACTTGGTTCAATTCTGTAGCTTTATATCTTTATATACATGATCTTCCGCTACAAGATAGTGTAGTGTGTGGACCTATGGCATCCAATTGTGGGGCTGTACTATGCCATATAATAAGGTGTTAAGAAACATATGTTCACTCAAAAGAACTAAATTGAAGTTATCAGTAATATTTAACGACATTTTGATAATTGTTGTTGCTTAATAGCCCATTCAGATCAAGTACCTGTGCTGCAAAGGAGTTTTTTTTTCAAACAATTAGCAGTATGTTTTCAGGAATGTAGGTACTCGCTATGCACCAATCACAATACTCACTAAGAAATCTAATAATAAGGATTATATTTTTGTTGAGCGTTATTTATTTAGCCACAGGTAACAAGATATAAAAGGATACGTTCATAGTAACCATAAAGTAGTCAGCTATTGCCACACCTTAAACCCTCTGTTTTAAATTCAGGCAAACCTCCAAAAGACAAAAAGAAAGAAGATGCTAACAAAGGTAAGGACGATAAAAATTGGACTGATGCAAAAGCCTTTATGGTCAAAATCACAACCAAGGGGACATATTTGTGTGACGGCACCATAATCTCGGACAAATGGGTTCTGTCAGCAGCAAACTGTTTATTCGTTGACGATGCTCTTGTAGCGTTCAACCAGCTGACAGTGGAGACAAAGCTTAATTCCTACAAAGTCTTAAAGAGAAATATACATAACTCGTTCCAGTCCTCAGGCACCTGCGATATTGCCGTACTTCGCGTGCAGGGGAATATAGCGTTCGGTAAAAAAGTGAAAAAGGTTGAGCTGGAGAAGACGATAGAAAAGACTGATATTGATTATGACAAATGCCAGGTTCTTAGTTTAAGGATGAAAAGTAGTGTGGGGATGTACATAATTTCAAATGACGACTGCAAACATGAGTGGTTGGGGTACGCTACTCATAGAAATGTATGTGGCAAAGCTGCTACAAAGGCACCGATTAGTTGTATTGCATATACCGGTGCTCCTTTGATGTGCAGTGGGAAGCAAGTCGGGATAGTATCGTTTGGACCCAAAACGTGTCATAGTGGTGGTGTAGATGTATTCACAAAAGTTCCCGAATTCATAAAATGGATAAACGAAAATACCAAGGACAAGAAGTCACCAAAATAGTTTAGTTAAAAATCTTTGCAGTTATGTTCAGGCAATACGACATTAAATAAATGTATGTTAAAAATAGTTTTTTTAAACAGGTAAGATAAGTGGGGAAAGATTAACAACAAAAAGAAGTCATGAGATACATGCTGATTTATCACTAGTGTGTTAAGAATTGAAACCCGACACGCCCACACGGAACATTACTTTAAGACAATTAAACAGTAATGTTTATTGAAATTTTGCTTTGTTTACAGTTATCTGAACTAACCAGAAAAAATATTTAACGAAAAATAAATATTTTTTGGTTTTTATTTTTAAAATTCGTAGTAACTAAAACTAAACTTTCTGTCATCATGTTTTGTCATGTCAAAAAGATGAACCCACTACTTCACGTACAATATTGGTCTTGCACTAAGTCTCAAACTTAAAAATTAATACGCTCTGTTAGTGCCAAACGTATACCAGAACCGTCCGCAAACGTTTTTTTTTAAAGAAAAAATTCGATTCGTGGACAATTAATAATATTAAAATCGGACTCGTCCCTTTAAATATGCGTCAGACCAGAACGCGCTGTGATTGGTGTGACGTAGCATGCTTGGTCGAAGGCCACGTGACATGAGTTAGTTACGATGCGGTTATCATGGCTTCACTCTTTCTACAACATTTGAAAAGATTGACATTAACGTTGGACGTACGTCTTCTCAGACGACTGTCACTTTTGACAACACGCCAAGATCATTGACCCAACTATACTTATTCGTTAACACAACGCGCACAACGTCCTCCAGATACTATACATTCAACTCGATGCCGTTCTCGTGCCCGTAGGTCCCTTTTTTCGACCACATTTCTACTACACACAGAAAAGTGATTATTTGGAACGAGAAAACATAATTTCTTGAATTTATTTACTAGATTCAAAGGGATATTTACTTGGATGTACAAAGTTAGGTATATACAAGAAATGCCACATACTCAATATAAGTAAAATAATTTCTCAGATAAATGCTGTCAACAAATAAATTCTTTCTTTATAAGAAAGAAGTAATTGAATTTTTCGTCCCAAAAATGTTAATTTCTCCAACGAAGTAATAGTAAATCCATCCAAGTGCGTAGTTACTTGATCCAAGAAAATATAAGACATTTAATATAAGTGAGCATTGTTTACTGAATAAAAACCCACCATTTATTTAACTGAAGTGATTCTCACTTCTTTCAAGTAATTCCTTTCTCTGGAATAAATATGCGCACCGTGCTTTTGTCAAGGTTCCCGCGCCCGCGCGTGGTGCTGGCACGTGTTGGCGCCACGGAACCTAACCTAGTACGAAAACAACGAAGTACCCGTAGGGGATGTGCCTTGTGATTTATTGGGGATGTATATTGTGATTTATAGTGTACAATAAACGTTTCAACACGGAGTAGTTTGATGTAACGCACGTAACAGTTTAGAACGAGTAAGTAAATATAACATACCTATCTTGTTAATTAGCAATAGAAAACGTATTTGTACCAAATCTTTAAAATTCTTACATTAAGTAGCTAAAAATATTTACCGGGAATAAAAATATACACTTCATTGAAGACTGTTTACTTACTTCACCAGAGTAACCACTTTCTTAAATCTAGTAATTATTCCAAGAAATAAAATTTCTTGGTAGAAGACAATAATCTCTCGCGTATATACGAACCTACCAACTACTTCAGCCAAGTAATTCTCTCTTCGTTCGAGAGATCACTTTTCTGTGTGTAGGCTTGCTGAGCTTCTCACCAATCTTATGACGTCACGGAGCGTTTTGGCGCGCTTTTACTCCTGATGGTTAATAACAATTGAGTGCAACAATATTAACCGGAAAAATTTTACACACGGTTTTCTTACCACCTAAGGATTTTATTTGGTAAGTTAGGTAAAATCATGCAAGACCCTCATTAAAAAAAAGGTGCGATTTAAGCGTGTGTTACTTAAATAGATATGTGCATTAAAATAAATACTTTGAACATTAAAATATTAAATATTGTGCATTAAATAAATGTACATAAGTTACATACAAAATTTAAAAAATGTGCCCTAGAATAGATAACTTGTGCATTAATAAATATTACCAATATTACTAGATCTACTAGATCAAAATTAACGCCGATCTGACTTTGACGATTCGTATGTTAATGATAGCGCGTACTTTCAATAATATACGACCTTATTAATTAATTCAAATGGCTCACTCTACATATTATATTAAATAAAAATTCAATTGTTTTCGACTTACGACGTCATCGACACATTTTTTAATGGCAACCCCATTACTTGTTTACCTACTGATATTGATAGATCTGTTACTTATTTGAACGATATTTTCGAGAAAGACAGTTGAAAATTAGGGTGGTATTGATAACTTATTTGTTTATGGAATACGCATCTGCATTTACAATTGATTTATTTGCGCAGAATACGAATCTGAGCTTGGAAGTTGCATATCACGTTAGATTATTGCGTTTTTTATATTTCTTCCGGAGGCGTCCGCACATCAATAAAATTAAAGAATCGATCTAAATGCTTCAACATTTATGACCAAACTTTTAGGATTCAGGATTCCGATTAAGGTTTCCTACACACAGAAAAGTGATTTCTCGAACGAAGAGAGAATTACTTGGCTGAAGTAGTTGGTAGGTTCTTATATACGCGAGAGATTATTGACTTCAACCAAGAAATTTTATTTCTTGGAATAATTACTAGATTTAAGAAAGTGGTTACTCTGGTGAAGTAAGTAAACAGTCTTCAATGAAGTGCATATTTTTATTCCCGGTAAATATTTTTAGCTACTTAATGTAAGAATTTTAAAGATTTGGCACAAATACGTTTTCTATTGCTAATTAACAAGATAGGTATGTTATATTTACTTACTCGTTCTAAACTGTTGCGTGCGTTACATCAAACTATTCCGTGTTGAAACGTTTATTGTACACTATAAATCAGAATTCACATCCCCAATAAATCACAAGGCAAATTCCCTACGGGTAGTTCGTTGTTGTTTTGCGTACTAGGTTAGGCTGGCGCCAGAACCACGCGCGGGCGCGCGAGCCTTGACAAAATCACGGTGCGCATATTTATTCCAGAGAAAGGGATTACTTGAAAGAAGTGAGAATCACTTCAGTTAAATAATTGGTGGGTTTTTATTCAGTAAACAATACTTACTTATATTAAATGTCTTATATTTTCTTGAATCAAGGAATTACACATTTGGATGGATTTACTATTACATCGTTTGAGAAATTAACATTTTTGGGACGAAAAATTCAATTACTTCTTTCAATACAATATTGATTCTTATAAAGAAAGAATTTATTTGTTGACAGCATTTATCTGAGAAATTATTTTACTTATATTGAGTATGTGGCATTTCTTGTATATACCTAACTTTCTACATCCAAGTAAATATGCTTTTGAATCTAGTAAATAAATTCAAGAAATTATGTTTTCACGTTCCAAATAATCACTTTTCTGTGTGTATGAAGCTATTTTGAGGTTTGTAGAACAATGGGTTTAGGTGGTATAAATTTGTAAAAAATACCAAAATTGCGTGTTTTACATTTTTACCTTACTTTTTTCGATAAGTTTTACGCGCTTACTATCTGTGCGCTACAGGTTACAGAACTTAATGCACATTATATTCTTTGTAGGGCGCATGATAATTTTCTCATGGTACAATTTAGATTATTGAATGCGATTATAATATTTTCAAATGCTGAGTTATTTAAACCCCTGGAAATATATTTTTTTCAATGAACAAGTATTTTTAAGCTGCTCATTATATTTTTGTAGAGGAACATTTAAATATATAAATGCACAATTGTTTAATTTGATTCAAATTCAAATATTTTTTGAATTGGACAAATATTTTTGGTATTGGTCAAATATTTTATCAAATGCTTACACTAAATGCAGGTTTTATTTTATTTATTGCGCATATAATTTGTACTGTTAAAAAAATATTCGGTGACAATGTTTTATAATTACATACAATTGTGCGTGTAGTAAAGCTCCTCACTGCTCTCACTACTTCTAAACCCTCCATAATAATTAGTAATGAGTGATTTTTAACTAGTAAAAAAATGAATTTCCACATCCAAAATAATATTTTAAGTTAAAATGAGAGCAGAGAGAGTATTTTTTTTACTTAATTTTATCTTAGTTGTTGATAGTAGTGTTGCCAGATCTACTGCTTTAAAAGCAGATCTACCCATCTACTGCTTGCGTTCATCTGGGTACTGGTCTACTGTTTTAGTACAAATATTTAGCAATCTTTATAATCAAATGCCTTTAATTAATCGTAAAGTATTAACATTTTGTTGAAAAGAATGAGTATGTATTGGCTACAATTTACTTAGTTAACTTGTTGGATTTGTTTTAGTACTTGCCGCTATGTTGATAGGAACTGTTTTGCGTATTTTGATGAGATATGCTGATGAGCTGAAATATCAGAACATTATTTAACAATCTGATATACAATGTTTAAAAATTTTTAATAATATTTTTTGCCAGCATCACCTGTTCAACGTGTTATAGAAGAATCACAATTTCACTATTTTTTTAAATAAAACATGTTTAGATTTGCTATCGGCTCAAAAAAATATTTTCTCAAGTACAATAAATTTGCAGTCCAGAATTATTAATATTAATAATTATTAACTTAATAATAAGCAAATGAAGATTCATTTAACAAAGTAACAAAGAATAAAACAAAGAAGTGGAAACTGATTATGGTAACTTGTCTTCTGTAGAATCTGAAAAATTGGGATCAAACCGCAGTTTTTAGGTAGTAGACACAATTGTAAATTGAGTCTGATTTTGAGAAAATAAATGCGTTTTCTCTTTTGTATTCTGCGTTTTTCGTACAGGTTTTCTTAAAAATAATGTACAGTTTTTGCCTTGCAATTCAGATTCTACTTTTTTCTTTATAACAAATGAAGTAATTGGAAGTCTGTGAAAGTGACCGTCGTGTTTTGTGATATGTACATCCAAAATCTTACTGATTTTTTGTCCCCAAAAGCAGAACTCTCAGTTTTAGCGTTGACAACTCTAAATCTAACAATCTAAAAGATTCTTATTGTAGATAAATGTCACTGGAAGCGAGAAACGTGTATTATTCATGACAAGTCTACTATATTCAAATTTTCGACCAATCTGGATTTGTTTTTCACGTAAATAGCCTATTGCGTACGTTTTTTTTTGTTTTATAATTATTAATTATTTTCCATTCTTTTGTTTCATCATTTATTTCATTAACAATTTCTCTACACCATATTTTTATTTCTGAAATATGTATACTTTTGGCACAGCCTGTATAATCATCTGTAATGTGATGTAATATGCAATTGAGTAGAAATGCGTCGATCAATCAGATATTAGTTATTAAGTGTGACATGGAAATCTTAGGTCATATTAGCAACCGTTTTCATATAACTTAATACTAATTGTGCTTTTACGTTAACCTAATGAGATGAAAGTGATTAGATGAAGTGACCGTGATGTAGGCAACCGCAACGAGTATCGTTCTCATAGGGATAGTGTTTCGCTGATCGCGAAAAAACGTACGTTCGTTTATGCTACCTTAATCGCGGTGGCTACGGTTGTAATAGATGTCCTTGCGATTGATACAGTCATAGTAAGAGATGCATTTTTCGAAAATTTTGCAAATGAGCCGTCATTTCTGTAATTTCGTCAAAATAGTTAAATAATAAATTAAAACTGAGGAAATTTTATATAAATTTTGTCTATTACATTTTTTGGTCAAATTAATAGTTTCTCTGCATGAGCAAATTCTATTTGATAAAGATCGGTCGTGTCTGTATTAATATAAAACTAGTTAGCCAGGATTTGACAGATATTTGCATTCTAATGACGTAGTAGGTAGTGTCAAATGCTTATGTTTTGACAAACATACTGTCAATGTAATCTAAATATCTGTCAAATCCTGGCTAACTAGTTTTATTTTAATGTACACACGACCGATCTCGATCAAATAGAATCTCATGCAGTTAAACTATTAATTTTATATATAGTATGATAGTCATGTGCCTGGCGACATCAGATTTTTTGAAATGTGAAATTTTTCACATTCAGAAAGTATTTATATTCGGGTATTTTTTCATAATTGGGAAAATCTGTGCTCAAGGTATATATATATATATATATATATATATATATATATATATATATATATATATATATATATATATATATAAAGAAGTGACAAATAAAACCTATAAATTTCCACTACCTCTGTAGCTCAAATGGGAGAGCAGTCAACCGGAAATTGGAGGGGTCCTGGTTCAAATCCAGGCGGAGGTGCTTTTTCCAAAAATTATCCTCACCTGGATTAATTATCATTCGCTTCTTTAGTTGATTCTACATTACTGACGAGTTTACGTAATTAACCATTTTCCCTTGAATTTATTCATCTGTATGAGCTTTTAGCAATAAACCATTAGCGATTCCTAGTTACCAAACTTCCATCTATCCCCAATAGGTGTCACGACGGGTTTGTTTAATTCGAAATTCGGCTTGCAAATCCTGAAGTGACAAATAAAACCTATAAATTTCCACTACCTCTGTAGCTCAAATGGGAGAGCAGTCAACCGGAAATTGGAGGGGTCCTGGTTCAAATCCAGGCGGAGGTGCTTTTTCCAAAAATTATCCTCACCTGGATTAATTATCATTCGCTTCTTTAGTTGATTCTATATATATATATATATATATAGACAATAAATCTTTTTCGTTGGTGATTTTACGAGACGTATATGCCTAATTCTCAGATAATTAGTTTCTCAGACACAGAAAATATATACACTCAAAAAGTACCCAAAAACACGACACGTCACTGATTTTCTCAATTATTTTAATACGCCTTCGGATATTCTACTCCACTGCCTACTAGATACTGGAGAGAATCAAAATGAATTAATAATATTTAACATAACCGTGCTTTTTGTATCACAATAATAATAATTACAAATAAACATAATACTCTCAGCAATCGAATTATCTAGGAATAAAGAGTGTTTGTTATTGGACTAAAATTATGTGGAGCGACGTGATTGGCCGGCTCAGTAAGAGCAGTATCTGACTCTCCGTGGAATCCGTGCAGCCGGGAGGTCTACATACGGACTAATTTCAATATTATACAGTATTAATTCGTTTGATTTGAAAGATAAATGTGACCAGTGTCTGTATTGAAGTCCCTAGCAACGATTTGAGCTGTTCAACGCACACAATCGCCCCAAAAAGGTGAGATTTTCTGAGTATTTTTATCGCGTATTCTTCCGACCTTGCAAACAACCGACTGCCATGTTTGTATCTTGACGTTTAGCGCTACCAATATTAACTTGATATTAGATTACGTTATCAGTGCTTATATTATTTTGTAGGAGTTATTTTCTATTGTTATACCGTATGTTTTCGCTATTTTTGCGAGGGAATTTCGAGTTTTTTTAATGAAGTTACGTTTTGAGGTGGTTAGAGGTTAAATTCTATCGTACATAGTTTAGTTCACAGATAAATTGGGGATTATTACAACTTCTAGCCCTGCAAAATGTTGGTTTTACTTCGGAAAAATTCAAATCCAGCTGGTAAACGTCTTTGGTTGGGCATTAAAAATAACGTGCAAAATGTCCCCGTCGATACCGTGTCTGCGTTGCGAGTTATTCAAGGATATGACAGATATTTTCATTCTAATGACGGTATGTAGTGTCAAACGGTGATGTTTTGACAATACCTACTGTCAATAGTATCAAAATCCTGGCTAACTAGTTTTATTTTAATGCAGACACTACCGATCTCGATCGTATAGAATCTCATGCAGCTAAGCTATTAATTTTATATATATATATATATATATATATATATATATATATATATATATATATATATATATATAGTATGATGTCATGTGCCTGGCCACATCAGATTTTTTTTTGATAAACTTTTGAATGTAGATATCAGCAGATTTCATAGATTTCCAATTACTACCTATTTTCTTAAAAATACCGTAGGTAATATATTGACTACCCTGACCAACGATATAAAAAAACCAATTGACAACAATTCTCATAATTTTCCTTACTATAACATTTTCTTTTCTAAAAATTTAAATAAAAAACCGCCCATATTTTAAGTATTACAACATACCAATTAATTGACAATAAACCGATTCTCAATACCAAAATTTCATGTTTGTCCATAAACTATATTTGTGATTTTTTGAAAGGTTGATGAAAATAGTTCTAAATAATTTATAGAATGTGGTACTGTAACGTATTTGTTAAATTATCACATTCTATATTTATAGCAGGCATTGAAAAGAAAACAAATTCAATAGTCCTGCAAAATATGTATGCTCAACAACTGAATTTAAATCCTGTTTTTACAGTTTTAGATATTCGGATATCCAACCATTTGAAAAGCTAAAAAGTGCTGTCTGTAAGTATTTTCAAATAATCAAAACAGACAGATATTTAGCTTGCTGAAAATTAGGTCATTTTAACATGATTATTGCCACTGAAAACATTGTGCATGTCCAATTATATCAATCGATTGCTATCCTGTAGGGTGGGCCTTGTTTTTCATATTATGTATTTCCACAGGACGTATATTTTCAAGTAGTTAATTTGACAAAAATTGAATAATCCCAGCTACGTGACTATCCTGACCAACAATGAACAAAATCTAACAAGTGATTTAGTGACTTAGCTTAGATTATTGTGTTTTCCTTTCTACATATTACATACACGAAACATATAGAAATCCTTGATAGACTCAAAATTTATTTATCAATTTACAAAATGTGGTAGACAAAATTTGCCCATTGATTTCCAATGACGGATTTTCTTTTCGTCAATTGTCGAAGAAAGGCCTTTTTGTTACTTTACTTAAAAAGGCTTACAATATGGATTTGTAAGCATGTTTTTAGATTTAATTCATGCAATACAATATCTCATGATAATTACAAGTTTTATTTAATTTTAAATCAGAGAATCTCCTTTGATTGTTTTTGTGTCAATAAAAATAATTTTCTAATAATAACAATTGTTTTGTGCAGTAGTACCGCGGCCCTTTTCAGTACATTTTTATTACAAGTAAATATTGATTAACATCCAAAATCAATCAAAATTGATTTGACTAAATAAATTTGCAATCCACATTGGAAACATCGTTTCCAATAGATTAATCACTATTTTTTTGCTTGATGAATTGCTATAAAATATCATTCGTGCTATTTTATCCAATCTTGAGTTCTTTACCTACCAGTTCTTTGTCAAGAAGTTATTACAGAATTTAGTTAATCGTCATTGCCTGATTTCAGACTTCATTCAAAGTTTTAGCCTTATAATGAATAAGTGTTTCTTAAAAAGATTCTATTTTAAATATTTATGATACACTTTTCTATGTTAACCAAATTATTACTTTGTTAGGTGGTGTGTTGGAAATTCTACGCCTTCACTTGTTATACAAAAAAAGAGGCGAGCATTCTGGCATTTGCTCATACCTAATAGAATAACCAAAACCCAGAATCACTTAAAAGAGGCTTTTCTCGTTCACTACCTCTAACAAGTTATGTTACGCTAAACACCTATCCTCATAGATCCTAGAAAATGTTTCATGGGCATTTTAAGCTTTACACATCGTTTGATATTCACGTCGGCTTCAATGGACCGATTTTCTTGGGCCACCGTTCTATATATCTTAAGAATTCGCTGTGGGAGGTCCAGCGCGTCAGAAACTTAATACTCGAGTTACATTAATCGAATTTTACGCATAACAGTTCGTGGTCAACTATCTGCGCGCCGAAGAGGAACTGAAGGGTTAAAATTGTGTAAGCGGCGGTGAAAAGGACTTCGTATGGCCTCGCGTCCAGAGGTGGACGTTGAAGGAAAAAAAGAGAGGAATTTGATGTACGATGAGCAAATATCACACAAAAACTAGTTAATTGTTTACGCTGCTCGTCTGTATACACTAAATAATAATGATAATAATGACGGGGCGGCGGCTTCATGTAAGGATTCGCTTCACAGATGGCTGGATATTAATTAAAGTATTTTTATAGCGGGGATATCTATTAGGTATGTTTTGGTCTTTTTTCGTTAGATTGGTCTATTAGGAGCGTATCATGTAAGTTGATAAATAAAAATGAAACAGCGGGAAATTATGTGTTTTTGGTTTAATAAAAAGAAGCCCCCGACATCAAAGAGAATATTAAGTACTCCTATTAAAATTCTATAATCTTTTTATGGCATTGTTCAGGTAATAATGTATCACGTACTTATTGCATTGCTTAAGGTTGTATGTATGATTGTTTACTGTGCGTTCCCTTTTGAGTAATTAAGAATTTGGGATCATAAATTGACTTTCTTGGGTTTTTTAAAATTTTTTTAAATACATTAGGTTTATATATTCTAAAGTGATGAATATGAGCATATTATACCTGTTGTAAATTCACGAATTCAGTCATGGAGCGAGGCAGTCATCCAGTTTTCCACTTGGAGAACATGAATGATACTGATCTGAAATTTTGGAATCATGATTTAGAATTAAAATACGTGATAAGAATTGTGGGTATATTCTTTATATTCCAAGCATTATATAATCATGCTTAAATATTACAGTTTCCTTAAAAGGAAAATATGCAATAATTGTTGAAGGTTTGTTTGATTTCTTGGTCTAACTAAACTAACTGACGCCCGTTTATTTTTTTTTATTTGTGACTGTGATCGAGCGAAGTTATAAGTAGTGCTAATAAACAAAAAATGCAGTTTTTGGGATAATCTTAAGGTGAATATGACATCCGTTTTTTCCGGAAATGACGTCATCATTGGCAATTTTTATCACTAAGGCGACGAAACTAAAAGTTTTTTGTTTATTAATCTAGGTGGATATGAATTGGCGAAAATTGTCGAAAATTGTCAAAGAACACTACCTCTATGTTGGCCTATGTTCTATTATTGGCGCACTCTAATTAATTAGTTTTTAGCCAATGAGTCATTTTTTCCTGTGTACTTTATTGGTACACCCTGATTACTCGATAGAAAGCATTTATTGCGCGTAACCGTCTTGACGAAAGACAGAGTGGTACTTAAGAAAGCCATTTTTGTTAAAGTGCTATTTATACAATAATAGTCGCAATGTAAACAACAATCATCCATAATTCACTACGCTGATGTTGAGCATTAAACCAATATCGTTTTTTTTTTTCATTTCCCTTGCTTTAAACGGCAGTTCCACGCTACAATTTTCAGCAAAATGTCAAGTATTTGTTGTCATTGTAATCAGAAAACTGTTTTCCATCGATCAGAGTGTACCTATGAAATATATTGCAAAAAGACTGAGTGGCAAAAACGATCAAATCACGTCAATAATACAGTAATTACAGTGTTTATTTGACAATACTATTTTCACAAATTCATAGCCACCTGGATTGACAAAATAGTTATTTATGTACCAAGGGCATTAAACGAATGTTTATACCCCGAGGTTGACAGTTGAAAAAGGGCGAGGGCCTTGGCCTATCGGCCCTCGCGCTTTTTAAGTCGCCCGTGGGTATAAACATCAAATAATGCGCGAGGTACATACAAAATATTATGTCCTACAATGGTTTTGTTCCTCCGTTTGAATAATATTAATAAATATTTTGACGTTATCAAGTGACATGCGTATATATGGAGTTAAATAACAATACAAACAATTCGGAGTTGAGTGACAATACATACAATTAATTATTGTCAAACTTATAACCTTAATCGCCAATAATTGACATTGACGATTTAAAATTTACAATTTGAATGACAAATATTTGATATAATTGATATATAACCATGGCAACCCTTATGCGGACAATAAGAAGCTGTTTTCGCCCCGGTATCTAAGATGTAAAATGTCACTTTATGATCATTTAGGACATAAAATAGTATATTATTATACAGTTTTATAAGACATCAAATCGGCGCACGAGTTGTTTTGGGCACGACGTGCGTAGCGACGAGTGCCCAAATGGAACGAGTGCGCCAATACGTCTTATAGAACGAGTGTAATATACTATTTTTTCTACTTTGCGTCATTAATTTTATATAAATTTAGAAATTGTGGTTACTATATCGCGCTAAATTAGAATCTAGGGTATTTTGCGGGTACCACGTGGCAGCACTGTAGTAACTGTCAACTTCGTTAAGGATGAGATCGATGAGATAAAATCATGACAAAATCTAATTGTGAATAATTTTACTCTACTTTAGCCTACAGGTTTGAATAAATATTCAGCGAGGTCGGTACGATCATCATAATGGAGCTTGGGGCAACACTTTTAACCCTACTGTGATAAATACATGAAACTTAACCTAAAAAGTAAACAACTTTAAAATAGTGGTTTCATAAGCATAATAATCAGAATAGAAGTGTTTGGCGGTGACTGATTAGTTACTTCGAAGAAGAAGAACTTACTAAAGAATCGTTATAACGCTTAACGTTTAATAGCGGTGTCTACCTAATTCCGCTACATAGCCGTTGCGGCTTATATATTTACAAGCACTTATAATTGAAACCCAATTCTAATTTCGGCAAAGTAGTTTATTAGAATAAATTATACTTAGTAAAATTACATGTGATGGAGGTTATACAAATACGTTGCACACAACCAGAACTAAGATGAAGTCGAAAGCGACGGACAAAAACGAATACGAATTGAACCGCGCATCCAAGCGTCCAAAATATGACCGAAAACTTATACGTTACATAAACTAAGAAATCCTCTACACTTTAAATGTACTATAGCTTCGTACGTGTATGCTGGTAAACCATTTATTGCGCATATGCAATCTCGCAGCAGTAATTAAAATCGTTCATATCTACGATGTAGGTTTGATCTTCGCATAATACCTTATTAAAGTAAATGTGGTCCTTGAATTATATCTGAAAAGGGGATTTGATGTTTAGTTGAAAAGAATGATAACGATCACTTACCAGAGTCGTAAAATATCACCGAAAACGTCATGCTGGCGTATTTTGATGAACACAGCAAAACTAAGAAAGCCCTAATCCTTTGGCCATACTATAGCAGGCTACACCCATGTTTAAATATGTATAGTATATTGATATTTCGCAGTTTATGCGATTGCAAGCGATTAAGAAGATGCAGTGTGTGGTTATGTTGGGTTATGTTTTGTACGTATGACATATGGCATTTGATATCAATGTGTACCAATCTTAGACAAAAATTTTACTGTTTTCGGTATTACAATGTGTTAATTGTAACACCGAAAACAGTGTTACAATGTGAGCATTGTGAATGCAAAGTAGAAAAATTATTTTTTCGTTGACGTGGTGATAAAAATTGACGACCGAAATGTTGTTGTGTTCAGAATGTTACCCTGATTGAAAATACCACACAAATAATACAGGCTGCCAAAAAATTTCAATGATTGCGTCAGTTCCGGAAAAGCCGGAAGTCATATTAACCTCAAGAGTATCCCAAGAATGGATGTTTTTGTCTAGTAGAACTTCTCATTGATAACTTTGAAGAACATCACTTATCTGAAAGGAATATCAAAATTCGTTTTGGGCAGTATCTCTCGCGTAAGATTTGCGCAAAAGTGAGGTCAAAATGTAAAAAGGCGCCTTTTTGTCAATTTTTGCAAAATATGTGCCAACTGAACTAACTGTCCTAGAAATTTCAAAAGGATCTCTTATATCAAACGTTCAACTTTGTACTTTCGCCTGAAATGCTGAAAGTTTGTTCACAAATGTTCTTGAAACATCTGAAACATCTAAGAATATAAACAATAGCCCTCCTGAGATTAGCCCACCTGATTATACCTCCTGAGACCAAGCGTTTTGTTTGACAGTTGATATTTAATGTTGATCTTGTTTATAAACCAAATAAACTCTTTTAGAATGTAATATTCCATTTTTTGGAGTTCAAGTCAACCTAATCTAATTTGTTACAAGATAAACGGGAAACTCAAAGTAAAATTATTAAAATGTTTGCGTATTTTTTTATCATGTTTGAGTAACCCCATGTGGCATGTTTCTATTTTTTGTTGGAAAACTATCGTACTTCTACATACGATAAAAATGTACCCATGCATAAAATCATATGTATAAAGGTGCTCCCACACGCATTGCCAACGGGGGCCATCATTGGCCATCGGAGTGCTTCGCGTAGCGAGACCCAACTGTGCCAATGCACATCGCCAATATGTCGATCTTGTCCGCTTTATTTCATTCTGTTTTAGCATTGTACGTACTACCGACGAAAAGTTTAGTTATCTATCTATGTTTTATCATATATACTGCATTATTTATGTTTGTACGTACTTTAAGGACAATGATGATTTATTATTTGCCCAAATGCCTGATTGCCCAAATGTAAAAACATGGAAACTTTTTTTAATATTTTGTAAATTTATTCACAATAATTATGGTTCTTATAAGCATTATATTAACCTTACAGTTACAATAAATTAACAAGCAATAAAATAATATTCTGAAGACAATATTGAAGGCGTTATAACGGGTGAACCACGGCATAGGTACGTTTGTTTATTTTTTGTGTTTATGACGCTGAAGGAATGAACGTAGTGTTAATAGACAGAAAATGCCAATTTATGGGATGGTCTTGAGGTTAGTATGACTTCAGGGTTTTCCGGAAATGACGTCATAATTAAAATTTTAAAAATGAATTCGCAGACACAGGGGATCATACGGTAATTAGGTTCTGGGATTGCGGTCAACCTTATTCGCTAGGGTGGGGTGGGAAAGGTGAGGGAGGGGGTTGGAGGGAAGCGAGATATGAATCTACACACGATGGGGAGTCATAGGGTATAGGGGTCCAAGGACTGCGGTCAACCCTCTTCCCTACAATCTTGACTACAATCAAACAAAGTTGCATTTATATAATTAACAACAATTAACTATTTATTAATTAACAATTTATAGATTAGTTTTATACGGCAAATTAAAATAATCTGATGTATTTAATGTATTCAACAAAGTTTAAAAACTATACTGGATGCTTTTCTTTATTTTGATTATCAGAAGAATATCAAAAAGTATATCTAAAAATATTGGTTTGATAATAAATATACCTACATACATACACGGAGTATTAATATATGTAATTAAAACTCCGTGTATGTAAGGGTTCTCAATTTTTCTTTGTATCTTATTATAAATAATTTCAGTTTTATTATATAAATTATATTTTAAATCAAAATTATGAATTCATGGTATTGACTGAAATGAAATATTTATATAAAGAAACGACACAAATTAACAGGGTCCTGCATAAAAATATAGACCACTCAGTGTATCAGATCTTATCCCATCTTATTCCGCATTTGTTGCTTGAAACATAAAGAAAATAAAAAGGGAGATTTTTGATGTCACGGCAAATATAAAAAACTAAATAATTTTGTTTCCTGTATTGCTGTATATTTGTATTCCTTAATGTATTTAATATTTTCGAACGTACTGTATAAATAATGACTGAGAAACATGTTTAATATTTAATAACCTTATTAAACAGTGTCCTCCTTCGAGGGTCCCTTTTTTTAATTCTAAGCAACACTGCGTAAAATAATGGGAGCTGCGGCAACAGCTTCACTGTTCATTTTTATTTCTCTACGGGACGCTACGAGCCTTCTACGATACACAGAAATACCTTGCGCCCAATACCAACATGTTGGCGAAGTGAATGCGCACACTACGCGCAGCGTGTCACATCACCAACGTTGGCGAGACGTTGGCACTGTGTGTAGGAGCTCCTTTAGAATAGGAATGTATGTAACTTCTATGTATATGCATACATTAATAGCACAATAATCTATTGACACTAACACTCATATAATTAATGCCAATCATTTTACATTATTTCGTATACCTTGTAATGCGAACAATAAAAATAAAATACCAACGATAGAGGCATTTTTTCTAGCGCAATTAAATTAATAACTTCGTACACAATAACAGTCTCAATTATAATAAAATCGCCGTAATGCTCTCACAATGTGAGCGTTTTCATACGGGAAACATAGAAAAGGGAGATAAGCATTTTAATTGACGTCCGCGTCACGTCACGTCGCCATGGCGGCACACCATTAAACGTAAACCTGCGTTTGTTTAATTGCTTCTCTATCTAGCGGAATTCCAGGTATTAATAGCATTGACATTTATCATGGAATTAATATTTATGCGCGCTCAAACAGTAATTCGATATTAATTGATAAAATGTCCACTTTCTGTATAATTGTAAAATCAATCGTGAATTCAGCTACGCTCGCCCGGCCATTTTTGTCAATACGAGCGATTGAGAAATGGATTATTTATTCTACGCAATTAGCGTCGTCCTTGGCAGCCGTGAACAGTTTAATTAGAATCTGTACGATTTATAAGCACCGTGTAGTTATGACTTTTAGACATTCTACGCTGTCATTTATTGCAAATAGTCAGTTGATTTATTTCTTTTACATTTTAACCTAGTATATGTTTTACTAGGTTGAAATGTAAAAGTAATAAAAGTTACTTCACTTCATAGGTAAAGACATTTTTCTATTTTGCTTTCACAAATGCACACATGCAACACTGTTTTCAGTGTTACAATTAACAAATTGTAACGCCGTTTTTAGTAACTTTTTTATAAGATTGGTCAAATTGATATCAAATGTCAAACGGACTACACATAACCACAAACTTCCTTTTTAGAATCGCTTGCAATCGCATAAACGCGAATTATCTATATTCTATATATATTTGAACATGCGTGTAGCACGCTATAGTATTGCCAAAGGGTTGGGGCTTTCTTAGTTTTGCTCTGTTCATCAAAATACGCCAGCATGACGTTTTCGGTAGTGTTTTGCGACTCTGGTAACTCATCCTGTACCTTTGTCGTCAACTAAACATAAAATCCCCCTTTCAGATACAATACATAGACCACATTTACCGGAATAAGGAGTTATGCGAAGATCAAACCTACATCGTAGATGTGATCGGGTTCAAATACTGCCACGGGATTGTATATGCGCAATAAATAGTTTATTGAATATCAGCATGCACGTAACAAGCTATAGTACATCTGAATTGATGAGGATTTCCTAATTTATGTAACGTATATATTGTTTTCGGTAACATTTTGGACGGAATTCTGGTCGTGGCAATACCGTATTTTTTTTTTGTACGTCGCTTCCAACTTTGTCTTAGTTCTAGTTGTGTGCAACTATTACCTACATCGCATGCAATTTTACTAAGTATAATTTATTCTAGTAAACTACTTCACCGAAATTATAATTCAATTATAAATGCGTGTAAATGTATAAGCCTCAACGGCTACCTAGCGGAATTAGGTAGACACCGCTATTAAACGTTCAGCGTTATAGCAATTCTTTAGTAAGTTTTTGTTCTTCGAAGTAACTAATCAGTCACCGCCAAACACTTCTATTCTGACTATTATATTCATTAGACACTATTTTTAAGTTAACTTTTTAGGTTAAATAAATTAAATTATATCTATATCCTTTATTCACTGGTTGTCATGTAAGTTTTTATCACAGTAGCAGTTGCGGGTTGCCCCAAGCTCTATTGTGATCATAGTTGCGCTCCATTAATTATTTATTAAAACTTGTAGGCCAAAGTAGAGAAAAATTATCTACAATAAGATTTTGTCATGATTTTATCTCAACTTTACAAAGTTGACAGTTTAGTACAGTACCAACAGTATTGTAGTAAACTATCAATGCTTCAATTAGAACTATCAGCTTTGTCTTTGGCTTTGGCAGTTTTTGTTTATTTTATTTGTTCATTATATATTGAGTTTAATTGACAGTAGCAGTATTGACAGGAGCAGTTAGTGTTACTTATCAGAAAATTTTACATGCACGAAATATTTTGATTTTAATATTTGTATATTTCTATAAAATTGATTGGAACTTATACAGTATCAAGTTTGACATCTTCTTAAAATATTCTTAAAATATATAATTCTTTGTGCAGAAATTTATAACATATTATTTGATAATTTAAAAAAGAGATTAAGAGAAAATAATGTTGCTTGAGAAGCTTATTAGGTCGATGATTACAATTTGTTATTACGTCTTTTTCTTTTATTTTAAAGTTTATTATGATTACTAGCAAATTTCGAAATGTTGGATCCCCCATTTTTACTATTGACATCGGATTTAAAGAATGACCAAAAAACACAATGTCTTCAGAAGCCTCGATATTAGAAATTGTTTTTTTTTTTTATTTATTTTTGTCGTCCACGTTTTTTTTTAGATTTTTTCATTGGCAAGGCTATGCAATAAATCGATTACAAATTTGGCACAAATATTTATTAGCTTTTCAAGTTGTTACAGAAAAAAAAATAATACAGAAATGTGATGAATCACGCTCACTAGCCACGCGACCATGACACTGCTGGGCCAATCCAGGTGGTCTGAAATAATAATGTCGACTAGCGGCCTACTTTATGCATAAGTGGTTATCGTTTGATGAACCAGAAAATAAAAATATTTAAATTTGAGGAAATGGTGACTTCTTAAACTCAAAATGTCGATTTTTCTCCAAAAAATTGACAATGTTTTCTCTATAAAAGGAAAAGTACATAATTTATTTCATTTCTGGTTCATAAAACGAGAAAGGGATGTTTATGGAACATCCAGCTAAAATTTGAAGTCAATCGGTCAAATAGTTTTCGAAATATCATGCCAACCGTTCGCGAAAATACCTTTACGAGAAAAATACGTTCAAACATTCAAGTGCAGTTTATAACGCGACATCTAGTACTTACAGTATTTTACTGCTAATATACTATACCAGGGCCATACTTTATTCCTTCCTCCACTTCGTAGAATTTATTTTGACACATTTGCTCATTATTACGCTTTGTTTGAGCGTAATTTGCAGCCTCGAGGGCACGTCTCGACGACCTCAACAAACGCAGTTTCTCGCGCACATTTGCAAATATCTTCGTTTCCGTCCCAATAAAGTTTAAAGGATGACCGAAAAGCCTTTATTATAAATGCCTGCTGCCGCATAAGCTGCAATTTTGATAGGTTTTGAGCAACTGTGAAGATGTTTGTGTACGAGGCCCCAGAAAGTAGAACTGAAGCTTTAGTTGTTGTTTTGAGTGTCACCACCCAAACACTGTTCTAGCAATGCTCTCGACGACAAGTCCTTGTAAATCGGCTAGATGGCATTTGCGGCATAAAAAATGTTATTGAATTCATCCAGAGTTTTCTCGGCTTCAGTTTTTTCTTGCATTTGCCCAACTCTGTGATCCCACAGGAGAGTACATATGCTCAACGACATTGTTAATATATTTCTCCATAAGTATAGTGATCCCATACAACGGAAGCGTGACTTCACTTCTTCCATATCGCGTCTCCAAAATCCAGCACTATAATTTTCTCGTCTTCCGCTGTCGACAATGAAGAGTGAATTCTCAAAAAAGAAAATTTCTTTTTGTCCATCAGCACGTGAAGGAGTTTTTCTTGAGTGTTTCTTATCCATGACTGTTCAGGAGAGAATTTCACAGAATAATAAACCACACACTGGAAGATTTTTTGGTTTGAAAAACTCGAGCGGAAAAATTTTTGAGCGCGCGATCCGGCCGCTCCGCGCGCTGCAGATTTTTGGCACCTGCACGCCGTCGGCTAATTGCTTATAACTTGGCTAATTTTGCAATTTTTCCCCTAAGACTTCGTACACCCATTCTTAAGACCTTAAATAATAAAATAACGTACAGAAAAAGGAATCAGAAAACCGGAATACCCCCTTAACATCAATTCTAGCTGACTTGTATATTAATATGTATATATTATAATAATCCTCCTTTCTTGTTTTTGATAAAGTACTTTTCAAAATCCATTTAGTTTTCATTTCATCCCTTTTTGTTGTACGTCTGATAACCAGTTGGTCGACAGCTTTTCGTCAATCTTTTCTTTTATTCTTCCTCTTGGTTCACCAGTGTCAAGTCTTGTGGATGTGGTAACATTTCCATTTGGTTATTATAATACATACCGCTCTTTATTGAAACCAACCCTCTGAAGGTAAATCGGTCTATCCAATCAGTGACTTCATAAATGTTATCAAATTAAGCCATATTACATGACCCAGCCCACCGTCATATCTCATTTATGCGTAATATGATAATTATCATTACGACTAAAAGCCACCAGGAGATGTAATCGCTTCTCGCAATTAAAGCGCGCCACTGTCGAGCGCAATTTGCACAAAATCGCGATTAACAATCAACGAAAGCTCCGAAGAAGCGTTCGCCTGCCTTTAATCCGGATCGCTTAATTAAATATAGCTATTCATGCGTGCATATAAATTTAATGGAGTCCGTCCGTGTAGGTTCCGACCCGTTTATTGACATGCGAACTCCGTGTAAACTACAAGCCTCCTGACTACGGCGACGGACGTTAGAAACAACATGTTTTCGTAACATAACAGGCGGCATTCACGGCGCATTGAATAACAATAAAAGATTAGGAAAATTACTCACCGTGAATTATAAATGCTAGGATAAATTACTTATTAGCGGCTTGTTTTGTTTTTTCATCGGTGCGTGGATTCAAGGAAATCTAGGCGACGCACTGTGGTCGATTCTGCTTCGCTAGCTGGACAAAAATGAAAAATGTAGTTGCGCATTTCTAATTCAAACTGTACTAAATATTAATAAAGAGAAATAGTCAAAGATCAGTCTTTTAACAAGTTTGTCGTCAAAGTTTCAAATGCGCGGGTGTGGCACCATCACAAACTGAACTTTACGCTCAGTGGCAAGAGTGCTTAATCATTTGCAAATTCATCTATGTCAGTGTGAGCGCATGTTTACGTTAATTTTTGTCAATTATTTTGAATAACTACAATGAAGGAGACGTGTGGTGGTGCGTACTACTTTCTGGAAGCTGTACTGACGTTATAATTTGAGTTTTTTAGCGCTTAATAAAATTAACTTTCACCATAAGGTTATAAAAAAAGTACGACGGAGTACGGCTGGATGAAGTGCTCGATTGCTGAGTTTCGATGTTATAGTTTTAGGATTTGTTGAAGTTACATTTTTAAACTTTTTTTTGTTGTTGAAAAGAGCCCCTTGTTATCTGGAGAGCTTCTACAAATACAGATACATGTGTTTTTCTTAGTTATATGACGTCATAAAGGTTCAGAAAAAAAATGGCATAACATAAGCCTACCTGACGTCTGTTATGGCATCAATTATAATTTCCGGAACATATCGGAAGTAGTCATAACTGCATTCGGATTTGGAATGTCAAACGAGAACCTAGGTCGTGTGTGGAATAATTGCATAGATATTTTAAATAGAAACAACTTTTACTTGAACAAAAATTTTCTAAACCATACGGATCACAAAAGAACTCATTATATGTTATGTCTGTATAAGCTGTCATCAGAAGAACAATCCACGTATTCATGTTTTATTTTGTTAGTAGTGAAGAGACGTGACAGTATATCAATAGCTAAAGATTTGGCGCGTCTGATGACAAAACCTTAAAGCCAACAAGTCACCTTAGGACAGTCACCTGTCCAACAAAGGATAGCCCGAGATCATATGGTTTATTTCGTAAACCGCATGATTTGGAAAAAAGTGTTTCCAGCGGAAGTTGTTTCGTTTGAAAATATATTTGCTGATGATACCACACATGACCCATGATTTAATTTAACGTTCTGAAAGTGAGTGCTGTTGCCAGAATTCGGCCGACTGTAGTGTGTGGATTTATTTAATGTATATGTTACGGTTAAAGTGATAAATGCGGTTTGTATTAATAATTACCGGCTATTATTAATAATAACCGCATCATTTGGTCAATGTGATTAGAAACACTTAAATAATCACATGAACCGGCTATTATTAGTAATTTCCTAACGGGCACGGTAAAAGTGATTAAAACGGTACTTTTTACAAAAGATCTTTTGTATACAGTCTTCAAATAAGTTGGCTAAGTTATTTTGATTACTATGTAAGCTTAATAGCTTACATATAATATAATTACTTATTTACTCGACACAAATCATCAGTACGGCTAGCCAAATGGCCACAATTATGAATAATACAAAACACTGATAATACAGAATGTTGTCTTTTGTCTCCTTTGTACTTTAGAAACTACTGGATGTAATGGGTAAAATAATATTTGGTATACACACAAGGACGGCTCAATGACGAAAACATAAAAAAGAACATTTGATACAGAGTGTTCAAAAAAGTTAACCATTTTATTATCAATAACACCCATTTTTATATTTAATGCATGTGGGTAGTTTTTTTTGTAAATGTACAATTGCAAATTATTCCACCCAGTGCTGCCACCGTGAGGTCTGTTGAATTCGGTAGAGTCGTTAGTATAGTCGGTAGAGTAAAAAAAACGGAATCAACGGAAATACAATTACTATAATTTTTGGGGTACCTTTTTTATTACAAAAAAATACAAAAACAAAAGAAGATGACGTCCTATTGTTACAAACTTTATCTTGCTTTATTTTTACAATATAAATGGTGTAATTGTTGTACTACCACAAAAAAATAAAGGTCTAGAAGGACTTTTGTATTCAAAATTAAAAATAAAACATCTTTTAAAGTTTTGTATTAAAAAGATAATGAATAATAAGTTACAAACCGAGTTTCTAATTTATTACTTACTTAGCTTTTAAGAATTGCGCAAATAAGCATGACCCAAAGAGTTACACACTCGTGCATGGAATTAGTATGGATTGGCATTTTTTAGCCTCGTTTTGATAATCTTCCTTATTTTGGTCATGAGTAGTAACTGAATAAGTTAGTCAGGACTAACGTCACTGAAGGCCCAACACTGAAAACCCAGTGAATAGATTCCTTGTGTGGCGATTATGTAGATACTAACAGAATTCCAAATCTGAGGCTCTATTATATTGTAGCATCACCTTAATGCAATATCGAATTGAAATATATCACATTGACCACAGCATGCTGGAAATTATTAATAATAGCCGGTTCATGTGATAAATTCTTCACTTTAACCTCGCCACTTGGCTATTATTAATAATAACCGGTAATTATTAATAATAACCTATTTATCACTATGACCGTAACATATATATTTTCACGCCACATAATATTCGGTTTGGGTTGAAGTTCAAAATCGATTACAATGCGGTGTTGCAGCCGCAAGCTAAAACAAATAGTTATTGTTATATGCAAACAGCCACAATTCGGCCCGTAAAAAATAAAAAAAAAAATATCGTTTCACAATTTTCAAACCAAATGTATTAATCAACCCCCTCCAAAACCACCCCACAAGTACTTAGATTTTTTTTTCTTTTTTTTTGCGTATCTGTAGGGAGAAATCACATGCACAAAGTTTCAAAATTTTCAAAGCGAATTTATTATTAAACCCCTTTTCAAAACCACCCCACAAGTACTCTTGATTTTTTCCCTATTTTGCGCATTAGCAGAAATAATAGGACATTCACAAAAGTTTCAGAATTTTAAAACAAAAATTATTTTCAACCCCCTCATCAAAAACCACCCCATTGGTACTTAGATATTTTTTTCCATTTTTATTGTGTACTCCTAAGTGTAATAATATCATTTTCACAAGGTTTCCAAATTTCAACTCCAAAATCCATTTTGCATCCCCCGCTAAAGCATCCCCGTTAAGGCTTAGATTTTTTTTACTATTTTTCCGGTTATCTATCGAAGATTTTTAGTGCAATAGAAAAAAATTATTTTGTCTAGCAAAAAGTGCAAAATCGACCACTGTGCGACGGTAGAAGTACACACTAACAAAAATTACATCAATATTCATGGTTACAAATACGCCAGCCATTTTGATGTGATTTCACAGTGATGTTATAAAAAAGCAATGCGTTTGTAAAATTACAGTTACGATTGTAAAACCCAATTACATAACGTCTTATAATTTGCCATTAATTTTGATCTGTATTATGTACAGTATTATGTAAATAATCCGTACAATTTATTAAACTTATTTTAAAAATAATTGCCGTATATGTATGTATATAATATTAATATATTTTTGTTTGGGTATTTGGCGAAAACATTGCCAATTTATTAAATACCTAATATAATATTTTCTTCTAACATTGCATTGTTCATTACGAGTGATAATTGAAACTATAGGTACGTAAGTTAAAATATAGAATATATTTTTAAAAGAAAACATTAAACGTTTAACACACAGTTTTAACATAAATAAAAAAAAAGCATTCTATAGCATCATACAAGTGTATAGCATACATAATATGTTATGAGACTATAAATTATAGGTGTATGCGATTTTGATCATATCTTCAACACTCAACCATAAATAAACGATTTATTCTACATTATCGAGTTTCAGAGAGGTGGGTTACACAATAGATTTAATGCAATACATTTTTATTTGATGTAGCAGAATCCATCTTTCTGTCACGAAGCGAAATCAAAACTGAGACTTGAAGTGAACCTATAAAACTACATATTATTTAGATATAGACAACAATTGAAGAGGTGAAATGCAAAAGGGTTAAGAGTGCTATTTTTCTTTGTAACCAAATAGCTCAATATGACACAGGATTAACACTTTAACCCCTTTGCATTTCTCTTGAATTTATAAACGTAGGTACATACACAAACCTTCAGGAAATATATGTAATTAAAAAGTTTTAGGCTGATTGGTTTACACTGACGCCTTATCCAAAAATATGTTTATACCTCACCAAGAATTATTCTTTCAACATATCGTCCATATCGTCTTTCTAAAAACCAAACATTTTATTAGACTAATAAAAAGCATATTTCTAATTTCAATGTTTACCTTCACCATTATCCGCAATTTTCTAACATTCTCTTTAAAATGTTTTGCTGTTATCAATACAGTTTTCCTTGTAATGTTCACAATGAAATACAAAACCAGGTATTTCACTATGAATTTGCACATGTGTTTTCATAATTTAGCACGGTTTTAAACTCCAGAGTGAATAAATTGCAGTTGAACGGCATGTTTGATGCAAAAACGTACAGTTCCGTCATCGTATAAACTGATATATACACCTCATAGCAATCAAATAACAGATCAGTTTTGCTTCAGACGCTTGAGCAATAAGCCAAGACAACATCGGCTGTGCGATCGCCATTATCGCCATTACATTATGTTTGATGTAATTCATCAGTTACTTACATGAATAACAGTGTATTTTTTGCGTCTTTAGTGATGGAAAATTACATTTATTTTTACAGTGTAGAATGACAGAATGCAGAACGTTGGATTTGTCAATACCTAGCTTTGATAACTTTGATAGACAACTGAAAAGAAAACCAGTGTTGCTCCTTTTGCATAAATAACCTACATTTGCAAAGTAGATTTGTCATCAGCTGTATAGTTCTACTTCAATTACCCTCTTGTCAGATTTGTCAATCTTCAAATCATCTGCTATAACTGGATGTCTTATTAGCCTACTATCTTTGGCCAAATCTTTCAATCTTATTTTTGGTTCATATTAGCCAATGTGTTTATCACCTTCCTTCAACATTTCTTCGATCAGGTTTTCCTCTGTGAAGTTTCGTCCTTTCGTCATTCCAATTCTCCACATGGATCAAGGTTTTCAGCACTTCTTCCCTAAAATTCTTTCTCTCAGATCATTCGCGTATGATTACTAGTCTGGTGCGTCTTATCCAATATGGCGCAGCTTCATCTTGCTTCAGGTTGCTTCTTTTAGTGGCAATTTTCCTTATTGGTGTCATTCTACAAGTTGAGATCACCATCTTTCCTGCCGATGTAGTATTGAGCGATGGTTTCAAATGTATCTTCAAACTCATGCATTATCGTGTTTCTTTGTTGCGATCCAGTTGAGTCGAAAGAGTCCTTCTCCAACAGGTCGATGGAAACTGCTGATCCTTGTTTTCCTCTTTCATCATCATCCACCGACTATCTTCTTCTTCCTCAACAGTCTTCTTCTTGTGTTACTAAAGCATTATCATCAGTTTTTGGCTGGTAATTCTGAATCTTCGATAATTCTCTGGTATCTCCATGAAGATCTGTCCGTTCGAGGTTGTGGCTTTTTTCCTGACTAGTCTTGTTTACTCTTCTCAGTGTCATCTTCTATAGATTTCTCACCAGCATCCTCTAGCAGCACATGTCAGTCATCATTTGGTATTTGAAAACTGTTCTTTGGCAACTTGTTAAGCTAAAGCCAAGTGAGGAAAGTGCAGGGCAATTATGAGCAGATTGGCATTCGACTATAAGCAGAAGTCAAGTGGCCAGAATGGATTAATTTTCCGTGGAATTCGTGGTCGTAAATAATAAATATTCCCATCGGAGAAGAACTGAGTTGATTGGCGACAAATATCCTGTTTACCGGGGCCATTAGCGTTCGCGAACGTCCAGCAAAAAAGCGCCCCGACCGTCGACGAACTGGATATGAAATTGTACGTGAATAACTCATGTCGATATCCTGATTTAATTGCGACGGAATTTAAAGCGATCCGGTGCCTCCTCGTTCCACCGCTGCAATTGTCCGGGGCAAAAACAAACGCCGTCAGGACGCATTCGAAACGTTTTCGATTTTTGTTGGCCGGCAATTACCGCATACCGATGAAGGTAAGACGAGATGCTGATTGTCACCTTCACTTAAGAATTCACTGATAGACGTGTCCACGAGAGCTTGCAGAAAAGCTCGATTCTCATTAACTCAGCATAAAACAAATTGACGTGCAGATGGACCTAAAACGAGTAATTGTAGGTGTTCCCCAGGGTAATGTCTTCGGATCAATTCTATATTTAATATAGAAAAATTAAGCAATTTTGCATTAGAAAATCTCCTGAATGAAGAATTAAGGTAAACACTCCAAATTCCAACAGGTTAAGGAATTTTATTTATTTGTAACTGTAGAATTTACATTTATGTGGTGCTAATGACCTTGTCAACTTTTTTAAATAAATATTTCCTTTTAAAGATATCTGGCTGTTCATTTTTAATGAAAATTGATAATAGTTATGTATTTATATTATATTTTGTAAGTTTAACAATTGCCCCTAATTCCGACACTAAGCATGAATTGATCCGAAATCCGACACCTCAGTGAACTTAATTCAGACAGTGATCCTAAATCAGACACTTGTGGTACATTATTCCGACAAATATAAACATTCAAGTAAATACTAAGTAAATATATATTTTCGTGCGGATTTAAAAAGAAGTCGAATTGCAGTTACCTTATAAGGAAAAAATCAACTTTTAGCATTACACTCAATTATCAAGATCAGTCAATCTTCTACGTTATATTCTGACCGTTAGAACATTGGTAGAATAAGAACCTATTGTGGGTTGATAAGTGTAATGTCAAATCAACAAACCGGATGTCCTAAAATAAAGTTAAATATTGTAGTATTCTTATTTTATTCAACTAAACAGAAATATGTCGGAATTTAGGACAGTATCTGAATTTGGGACGTTTACCTTATATTGAAAATCATCGATATTATGTGCACCTAGCTTATGATTTTGTAGTTTAGATTGATGTACAGAGTGTCTCACTTTTTTCCTGTAAACCTTTTTTTCAGATAGTAAGTATCTTACCGAGTAAAAAGTTGCATATAGACTTATGTATTATCTTTATTCCTTAAAGCAGCGTTTCTCAAACTGGGGTACGCGTAGCCCTACGAGCGGAGCGGACCTATTAAACTGCCGTGAGCGGGAGAAGGGCAGCGGGAGAAGTTTGAGAACCGCTGCCTTAAAGAATTACAGCCGTTTGGAATATTACCGAAACTATATTTTAAACGGTTATAACATTATTGGGTGTTCGAAAACACAGTCAGTCCACATGAAACCTTTTACTCAGAATGACATTTACTTGTAGAAAAAAATTTCTAAACAGTTTTATTTTGATTTTGGTTGTTTCTTAGTTTCTTTGTTTGCTTATGCAATTTATTTTTATTATTTTGAATTTTGTACTTAAATTTATTTACTTTTATTGTTGTTATGAGTAGTTATTGCGTTCGCTCTTTCTTTGACAATTTGACAAAAAAAATAGGTCCATATGATAAGATTATATAAGATTTTATTCAGCACGACTTCTACTTTCTAAAACCAATGATTGTGGGGAAAAAGTGGGGGATCCTGTATATTGTTTACGATTTTCTATTTTCCACTTGAAGTTGACTCAACTCCATAACGATGCGGTTAAATGTTACTAAGAAAAGTTGTTGCTGAATAGAAAAATACCCAAGCACACCCAGTTTGAATGAATTATTAAAATATTTAGGTGATTCGTCGAAAGCTTGGAATTTTCGTATTTAGCTTTGTTATAGAGCTAAGGCAAAAATGTATCTTGAAAAGCCCTTCTGAATCAAAAATTATCCCAAAGTTTTACAAAAATAATGTTTTCTTGTTTTTGTAACATAAATATTTGGCAGAAAATTAGCTATAAACAAGATTTTGACCGGGGTAACATTTCATCGGTGACTATACCGGGTGGTCCATCTAGTGTTTTTTTTTAAATCATGTTATTTTGACAGTGATAGCTCTTTCGTGCTGGAAATCTTGACAGAAAATCAGTATCATATCTCCGCGGAACGAAATGAATCGCTTTACGCTTGAGCAACGTTGGGAAATATTGCAAGCTTATTTCCAAAGTCAATGTTGTGTAGCCCAAACAGTGCGTTTATTGAAAATAAGTTTTGGCCGAAATGAGGCACCCACCGCGCCTGCTGTACGCAAGTTTGTGCAAAAAGTTCGTGAGACTGGCATGCTAGTGGACAACACTCACGGTCCCCGGCGTCGTACTGTGCGCACTGACGAGAATGTGGCTGCCGTAGCCGAGAGTGTGCGACTCAGTTCTGGAACATCGACTCGACATCGATCTCAACAAATCAACATTACACGCACAAGCCTGATGGGAATTTTGCACAAAGACCTCGCATTATTCGCTTACAAGGTCCAATTGACTCAGCAATTCAAGGCACACGACCATCCGCTTCGTTATCGCTTCTCAGTTTGGGCCATAGAACACCTCGGAATGGACAACGATTTTGCTCGAAAAATCATCTTTTCTGACAAAGCGCATTTTCATCTTGGCGGCTATGTTAACAAGCAAAGCTGCCGCATCTGGGGATCGGAAAACCCGCATGTGATAGTCGAGAAACCAATGCATCCTCAGAGCGTGACAGTTTGGTGCGCATTTTGGAGCGGTGGCATCATTGGCCCATTTTTTTTGAAAATGCTGCTGGAAACGCCATTTCGGTCAACGGTGAGCACTACAGAGGCATGATAAACGATTTTTTGTGGCCGGAAATTGAAGACATAAACATGGACGATCTTTGGTTTCAGCAGGATGGCGCGCCATGCCACACAGCCCACGCCACAATCGATCTTTTGCGCGCCAAGTTCGGTAATCGTGTTATCAGCCGTCTCGGCGATGTCAATTGGCCACCTCGGAGCTGCGTTTTGACGCCGTTAGATTTTTTTTGTGGGGTGCCGTGAAGAGCCGATGTTATGCGAACAATCCGTTAACGATTCAGGCCTTTAAGGCGAATATCGAGCAAGCCATTCGTGAGATAGAGCCAGAAACCGTCACCAAGGTCTTGGAAGACTGGGTTAACACGATACGCTACTGCGAAGCCAGCCGATGCAGCCACATGAGTGAAATCGTGTTCCATAAATAATGGGAATGTTTGCTCTTTCGAATAAACTAATAATATACCGAAAAAAATTGATTTTTGTTCATTTTTTTGAATTTTTGAAAAGAAACCTCTATATGGACCACCCGTTATATGTCAACAGTGTACAGGCTTGTACTGGCCGCACGCACGAACATTTTTTTAACATTTTAATAGTTTATTACGTATTTGTTAGATTAAATAAATTCTTAAATGTGTTCAAAAAGCGCTTTTTTTTACCCACTCGACACATTACATATATAGACTAGTAAGAACATTATCTTCAGCCGTGCTGAAGTTAAAATACCCCCCACCGTAAAATATTAAAAAAAGAAAAAAAAACAAGTGAACCGATTTTGCCCATTCACGAACTTGTCCTTACTTTTTAAGAGATAAGCTTGTATACCAAATTGCAGATCAATTGCTTCAAAATTACGGCAGTTATGTGTACACAGACGGACAGACAGACGGACATATCTAAATCGATTCAGTTTTCAATTCTGATCTGATCCATATCTGCCACGCCTCCTTAAGGGTGTTTCAAATGTTGAATCAAACTCAATATACCCTCACCACATTAAATGTGGGGGGTATAAATATATATACAGGAAAAATTTCTTTAAATTTCTGGCCAATATCAGATATAATCCGGCCCTGGGCCTCTGGGCCCTGTTTGCTCCGCCCCCGGTGTCATTTTCTCGCTGCAAAATACATCCGTATAGCGTCTCCATCTTCATCCATGGAACAAACTCAATTAAAATTTGAAGTTTTTGATGATAAAACTAAACATTACAATATTTCAATGAAATTCGGTATATGTGACCCCGCACGAATCGCCATCGAGAGAATTGCCATCTCTCGTTTCGATAATATTGACTCCTGTGTTTGAAGGCTCATAACCCTAAAACTACTGAACAGAAAAAATTGAAGTAAAGTATGCCATACTCCTGAATCATTTCTACATAAGTTGAAACTGAGACTGTCAAAATTATTTGCCTCTTGGCGTAAACATGAGCGCGAGAGAAGTGAAAAAAAGTACCTAATTTTTGCAGTTTTAAATTAGCGCTCGTCTTTCCAATTTTGTTTTTCTTAAACCACTTACCACAAATATTTCAGTTTTTGTTCAGGTTGCATTTAGGGCCTCTTTTATAGATTGCCGTTTTTGTTTTCTTCAGTTTTTATGTAAAAAAGGTTGCGAACAAGATTTTGATGGAAGCTGATTTCTCAGTAACGAATGTTAGCAGGACAACGCAGTTAGCATGCAAATATTCCTTATTTACTACGTGACGCATCCCTTGAATATAATAGCATTCCGATTATTTGTTAATTTTGAAGACGGAAATAAACTTGAACAATATTTTGCCCAGTTTGGCTTCCCTCGCTTGTGGGTTTTGGTGCGAGGCAGTCAAACGAGATGCGAAGTCCCAGCTACGTTCCCATTTACCGTTACGATTGAGGTAGTGCGCGCTGCACAAAATTTATAATAATTCATATTAAATCGCTTTAAAAATTACTTACAAATTATTATGCAACTCTTTTTCAACAGTCACAATAATGAGAATGTGACGATTGTTTACATGCATATCCCGTTATCGTGCTATTTATTCGTCCCGTATTCTATTGCTATTTATTATTAAAACCGAACGTTAATATAAAAGTGCAAAAATTGGGTACCTACCTTTTCTCATTTTTCTCGCGCTCATGTTTACACCGAGACGCAAAAACTGTTGACATTCATACAACTTATGTAGAAATGATTCAGGAGTATAGGACACGGGGTCACATATTTGGGTGTATTTTACTTCTGAAGAACTTTTTTTAGAAGCTGTTTACTGTATCCGAAGCAATTGACCGATAATTCTCATCTTTATGTGATTTCAGTAGACAGAATATTTCCAAAATTGATGCTAAGATACAATAGTATATTGGAAGGTGTTACAACACCCAAACATTTTAAATAAAAATTATAAATTATAACAACAGTGTCAAGCTGAGTCCACTATGGGTGGGACGTTTTAAAGTTTTATGTTTTTTGTCAAGTAAAACAAAACAAGTCTACAAAAAAATAAATATATTATAAAAGCACCATGTCATATAACGCCTATACCGGTCAAATATATTCCGAAGACTAACGAGTCGCATATTCTTCTGAAGCTTTAGAAGGCATCTTTAAACTAAGGTTTCGCAATCCTAAGGGTGATATTAACTCCGGTTACTAAACCTATAATAATTTAAACTGACCAAAGAGCTCAACAAAACCATAACAAAAAAAAAACCTGTTGTCACTTCATACCATCCTGTAGGTAATTAAACCTTTTACATATTGTAAGTAATCCATCGTAGTGCGTTAATCTTTTTGGAAGGGCTTCGTTAGGAGGACAGATCCAACGTACCCAACGGTCCGTTTAAATCGCAAGCGACTCGGCTTGGCTTGTCTGTCAACCGCACACCCACAATCTCCTTGGCTGCTACGCGTAGAGACGCACACGTGAGACCTTAAGCGAATCACCTTAAGGATTCAATGGGTCGGACAAAGGCACGTCACAGTGAGTGTAACTTGTGGGACCTAATTTGTTACCAATTTCCCATATCATATCAATCGCTCACTCGATCAAACTGTGAACATGAGACGCAGGTTACGCGATATTGCAAAACGGACCTGAGCGTGCATTTGAGGAAGGTGTCCGGTAACATTCTCCGGTATTCTCGCGTTCTAGTCGCTCGACATCCTTCAGCGGTGTTTTATCTTTCTTTAAATTCCCAGTCTCAAGCTTAACTTTATTATATACTTGATATTTTTTAAACATTCCTTTATGTAATTGCTGTACAAAGTTTTTATTAATGATGCTATCCTAAATATTAAATGCTGAAATGTTTTTCGTAGATAAGGCTCTTTGTTGATTGGTACAATTGATGTGGGCATTAGGGTGGTTCAAATTGGCTATTTTTATTTAGAAACGAACGATCCCCCCAAAGTGTTTCCAAATCCAAAAAAAGTGGACACGTATTCTTTTTTTTTGCGAAATTTTGATTCTTAATGGTGCCTGTCGAGACCCCAAATTTACATAAGAAAATGCATGGGAAAAAGACACTTTTTGGTATTTTTCGAATAATTGTTCAGGGTTTGCGAAAACGTAAGACTAAAGTTATAGGTCTTGCAGAGGACTTTCCAAGGAAGAATTTGACCTATCATACATATGGATTTGATGCCCCCAACCGACGAAATTGTAGATTCTTCAGAAAATTGACCCTTCTAATTATGTCATTCTCTTTTTTCTTATAGAAATTATTATTATGTGTAGTGGGATGTTTATAAACAATTGTCAGTTAATTTCCATTTGTTTAAACAAATTTTATTTGTTTAAATAATTCGTTTTTCTCGAAAATCCGTCTTAATTCTGTTTTCTGAGTTCGAAATGGCAGTTTATTATCTTAGAGAGACATTATTCATTTTAAAAAATCCTCCTGTTGTTTAAACAATAAATTATTATTCATTTTCAACTTTTTTCTAATTATGGTAGAAAAATCAGCTTTTTTGAGAAATTAACTTATAAATTTCATGTTCGAGATATCTTACCTATATTATCTAAGAAACCCACATTTGTTTAAACAAATCCCATTTGTTTAAACAATTCCGTTTTTGCAATTCAACTAAAATTATTTTTTCTAGATCGGTCTGGCTAACTGTTATTCTCAAGTGACATCATTCATATTTTTGGATGATTTCCATTGTTTAAATAATAAAATATTATTCGTTTTTAATATTTCATCAAATTAGAATACAGAGAACAGTTTCCAGACAGCAACAAATCAATATTATCTTGCGACACACAGTGGTAGGAATTAAGAATAAGAAATGCAGAAAGAAATATGATTAATAAAATTGGTTGACTTGGGAAATTTAATATTTTTAAAAGAAATGTACTCCCCAATTTCCCGAAAAAGGGATTTTATATCAATTCAATTTTTTCGAATAAATTACATTGAAAACGAATAATATTTTACTTAATAATGATTTGAACCAGGTCCCAGGTCCCTGGTTCAAATCCAGGTTGTGGCTGTAATTTTTAAGTTATTTTAAAATTTACATACCACGTGTATATCACCATTATGCATTTGAATAATATTTTATTAGTTAAACAATGGAAATTATCCGAAAATATAAATGATGGCACTTGACAATAACTGTTGACCAGACCGATCTAAAAAAATGAATGTTAGGAGAATTGCAAAAAAATTGTTTAAACAAATGGAATTTGTTTGAACAAATATGGGTTAATTAGCTAATAACATAGGCGAGATACCTCGAACATGAAATTTATAAGTTAATTTCCCAAAAAAACTGACTTCTACCATAATTAGAACAACAGTTGAAAATTAATAATCATTGATTGTTTAAACAATAGGAAGAATTTGTTTAATGAATAATGTCACTCTAAGATTATAAACTGTCAATTCGAACTCAGAAAACAGATGTTCGCCGGAGTTTCGAGAAAAGCGAATTATTTAAACAAATGGAATTTGTTTAAACAAGTGGAAATTACCTGACAAATGTTTATAAACGTTCAACTAGATTTATAGTAATGATTTCCATGAGAAAAAAGAGAATGAAGTGATTAGAAGGGTAAATTTTCTGAAGAATGTACATTTTTAATATAAGGGTAGATTTCAGGGCACTGTGGGAGTGGGTTGGGGGCGTCAACGCTTATGTATAATAGCTCAAATTCTTAATTGGAAAGTCCTCTACAAGTCCTATAACTTTAATCTTAAGTTTTCCCAAACCCCGAACAATTATTCGAAAAATACCAAGAAATGTCTTTTTCCCTTGCATTTTCTTATGTAAATTTGATGCATCGATGGGCACCATTAAAAATCAAAATTTCGAAGAAAAAAAAATACGTGTCCACTTTTTTTGGATTTGGAAACGATTTGGGGGGGGGGTCGTTGCTTTCTATCATCACAAAAATTTTTGCAATGCATTTTTGAACCACCCTAGTGGGCATATTGCATCTGTAGCGTACTCGTCTGTTTGTGTATTAATCATTCGTGCTAAAACTTATCGAAAGCCCATGTCACATCAACATGGCTTTGCTAACCTTATTTTGTCCGTTGACTTCATTTATAGTGGAGTGTTTTTGTCTAAAAACATAATATTACGGTGATTTTGAGTTAGTTTTCTGTTCTACATATTTTTTCTTTTTTTTCTTTTTTCTTGCAGCATGATTACTTTGCAGCTACTTTTTTGACACAGTATATTTTTTTTTGTCAATGCATTAGATAAGATATTCAGTGAGCGTGCACAGTATGAAAATGCTAAAATCTCTGAAACGATTTCATATTTCAAGTTATGACGTCATCGAAATTTTTTGCTAGCAACCCCATATTTTGTTGGCTCAGATATTGATAGTTCTGTTAATTATCATATTAGGAATGTCCAAAATGTATGGACTTATATAAGAAAATTGTTGTTTATGGCTAGCGAATAGACGTTTTCGATATATTTATTTGCGCTAAATATGAAGCCGAGATTGTTGTTATATCACGTCAGGTTACTGCGTTTTTCTGTTGTTTTTTTATGGACGCACCCACACACCACACACAACAAAACGTTGTCTCAATTCAAAGCAACCTTTATTAATCCAAAACAACGGCTGATTTATATATACGCAAGAATATACATCGTTCATTGAAGAAAACCGTTGTTTTGATCGGTTGTCTTACTTTAATATTGTAGAATTTTAAATGGATACTATACTTATGTGACTTAAGAATTTGTTCTTTTAAATCAAAAGGTTGGGTAGTTAGATTAATCAGCTCACTTTCTTGGATTAAACATTCACCTACTTCTTTTAAATATGAATATGTTATTATGAAGGCAATAATATTTTACATGGAATGCAATTAACGCACCCAAAGAAAATATTGTTATTTTACAACTAGAAAAGACACCCGGTGTCCCTTCTTAGTCTCTTTCCATCAATATTAGAGCTGTTGGACATTTCTACGTCAGGTACATTGACGGTAAAATAGCACAATCAGTGATGGCGCATAGATATGTATGCGGTTATATGTATACCCTCTCGGAGACCTCTCTTACGACGAGAAACTAAAGCGCCATCTATCGGCAACCTTCACATTATTTTCAAAACAAAGACTTTCTTAAATCAGAACAATCGTTTTCTCAAAGCAAGTATTTAGGCTGTTTTATATTAAAGAAATATTCTTATTATAAGTATGTGTTGTCTTAAAACAAACAAATTATGTTCAGAATATTCTTTTCGTAACATTAGACAACCATTTCTCTGCGTACACTTGAAGAATCGTTGTAAATGCTTCAAAAACATAATTTGTGAACAAACATTCCGAATTTCAGGTGGAAGTACAAAAATTAATGTTTATCTACTATGCGATCCTTTGAGGTCTCTAGGACAATTGGTTCAGCTGGTATAAATTAGCAAATATTTCCAAAATCACGTGTTTTTTTTTACGTTTTGATCCCACATGAGTGGCCATAGAATTTTTCCGCTATCATTTTGACTATTAAAACAAAAGATCCACTAAAATCAGTATGCAAATGTAAGTGAGGTTGATGTTTTAAAATGCGTTGTTGACGTCATAACTCAGTAACAATTAACGGTCGGAAATAGATTTTTTTTTACAAAAATGCTTTATTTAATAATTAATAATTGAATTTCTTGTTTCCATGTTGCCGTTTGACCTGAAAGGGGTGAAAAATACGAAAAGGACTAAAAGATCATAAAGACAAAACAAAACTTTAAGGTTACTTTTATACTCGCTCTTATTCAATCTTTTCGTCCAGTTACTCCTTTTTTGGTCTTTTTGCCATTTCCGTCCAGTTCTTCCACATTGTCCTATACATCTCTTCTGTCCTTTTCGTCATTTGTGTCGTTTTCGTCCTGTTTATTTTGTCCTTTACGTCCTTTTTATCATTTCGGTCCTTTGAGCCCTTTTTATAAACTTAGTTATTTTTTTTTTATATCTACGCCATTTTTATCCTGTTTTTAGTTTTTATTCACTTCATTTCCGTATTTTTCGTCCTTGGTGTTCTCGTTTGTGACTTTTGTCTATTCGTCCTTTTCCTTGTCATGATTTTTGGTTTTTTTGTTTGTTGGTGGTGTTCATTATTTTTGTTGTTGTAATTTTGCGTCCTATTTGTAAATTTACACGTTTTTCCCACTTCTTCATTTTCATCCTGTTATTAATATTAAGTTCATTTCGTCCTTAACGTCCTCTTTCGCACGTTTGTCAATTTCTTCCTTTTTGTCCTCGTCTTTGTCCTCGACGTTTTTTATCCTGTTCCGTAAGTAATTTTCATCCGTTATGCTCTTTGAGCTTCTTCTTTTTATCAACTTTCTCTTTTACGTACTTTCCGTCGAGTTCGATATTTTGGTTCTTTTGTGATTTTATGATTTTTTTCCGTTTTGTTATGGAATTCGTTAAAAGCAATAATATACATAATTTAACTCCCAATGCGTTTATAAAATGCATTTTGGTGGTGTGCATACAAACAATAACATATCCCGGCATATTTTTCAGACAGACTTTGCTATACGATAATTTTCTGCATGGTTTCTCAAATTGATCACATTGCAGATGTTTTGCATTGTGGAGATGAAGCGTTAACTAACTGAAACGGATCCATTGAAAGCCATAATAATCTTGTTTGAATTAAGGACATAGGCGAGTGTCGGGCACAATCAGAACAGTGCTCGATCATGAGACCGACACGTCAGAGCGCCCCATTCAAAATGCTATTTAATTGCCCTAATTACAAGGTAATGATGGATAAAATCGAGCGGCGGCATCGACGAAAAAACGGCCATGCGGGGACCAAGACGCATTGCTGACGAGAAGAAGAAGAAGAAGGCAAAGAAAAAACGTAACGATGCGCCCAACCTGCGTATGGATACACGGCAAGTAATTAAAGCCGCGGTGTATGATCGATTAACTTAATGATCGAGCCTGTGTTAATAATGTTTAAAATACCATCTAGGGAGTATAATAATCTACTGATTAAATAAATTTATTAAAACTGGTAATGGACGAAACCGGGCCCCGCTACTTCTTCCAGCTCTTCGCACATATTACCGTGCGTGCAGAAAAACCGATCGACGATTATAGTGACATCATTAACTGTACATTCTTCTCGGCATCCACGATGCCATTCACCAGCGTTGGCCGCTAAAACGATTTGTTTTTCTGTTGCTTGGATCTGGCATCGCAATGATCAGAAATGGCGTTCTTCAGATACAATGTTGTTGGCTTTAGATTGCTTCATCTTTCCAACGCTTTACTTTTTTAGTTATTCAGTAAATTATAATACGAGTTATGTATATTATGTATATGTAAAGAGGAGTATGTTTATGAGTTATGGAGCTGCAAAAAGTGATCAGTGCAAAAGTTGTTTTCTATGTTTAAAAGAAATTGAAGGATAATTAATATTGATATAAGAATTATTATTATGAAAACCAATATTAAATTAGTAACACTTCACGCACCTACAACAGAATTGCCCTATGAGATAGAAGGTGAAAGGACCTACACTGATAAAACTGAAAAGGTAATTTTACCGTGTGGCACGGCGGTCATTTTTAACCTCCGTGTATCGAAGGGAATTACAAACCATGTGGTTTGTAATTTTACTTTGAGCTTAAATGTTTCTCATATGAAATGAGGTTTCCGATGTGTACGGTTTTATATATACTTTTGTATGTAAAATTACTGACGTTCAGTAAATTTACCGTAAACACGTAATTGCAATTAATTGTTGTACAGTAAATTTTCTGCAACTTTAATATTAGATTTCTCCAAGCAACTGAAAACCAGTTAACAATCAGTACTTTTGTGATGGACCACATATGTTGCTATGATAACTCCATTATAAATACCAATGAAACATTATCTGGTTTCTCAGATAGAACTGTTTGTAAACTGGTTTTGCGACTGCTCGGACAAGCCTGTATTGTCAACTGTAAAATCACTAGTAAAATCCTATTAATGTGGAGATCATAAATAAAAACAAAAAATAATAGTATGAAGTTTTATTATAATTTTAACAATAAATAACATGTGAAACATATTTATAATATATATATATCTACATATTTTTAACATTAAATAAATAGAAGTTCTTGACAAAAATGTAATCATAAGTAAATGAAATAAAATAGGAACCCAAGGACTATATACTTATCTACATATCGTATAATAAAATAAATCGATCTGCTTAACAGAGAGAAACATATCTTTTAAATACAAATTAAATATTATTTCAACAATATTAAGTTGAAATGCCTATGGTAAACTTACGTCACCTTATTCGTTTTTGAACCCTGACTTGGAATAATTTTTAAAAAGCTAAACCGTCTCCAGAGTAAGATAACCTGGGGATAATCCAACCACAGCATATAATATAGTCCAAAATGTATAAATGTGTCACCTGAAATCAAAATAAGAAGTACTTGAGTCATATATCATATACAGGGTATAACAATGTCAGCAGCTGCTTTCCTTTGAGGTACCGAGTGTGTGTAAAGTTATTAATGAGTGTTTATAGAAAAGTATTTTTTTATATTGGTGATTGAAATGATATGTGTTATACGTGTTAGTAATAAATTTGATTGTAAGACCGCATGTACAAGAAAGTGAATTAGTGAAAGTGGAATTATACATATCAAGACTGCAAACTTTTACCTGCACTTTGTAGTATATATTTGCAAAGTCCTCCATAATATACAAAGAGATGAATGTACCAATATTATATCTTTTAATACTATAGAACCATATGGGGCAAATATTCCACACGACACCGATAAAGGATAAGTCACAGAGGCACTAATAGTGTTAGATTAGTTGTATATAACAATCGCACTCAATAAAACTCTAACTTAGCTCCTGTAAACACAACCAAACGGATGGCGAACGGAACTCGAACTGTATATCCCATTATTGCGCAAGCGCGATAAAAATTATCTCGGTAGCACTTTACCATCTAGAAAGGAAAATTGCACGAGCCGAGGGCAAATTTACATATCAGACAGTAGTTTTAATGTATAGATTTGTAATTTTATTCCGTTGAAGTAATTGTTATTATGAAATTTACAAATTTGTTAGCAAATTTACCTACAGTTTGTACAATTAACTACATTTTCAATGATATTTAGTATTTTTGCTTAAAATTATGGTGAAATTGCCGACAAATAGGGTAGGTTTACTGAAAAAAATGTAAATTTCATTTGTAAATTCGCACTCATTTTTATCAGTGTATACAAAATATATCGACCAAAAATATCTTTAGTATTGATTCAGTTATACATTACATCAAGTCCTTCAATGCCTAGCATGTTATCACAAACTCTGAAGTCTTAACTCTATTTTTTTCAATTTGAGAGCTTGTTTGGAAAATAAGTAGTTTCCTAGTAAGTGCGTTCGTTGTTTCTTCCCATGCGTGCTCTATTTCTAATACGGTCCAGGCAATACAACAGGATTGTTTGGTTCGTAGAAAGAAGCCCTTAGTGTTTTTCCTAGTTTCTTTGGAAATAATGCAGCGCTGTTGGAACCTCATGGAACAAAAAAAAAATTATACATGATGTCCTAATTTTATCCAGCATTTTTTATAAAGTAAATGTCATTTCTATAACATATTTTATACACAGGGAGAATATGTTGAGTAGTTTCACTGTAGAAGAGCAATTGAATTATAAACAACTGTGAAATGAACGTAGCTTTCCTGTAGAATTTCTAAAATATCATGTAAAATTACTGTGTTAATACTGTAATTTTACAATAATATCTCAATATCACACGGAGATCTCCCAAAAAAAAATCAGCAATATGGCATATTCAGCAAATATCCAGCAAAGTTCTGCAAATTTATTTAATTTTTACTTTTTCAAAAGCTAGAATGGTTTTTGTTGACTTTTGTTAATGTTGTGAAATATAAGAAAATAAAATATAGTTATAAAATACTAGTGAAAGCAACTCAATTGAATGCAAACTTTTCGTTTACTTTTACTTTGATTTCCTTCAAAAGTTGCAGCGGTTTATGATTAACAAAAAGAAAACAAAAACAATACATATCAAACCTCAAAAGAGCGGACACAAACAATACTCTTTAGACTAATAAAATGTGAATAAATTAATTAGTTAAAAAATAATATCATATATAAAAAAAATATAAATTTTCATCATTTTCAGTAGAAAGTTTCACATGGACTTATTGGTTTTTCAATTACTTATGTAAACAGCAACAAGTCGTAAAGAAGCGCAATTGAATTATAAACAACTGTGAAATGAACGTAGCTTTCCTGTAGAATTTCTAAAATATCATGTAAGATTGCTGTGTTAATACTGTAATTTTACAATAATATCTCATTATCACACGGACATCTCCCAAAAAAAAACAGCAATATGCCATATTCAGCAAATATCCAGCAATCTTCTGCAAATTTATTTAATTTTTCCTTTTTCAAAAGATAGAATGGTTTATGTTGACTTTTGTTAATGTTAAATATAAGAAAATAAAATATAGTTATAAAATATTAGTGAAAGCAACACAATTGACTGCAAATTTTTCGTTAATTTTACTTTCATTTCCTTCAAAAGTTACAGCGGTTTATTATTAACAAAAAGAACCCAAAAACAATACACATCAAACCTCAAATGATCGGACACAAACAATACTCTTTAGAGTAATAAAATGTAAATAAATTAATTAGTTAACAAATAATTTAATATATAAAAAAAGATCAATAAAACAGAAGGTGAAGAAACATTTTCATCATTTTCAGTAGAAAGTTTCACATGGACTTATTAGTTTTTCAATTCCTTAAGTTAGAACCGTAGTTAATCAGAATGTCATTTATGTTCTGAAAAAATAACAAAATTGTAGTACCTTATTAAAAATTTCTTTATTTATTACTTTTACACTATAATTGCATCTATAACAGCCGAATTCTGTATTTTCTCTTAAAGTTTATGAGATTGTCATTTACGTAGTGAAGAAAAAGAAATAAAATTGCGGTAGCTAAGTACAAATTTATTTATTTGTTAGTTTTTCATCATAATTTCATCTATAATAGAGAATTTCAAAATCAGTGGTTGGCGATGATGACCTACCTAGTCGTTCTTGGGGGTTCTGAAGCCAAAGCGAATGGTCCGGCATTCTCTGCAAATGTTTGAAATGCGCCAAGTATTTGTCCTATACTTTGAACGGTTTGTGCAATTCCATAACAACCCCAACATTGGAACTACCATGCCGCCGGTAAATTCTGTATCATTGTCTAAAGTCACTAAAAAATAAGTAAAAATAAATAAGACACTGTACTGCTGTTGCTATAGTTTAACAATTCGTCATCATCATCTTCATGCAAGCTGATTATATTTATTCTACAATTGTGTCCACTTTTTAATATATAGGTACTTATTTCTGTGATTTTTTGCAATATGCAACCGAAGCAGTAGGGGAGACCGGGGCAGGTTGTCACACGGGTTGGTTCATAGAGGTTGGTTGTCACAATGCTTACCGCTCAGCCGCTGCTGTGACATAGCAACCGTGGCGAATACCAAACATTGCTTACGTCAGTGCGTATGTGCGTAGCTACTGTCACCTGTCGTGCTATAATTGTCTAGATTTTGTAGGTGTTTTTGTGATTTTGCTGCTGTAAGTATACTCCTAGATGCTATATATTTTATTGTTTATTCCGTAGTTCATTATTTTCTATCGGTGTTTCAACTATTTGTCTTGATTCAATGACGTTTCGGGAAGTTAATAGATATCAACTTTGACGTTTGGTTAAATTCTATTCCCGCCAGATCATTTTTTTATTTCAAATGACCTTTCGGGGCAGGTTGTCACAAAAGAATCCGGGGATCGTTGTCCCATGTGGCAACCAACCCCTGCAGATATTTTTTAGTTCATTTCTTGTTATTGCAGATAACATGGTCAGAAAATATCAAAGAAAGACAGAACGAGGGAATACTCCTGCGGCCGTTATGCTTGCGGCAGTACGGAGTGTCAAAATATCCGGGCTTTCAGATCGTGCAGCTGCTCGTCAAAATAATGTAAATTACCGAACCTTAGCCAGTTACCTACTGCAAAAAAATTTCTCAAGAGGAAATTGATGATGCAACCCGGACTCAGCCTTCTATCCCCGTTGGATATTACCCAAATAGAAAAATATTTTCTGATGAAGATGAAATGGAATTGGCAAATTATATAGTTCAAGCTTCGGAGGCCTATTATGGTTTAACGCCAAAAGAAATAAAAAATCTTGTTTACAATCTTTGCATTGCCAACTCCATTCCCTGTCCTAAATCCTGGTCCAAGAATGAATGTGCAGGTGATGACTGGTTTGCTGATTTTATGAACAGGCACCATACTCTTTCACTACGAAAACCAGAGGCAACCAGCTTAGCACGAGCGACAAGCTTCAACAGAACTAATGTGAACTCTTTTATGACAAATTTGTCAATGGTTCTTGAAAGACATCATTTTGATCCTCATCAAATTTGGAACATGGACGAAACTGGGGCTACTTCGGTTCAGAGACCAAATAGAATTGTTGCTCGGAAAGGAATCAAACAAATTGGTGCGTTAGTTTCTGCTGAAAGGGGTACGCTCGTAACTCTGGCTACAGCTGTATCTGCGATGGGACCATTTTTCCCATCGCATTTTTCCCATTTTTCGATCCACCATTTTTCGTATTCCCAAGAGTAAAATTTCATGGACACTTTATAGATCGTGCGCCTCCAGGTTCTGATGGAACTGCAAATAAATCTCGGTGGATGCAAGAAACCGATTTCTATTTATTTTTAAAACATTTTCATAAGCACGCGAACAGCACACCGGAGAGACCATGCCTGCTCCTTTTTGATAATCATGGTTCCCATCTCAGCATAGAAGGGCTCAATTTTGCCAAAAGTAATGGAACCGTTTTCTAGCAGCAAGGCAAGGGAAAAGTAGATCCGGTGTATGGAGTGTAATAAATGGGCCCACGAGTTATGTACTTCAAGAAGTAGTTTTTATGTCTGCCACAACTGTGAAAGTGTAGGAGAAAGTGACTGACGTTTCTGTACAATTTTTCTTGTTTCTTTGTTTTGTTCTGTTTGTCTTAATACAATTTTTTGAATAATTAAAAATTCTGTTTTACCCTATTTAAATAACCAGTGACAACCAACCCCGAGTGCTGTGACAACCAACCCAGGGTCCGGGTTGGTTGTCACAAAAGGCGGCTCTGGCAATTTTTGTTGTTGTGAATATCTCTTTAACGCTTTAGTCTCAAAACTTTGGAAAAATGAAGTCAACGCTGTATACTAGAAGATAGGCTGCTGACAAAAACACTAACTGTTAACCAGCTCTTTCCAAGAAACAAAAAGCAAATTTTGTGACAACCTGCCCCGGTCTCCCTTACTCATTAAATTCAGATTTATTCAATTGCATTAAACTAACAGGTAACTGGTGGCTACAGGTAACCACAATAATTTTACTTCACTGCCTCTGATTAGTTTTTCAATCAAATATAATAGAAGAGCCTTCTTATGATGGTGAGGTTTTGACAGGTGCAGCAGTTGTGCTTTAGTTAATTGAGAATATTTTCTCTGGAAGTTGAACGTTGCCTTTCAGAACATTGTATGGTATGACGTTTGATCAATTACAATACAATAGGATCTTAAGAGTAAGGCTTCTTCTTGAAAGAAGTTACTGACATTGATAATTATTTGTTTTACTTCCTTACAAGGATATTTCGGCATTTCTGCTGAATACTTGCAATACTTGCAATGCCTGCAAAGCAGCATAGGTACAACTTTACATAAGAAATGAATAATCAACTTCTTCAATTTGTTTTGATATTTTAATCCTAAGTACGGACCATTAGCAGGATGCGCCAATCCCGCACCGATTACGAGTCACGACCCCCTCCGACAATGTGACATGTTGCGCGGTGTCCCAAAATTATATCGCACATTTGAAGTCATTATAATATCTGCTCATGAATCAGCAAATTCCACTGCTATTTGTTACTATTTTCCGTGGAGACCCAGTTGAGAAATGCTGGTCTAGTCTCTAGAATTTAATCACTTTTCCACCAGAATCTACCCTCTTATGACCAACCTCCTTTTCACCTTCTAGTCTGGCCAAAAATGGAGTGATAATAAAGTGAGGCGTGTTGCTCTATGGTTACCTTTTTCTATAAAGATAATAATAATAAGCTCTAAATCTCCTCCGAATACGAAGTCATGGCTGCGCCATTCAGTTAATGCTCGACAATTAACAGGCAGCCAGGACGGTAATGGCTATTGTGCGCTAAATAACTGTCATAATTGAAAGTGAACGAAAGGAGCATCGTTAATTATCTAGGAGTCATCGACTGGCCGCCGAGCACATTCGGTCCTCGTCGACAATGCGAGGAACGAACGAGATGCGACCAGTCGTGCGTGCATAATTAATTCACACAACAACAATTAAATGCGCCGCTTCGATCCATCGACAATCGTATTAAAATTCCCTGTCAAAACGAATCGCGGCTCGCCTATTTTACTCCTTGTCTCCTTCTTCCGCCGCGAGGATCAATTTTGGTCACTTCTTACACCTTGTTACTCCATTGTCAGGATAGAGTATGATAAATGCTAGAGGTACTTACGCAGCATTCCGGGAGACCACTGTGAGCGCGCTATAAGAAGCACCTCGTCACAATAAGATTTATTATAAAATTGTGGCGATGGTGCGGTTCCGCTTGTTAATAATCTCACAGCGTTTTCTTTTCCTTTAAGCTGAAGTATGATTTTTTCTTCTAACCAATCAGTGCTTATTCCTAAGTCCAAACAGATTGTCCAGAACAAGCATTCTGGGTATGCTCCATACCAACGTCTCTTTCTTTGCCACATTTTTTTAAATAAGCATAGGATGCCTAGCATATTGAGACTAATCTAAAAATTAACCATCAATTTAAGTTTGAATTCTTAAAACTAGGTACTTGTCTCTAAAAGGCTATCCACTGATGTCCTATATTTACTTTGTCCTAAACAAGAAGCACTAACACTTCACTCACTGTGCTCTGCTTTTTCACTGATTCACTAGTTCGAAGAGTTTAGTTCTTTTTAGTCTTCTCACTAGATTCTTGTTGTTCAGTAGCTGCAGGGCCTCTACGTTGACGTGATGGCTTAGGCGAGATTCATGCTTAGTGGCGAATCTTTTTATTTCTTAGATGACTTGTGGGACACCACAATCACGGTGCAGGTCACTGTTCCGTGTGTACCGAGGAGTATTAACCATATTCCTTGGTACTATATTTTGGCAAGTCTGGATTCTTTGTATAATGGAGTTTTTCGCACAACCCCAAAGCTGGATGCCGTATAACCAAATCGGTTTTAGTACTTGGTTGTAAACTTGTAGTTTGTTCTGTACTGACAACTGAGAGTTACTTCCTTGAAGCCAGTACAGTTCTCTGTATTTGAGTCCAAGCTCTACCCATTTCTTCTTAACGTGTTCTTTCCACCTTAGTTTTCTATCCAGAGTCATACCTAAATACTTTGCTGTGTTCGCATATGGAACTATGGCGTCGTTAAACTTGACTGAGAATCGAGGACATACCTCATGTCCTCGATTCTTTTGTTTGTAAAGTTAATGTGGACAGATTTCAGTTCGTTGAGCTTGGTCTTCCATGTTTTGGTCCAGTTATATAGTTTATTACTAGCTTGTTGAAGATTACTAGTAGATTCTCTAATAGTTGATCCCACTGCAATTAGAGCCGTGTCATCTGCAAATGTGGCGACTGTTACATTTTCCAGCTGTGGTAGGTCAGTTGTATATAATAGAGAATTGGTCCCAATACACTACCCTGGGGTACACCAGCTTTTACTTCTTTTAGCCCCGAATATTCATCGATCTGTTTTATTCTGAATAGTCTATCAGATATATAGGATGTTAGCAGCTCGACGTATTGTAAATTTGCCACAAATGACAAAGATAGAGTCATAGTATTTGCAGAGTAATGGGAACAATTCCCCATTACAAATGAAGACAGAACAAATGAAGAAAAAACATATTAGTAGTATAGCTATGAGAGTTCCAAATCAATTTTCGTGTTATTTTAAATAGGGGTATACATTTACTTTACTTCTTTCTGGTCCTGGTCCAGAAAGCGATGGCTAGAGCGAGACGATGAGTGTGACAAGGATGCCTGATAACCCTCTTTAGCTGTCTCGTTGTACGTGGACCGGAAGTAATATGATTTAATTAAAAACTCCTTTTTTAAAATACCCATTTAAAATAGTACGTAAAATTGATTTGGAACACTCATAGCCATACTACTATTAGCAACTCAACATAATCCAAGGAAGTCGATTGCTCCTAAAGAGGTAATAAGTGAAATGATAATGATAGAAACAATATACCCATTCATCAGTTTTTGATTCAACATTCGACAATCATAAAACAAGATAATGAATACTCAACTCTCAAAAGCATTAAAGCTGGAGTACCGCAACGTAGTGTACATGGTCCAATTCTATAGCTTATTTATCACATGATCTTCCGCAACCAGATGTTTTTGCCGTTGCCACGCTTGCTGATAACACTGCTATCATGGCGGTAGATACAAATGTTGAAGGAGCAACACTTAAACTGCAGAATGCTGGCAACGATATTAGTGATTGGACGCAACGATGGCTAATTGCATTGAACAAACACAAATCAGAATGGTATGATGCTGGTGCCCAGCTTTGCTGGAAAGCACATGCTAAAAAGAAACGAGGCTTAAAATACAAACAAAGAACTACTGGCTTATTGGTAGGAAGTCGGCTTTCTCGACATATAAGCTGATACTTAAACATGTGTGGAGTGTGGACCTATGGTCCTATGGTTTATTGCTTTCTAGCCTTAGAAAAACGAAACCAGTATCAAACAGATTTTTATGAACAAATGGTTTGTCTACTGAATGATCATGAGAATGGGTAGGTTTTAAATTTACAAGTTTCTCATCAAATAATAAAAAGTGGATAGGTGTCAATGGTATCAAGTGTTTTAGTAAAAATCTGCACCAGGAAGACGTACAGTTTGACCATAAAGAAGTTTGGCGGGTGGGCAACCTAAATCTTCTTTTAAGCCCATAAGAACAATTAGAATATAAAACCTTTAAGCTTCTGTGAAACCTTTCCAACATACCATTACTTTGTCGATGGTAGAAAGAGATATGGATTTGATCGGAACCAAGAAAGTTATTAAATTGTTTAAAAAATTCCAAACCATTTAAATTCAAACTAACACGCGTCTGCTTCAGTTGAATAAGTTTCAATTAATGATGACAAAATAAACATACATAACGACGAACTAAATAAAATAACAAAAATACAATTTTTATGGACAAATCTGTTGCTACGCCACAGTATCCAACTGTGGGACTGTACTAAGTTACGCAATATCAGCATCAGTCAACCCTTCCAAAATAAGGTGATAAGAAACCTCGGGGGCACTCTGGCAAATTATAAATAGCAATCTCCACAGGAGTCTTGAGATGGAATTAGTAACCAAAGAAGTTGAGAAGAAAGTTTGCAGAGAATTATCCGGATAGACTACTTCAGCACACGAATGTCGAGGTAAAATGATGGACAACAATTAGACGTCTAGAATTATGTTTTGCACTTCTGGGCAAAGGCCTGCCCCATACTTCTCCAGTTTCTTTCTATTGATTAGTTGACTATTGATTATTGTAATTCCGACACCATGTAATAATTAGGATTATTGATGTCCGTAATTCCGACACTCGTGACGGAATTTGGCATTTATTATGAAAAAATAAAGCATTTTTAGTCAGCCTAAATAGATTTTATTAGAATTTTCTTAATTACTGTTATCCTGTAGCGGTTTAAAAAGAAGTCGAATTGCAGTTACCTTATAAGGAAAAAATCAACTTTTGGCATAACATTCAATTATCAAGATCAGTCAAACTTCTAGGTTATATTCTGACCGTTAGAACATTGGTAGAATAAGGAACGATTGTGGGTTGATAAGTGTAATGTCAAATCGACAAGCCGGATGTCCTAAAATAAAGTTCAATGTTGTAGATTTCCTATTTTATCCAAATAAGCAGAAATATGTCGGAATTTAGGACAGTGTTTGAATTTGGGACGATTACCTTATATATAGATATTGTGGATTCCACCATTCCACTTTTGATTTCAGCGTTTTCTTAGAATGTTGTTCACTGCCCAAATAAAATTTCACCATACAAATTATCCAAATATTAATACATCGGGAGGATACAGCAATCGTGTGTGGTATATAACGAACATCCAACATAATAAATTACTCCAATGCTGTTAAATAATTCTTCGAAATACACAACCTAGCTTAGATAAGAGAATGTTTCGTTTAACAAGCCATAGATATAGGACCGTTTACTAATACGTGAAGTGCAAATACCATCGATGTTCGAGTAAAACACCGATATATCTAACCAGTTATCGTAATGATGGTGTCAAATGGTCGCTGTAACTTAAATAGCCGCACATAACTCATTCCAACTCTTCGCCTTTATCAAATACACATATTTCCGAATAATTGATTCGAAATAACATCGGATTTGAACAAACCACTAATGAAATTCCAATTTGCCTTATCAGATTTCCATGTTTGAAATTGAAAATGCGTGTCCGCTAACAATTCTTAATTAGGAAAGTTAAGAGACGACCGTAATTTATTGGCCACGTGTTCCAGCTATTGCGACATGACCACTCGGAGGTGTAATTTCTTATCGTGGAGTGACAGTCCGCTAATCGTCGCTCATTTATTTCACGCCGAGGAAACAAGACTTTTGTTTTAAGGAATTGACCCAACGTGCTCGATCGAACAGGTTCTTATTTGGAAATTAGTGTTTTGGGCGTCTAATCCTTCCCTCAAATAGCAAAAGTCGTCATTCGATCCGATGATTTCGGATGGGAAATTTACCCAGGAACAGATTTCTGAAGGCCGTGTTGCTTTGGTATACGCGGTTCGCGGAAATAACTCGAAAAATTGCTAAAATTTTAATTTTAGAATTTTTGGACATACGTTGCGCGTTTAATTTAGCATTTTGAGGTAGACAAAAATGCGATAGGAGGTCTACCGACCACCAAATAAGCTGACTACCGAGTATTGTCCGGGAAGAGTTCAATATGTAAGTATATCTTTACTATAGGTAAAACTACGAGAGCTGAAGGTGAGTCATCGATTCCAGCTGTTATTTTGCTGATACGTTACAGACCATTCCCGTGCGTTAGAAAGAAACAGAGTGCTTTTTCATGCGTCTGTTCTTACGTTTTTAGGCGATGACTCAACTTCAGCTCTCGTAGTTTTACCTATAATTCTGTAGGTACTGTACGCAATAACTACGCGATCTATAATATTATGAAAGAATATAGTTTTAATTTTGCGTGAATAGCCTACAGTACTTATGTTCAACGTATTTGCGACGCAGTTCGTAGTTGTGACTTGTGACGCACACGGTACGTAAATTTTGCCTAGCCATATAGTGGTCACCAAATCAACATACATGTCACAGAAAACTTACTTGTGTAATATAATGGAAACAATTTGATGTCTAATAGAATATGGTGTTTTTTTTCCATGCCTTAGATATTGTAGGTAGTGATAATTTATAAATAGGTAAGTATATATGTAATTAAGCAAAGAAATTTCATACAATAAAACAAACATCATTCGCTAAGTTATTGTCTACTTATTTCACACAATTCCCTACCTTTTTTAAAAAAAAACTAAAACAGTAATTTCTATTCAATACATTATGATCATGTTCTTGAACTAATAATATCTATACTCATTTCATGAAAATATGTTCTCATTGTCAAGCATATATATTCACTTTAAGAAAATTCCATTATTCTCAACGTGAGAATAGTTTTCTTGAATGAATAATATCTATACTCATTGCAAGAAAATATTTTCTCAGATATACAAGCATATGATCATTTCAATTGAACAATATCTCTTTATTCTTAACTTGAGAAAATATCTACTTGCGGCTATAGCAAACTAATCATTTACTTGGATGAAAGCATATTGCTTTGAGTGAAGTATTTACTTTTCTGTGTGTAGAAATATCGTCATTACATAAAGTAGTCTGTCTAATGTTACTGGACGACGTGTTATTTAATTTAGCTGGTACGCTGAGTATCAGCAAGAGAAATGATGGACCTCCCTAACCCTGTGGTGCACGTATCTCACGGCTGATCAGGTGACGCATTTGGGACAGGCGCGATGCTGGTGAATTACCGCCGGAATTAGCACTGTCATCCTCAATTTGTAGGCAGCCCTGTCCACGCGGATGACCAAAAATCACCTGCACCTTACCAGTGAAAAGATCGCCCATCGGACTGATTTAACGCCCTTCATTTATAGCCGATCAGGTGGCCGACGTGATGATGGCCGTGATGACCTCACGGGTGTCAATTGTTAACGATTCTATTTAGACATTTAGTGAAGCTGCATCGGATTTTTTTGAGTATCATACCCCGTGGGGGGCTTTTAATTTGTTGATTGGAATGATAGAAAAACGTGTGGTGGTGAATTATTTGTGAGTCTTAATTGGATTGCTGGGTTTTAAATAGAATACTTCTACGTTTATTGAGCTCATACCAAAGTCTTGCAGAAAGGTTAATCTGCACTTTCTTTCGTTTCTAGTGTGGGACACCTGTATAGTGCTAGCTAGCTTTACCCATGAAATCATCCAGATTTGGTCATCTTCCATTTCTTCAATATCTCTAAAGCTTCCATTTTCCCATGTCTTCTATGTTTTCCAGTTCTTCCATTTACTCCATATCTTCCAGTTGTTCCATTTGTTCCATATCTTCCACTTCTTCCATATCTTCAATTTCTTCCATTTCTTCTTTTTCTTTCTTTTCTTCCTTTTCTTCTATATCTTCATTTCTTTCATGTCTACCATTCTTTCCATTGTTACTACGTTTCTCTTACCTTAACTTCTTCATGAGACTAAAATCGCTACAATCGGAAAACGAATTAATTTTGCGCTTTTATGTGGAATATTATTGCGCAATGGTTACTAATTTATACCGGTGTCGAAATTTAATTTCACGCCGCATCGTCGCCGAAAATTGGAAACTCAAAAAGTTCGAATGTACAAAAGGGGCACATTGAAAATAACTGGCCATTGAGGTGACAATGCACCTTGTTTAGTTGTGTACTCACAATGGCTTTGTGCCGCGAACGAGCATAAATGGAATTAGATTACGTTCCATTATGCGCTGCATAATGGCCGTTCGGAATGCGCTAAATAAATCGATATTGACATAAAATCTAATTTTTACAGTCAATAAAAACTCCGCCTCCGGCCGGTAATCATAATTTTGTTGAAGTATACAGTCCGAAAACCGGCTGATGCGGTGTCAGGATTATGAAACATTTGTATATTCCTTTATATAGTTTTTCTTCTGCCAGCATCCAAACTAGTTTCTGTCGATCTGACTGTTCCCTTTGCTTTAGTGACCCTTTTATAAATCATTTTTTTCTATTTCTTCCATATCTTCTATTTCTCTCTTCTTCCATTTCTTCAACTTCATCCATTTCTTCTATGTCTTCAATTTCTTCCATTTGCTCCTTATCTTCGATTTATTCCATATCTTCCCTATCTTCCATTTCTTTAATTTCATCCATATCTTTTCATTTCTCCCATTTCTTTCATTTCTTCCATTTATTCCATATCTTCCCTATCTTCTATTTCTTCAATTTCATCCATTTCTTTTCACTTGTCCCATGTCTTCCGTCTTCAATTTTTTCCATTTGCTCTATATCTTCCATTTATTCCATATCTTCCATTTCTTCAATTTCATGCATATCTTTCCATTCCTACAATTTCTTCCATGCCTTCTATTTCTTCCATATGCTCCATATCTTCCATTTATTCCAGTTTTTCCGGAATATTATGCTGTAGGTACCCGACAAACATTATATTATTAAAATCATATTAATATGTTTTAATACTTTTAATATGATTGTAGTCGTAAAACCAATCCGGAATCAGAATGTAGAAAAACGTGATTTTGGGAATGTTTACAAATTTATACCAGCTGAACCCATTGTTTAAAACTCAAAATGGGCTCACAGTAAACCTTAATCATTGCACTTTTACCTGTAATCCTGAAAGTTTGTTCACAAGTGTTTTCGAAGCATTTACAGCAAGGTGGTGTTCGAATGACCCCATAAACAAAAAAAAGCGCCGTAACCTGACACGATATGTAACTTTTTTACGATATTGTTTTATTTCAAAACTTCTTCGGGAACAAGCTAAAATTAATACACAAAAAGAAACACATAAGCTTCACTCAAGCAGTGCAGAACAGGTATTATACGATAATAAATACTATACAGCACTTACATCATAGAGTCAAAGAAATCAGCCAAGAGAAATACATTATCGGAACAGCCACATCACCAAACACACCACTGGCTCATTTGTAATAGCTGAAGGCTAAACGATACATTTTTATTAACACTTAATATAACATCTGAAATAAACGAACACGGAACACATGCTCTGAGCCTTTCAGTTGAACAAAACAAAAACAACTGTGAAGCGGCAAACCAAACTATGACCACCAACCTGACAAACTCATGGCTGGCCGGGTAACCAACACTGACACCAACCCTGCACTACTCGCCGTTAAATTTATGATCAATCAAAAATGAATAAATATTACTAAGTTGACCCGTATCAGACTTAAAATTTAAACTATGATCCTTATTGAGTTGAATATAGAACATTTCCAGAAAGAGTCTAGACCTATTATTACCCTCAACCGCAATTATATCAGTGTTGGTCCAATCCATACCATGATTACTATCAACGGCATGTTGTGCAACAGCACAATTTCTTCTACGCAATTTAGTGTCACTCTTATGCAAAGCCAACCGTGATTTCAACCATTGAGTAGTCTGACCATAGTACTTTAGGGAGCAACCACCACACGGTATACATTGGACTTCAAGAGATGGGGGGTTTTATCTTTAGTCTTGGAAAAACTCCTGCCAACAGTCCTCACAGCATTGCTAACCACAACACGAAACTCATCATTCCTAAACAATTGTACTAACTTGGTGGATAAGCCATCAATTTGACTAAGTTTTTTATATTTAATTTCAACAACGCCAGCACCATCATCTGTCGCATACTCATGGCGCGGGTTATTATAAATTAGTTTGTGCACCAGGGGTTTTGGATAGCCATTGTTGGTAAACATTGCACTTAGGTAGATTGTAGATTGTTGTCGATGAAAGTTGGGTCACTAATATCTATTCCTTATGGCTAAAAGAGTATTGACTTTTTGACTCATAGGGTGATTTGAATAAAAATTAATGTATCTATCGGACGCCGTGGGCTTCCGGTACCAATCCAACCTTAACGTATTATCAGTAGGGTCACGTATAACCTTGGTATCCAAAAAGGGAACACCAAAGTCAACCTCTTCCTCCATAGTAAATTGTAAATGAGAATTAAATCCATTAAACGTGCTCCTGCACTTTGTTGTTAGGTACTGCACAAATTATATTATCGACATATTTATATAAGAAGGGTAAATCAAACTTTCGTTTTTTGACACAATTATCTAATAGGCTATCCATGACCCACCGCGCCAGTATTGGACTGAGAAGAGAACCCATCGGCGTACCAAAAATCTGTTTAAAGAATTTATCCTGAAAGGTAAAGTAACAGTTGGTGAAAACAAATCTAATCAAAATTAGGAACATTTCCTTTGGAATAAAGCAACAATCACCAATGAACTCCCAACCATCGTGTATCACTTGAATAACTAAATCCAGTGGAATATTAGTAAACAACGAAACCACGTCCAACGAGATTAAGACACAATCAGGTGGCAGCGTTATCCGTTCTATCAATTTGCAAAATGTGAAGGTATCCTTTATATTAAATTTTTCATTATCCTGAAGGGAAGTGTGTAAAATGTCAGCTAGGAATTTCGAGAGAGCGTATGTTGGAGAGTCTATGGACGAAACTATTGGCCTGAGGGGAACATTGATTTTATGTATCTTAGGTAGCCCGTAAAATTTTGAAGGGATGGAATTATATTTAATGAGTGATCTCGCAATGTCCACCTCAATATATTGTTTATCCTTCAACCGAGTAACAAGGGCATTGGGGCCTAAATTTAGTTTAAATTTTCTGTTTCACACACCATCTCCTCGCACGAACGCATTCCTGAATTCGCCGATGCTGAGGATGGCTCGCGCCTCCGACCGCATCAGTGTCGATATGTTCTGATTTAACTATCACAGATTCCGTCGTATGGTTGTCGGAATTATTATGGATATTTCTTTTACTTTTATTTTTGAACATTCTTATGATTCTGTTATAGTTACTTAGCATACAGCAATCTCAACTGCGTCTTTGATTTTTACTGCTTTTCTTTGTATGTTTTGCTTTATTGTTTGTTTGACATAACTGCACATTATTACTTGTAAACGTGACACGTGGGTTCGTCCTTTACTGTGTCCAACTTGTGTAAATAAATAAATAAATAAATAAATAAATAAATAAATAAATAAATAAATAAATAAATAAATAAATAAATAAATAAATAAATAAATCAATAAATAAATAAATAAATAAATAAATACCAAATATGCCAGATATTCAAGATTGGGACAAATATATGTCCCAATGATTCTAAAGTTGCAATCAAATTATAACAATTTAAAATTGCTGTCACCAATATGGTGACCAACAATATAAAATGTTCATCGGATTCACATGAATCTTGACAATCTTCTATATATCTAAAGCTACGTGCTCCAAATCTGAAACCAGATTGTCAATATGGCTGTCCAATATGGCCAAAAAATAGCAACTAAAAATGTAAAACCTCGACTTTCCACAGTCTTGGTGTAACGCTCTGGATTGCATGCAAACATCCTGGAATGTTCAAACCATGTATTCCATCCATCGCCAAGTGGTCTTCCAGGCTCGTTTATGCATCCTTTTTTTGTCATCTGTCACTTTCTTCAATAGTTCATTCATGTCGATCTGACCGTGGCTTTTTCTTTGATGCCCTTTCTAATCATCCGTTGCTTCTATATCTCTCATTTATTCCATTTTTACCATTTCTGCCATTTGGACTATTTGGACCATTTCTTTTATTTCTTCCATTTATTATATTTCTTATATTGAAAATTGTAACAAATAAAACATTTTACTGATCAAAATAATTTAATTTGTAGTTGTCGATCCAATAAATAGGCGAGTCGGTTGCCAGACTATATACTCCCGTTGTACCTGTATTTTGAGTACCAGCTATACACTTCGTTTATTAAATTGGTCCGATTCCGGTACGCGGTTGGTATTAATTTCATGGAGGATCACCGCATAAAGAGTTTCAATAGCTGGTTGTGCGCCCATTGCGTTCCGTTCGACGGATTTCTGGATTTTGTCCGGCCGGCCGGCGTCCGCTCGAGCCGCAGTTATTCAGTTATTGGCCTTTTTTTCGGGTGCGCGACAACCAACAACGCCCGTACTCGAAACATGCCGTGACGAAAGGACGAAGAATCGACGAACGATGGCCATTTTTGTTAAATTATCAATCAAGATTTTACGGCATTATTACACTTTTAACGGTTTAACGGTAACGACGGCTCTACGTAAATACGCCTTTCTAATTTTGGTACTTTGGACGGTTTTTATTTTCGAATGCTGGATTTTTATTGAACGTTATAGGTTTAATGATAATGAAATTTATAATAATATGTAATATACTTTTCTTTTATTAGTTATTTGTTATTGTATTCATTAGATCAACGTATCTTTCTTTTACCAAGGAAACTTACACTTTGTTTACAATATGAGTATCATATTGTCTTGAGTTTCTTTTTTGTCGTTCCTTTCCATCAGCAGTGGTGAGAAAGTTGCTGGGTACTGCTGAACAATGATTACTGTACTAATAGCCCAGGCAATGTTAGGATACAAAAAAGAAATGGTTGAAAATTGGAATTGGAGTGCAATTCCACGTTTTGAATAACATACCACGCTCTGTCTGAGCTAAGGCTTTCTGGATTCAGTTTTCTCAAAATTTCTTCTCAGTAAATTAAAAAAAAATGGTTCGCGAAGTTGTAGCGAATACAATTCTCTACAAGTTGGTTCTATTACAATTTTTACAAGATGAATTCTCTTAGAGAGCAGCATTAGTGTATGATTAAAACAGGAATAAATGCTCAAATAATAATAATAATAATAATATAATACTATTTATACTACTACAAGTTGTAGCTTAATTCTTAATTTTATTACCATATTCTAATAAATAATGGTTTTTATTCCGGAAGACATAAGGAGCATTATTTTTGTTGTTTTTTTGCTGTGTTCCTGTTACATTATATGAAGTATAAGAACTGATTGTTATTTTATGTCCTAAATGATCATAAGGTGACATTTTACATCTTAGATACCAGGACGAAAACAGCGTCTTTTTCCGCCCTAGGGCAAGAAATATTCTTTTGCGCCCTAGGGCATAAAGGATTGCCATGGTTATATGTCAAGTATATCAAATATTTGTCATTCTAATTGTAAATTTTAAATCGTCAATGTCAATTATTGCCGATTTAGGTTTTAAGTTTGACAATTAATTGCCTGTATTGTCACTTAACTCCGAATTGTTTGTATTGTTATTCAACTCCGTAGATACGCATGTCACTTGATACCGTCAAAATATTTATTAACATTATTCAAACGGAGGAGCAAAATCATTGTAGGACATAAAATTTTGTATGTATCTTGGGCATTACTTGATGTTTATACCCTCGGGCGACTTAAAAAGCTCTCGGGCCTGTCACCCTCGGGGTATATACATCCGTCTAATGCCCTTGGTACATAAATAACTATTATGAACTCCTCGGACTCATCAGTTTTATTTGATCGAAATGCACTTTTCTATATTAAAATTTAATTTTAACTTTTAAATTAATTTTGAGCCATGACGTCATCGACTTTATTTTTAATTTTTCTTATTAATTGTGATAGATCATAAATTTTTCCTTATGATAGCATGAACATTTTTTTTCGAGGAATGGACCGTTGAAAATTAGGAAAATATTAGTAATTTTAGAGAACATGAATTTTGTGAATGGTAATCGAATGGACATTTTTGAGGCATTTATTTGATTCAAAATGTAAACAAAAATGCCTCTGTTCTTGTTTTCTTCAATATTTAATTTTGTGCTTTTACCTGAAACTTCTGTTCACAAGGGTTCCGGAAACGCCGATACTTTTTCTTTATGTTGTGCGCGCGCGTTAAAAAATTACAAAAATGGAAAAGCCAGTTGAGATGAGGTTAGATGACATTAAATGAGAGGATGAACTTTTGAGTTTGGATTCGTATTCACATAGAAGAAATCTCATTAAAACGCCCGACTTTCGCCTTTTTCTAAACAGTTTTAAAGTAAAGGAAAGAAGTTAATTAAAACCTCTTATTTGCACGAATAACTTAATTTACTTTGGTACTAGTTTTGATCCTTAGATCGTCATCAGCCAAAAGCTATAATCAAAAGAAATCACGCAACAAATGTAACACAAAAAATGAACAAATATGATTTGAAAAGTTATATAATTTTAAAGTTTTAAAGTAACAAGAGACGGGACGTTGAGATGTTAAAACAAAACAAAATGTATCACGTTGGCACTGTTGGCATACCTTTCAAATACCTCCACTGAGCATGCGTCTACGCTACGAAAAACTGAAGCATTATAATATCACGACATTTCCAACTATACTATTTTTTTTTTGAACTTTTCTCTAGTTACTAAAACGAGTTTACAAAAATACGAAAATAATGTAGTGCAAAATAGGTTTTATATAATGTTTTTTAGTTTTCGTTCTTAATATTGAGCGAGATGCAGTGTCAGCGCTTTATGACACTGTTGATACTCTTCATGAACACACAAAGTTACTCATTTCTGCCAAAAGTACAAAATTCTAATTTTTCCATCAAATATCATTTTTGATATTTTGAGATATTTTTTACAAAAATTTTTCCTGGTATGGTCATTTTGCGCCCGTATAGAAAATTAGAAAGACTGCACATGAAAGCGTAAATTTCAAGCTTAACTTAGAGATTTTTTACAAGTTTCCACCACATCTAGTTCTTCTGGTTCATTCTGTACTATGGTCAAAAGCACGATGTTTTACTTCTTCACATATCAAGTCTAAAAATGTGTAATTCTATCTAGTGTAATTTAAATACTACAGATTTTCGGGTTCAGTAATTGATGATATCAATGATTTTTTTATAACACATAAAAGCCATGCATATTTTATTATGGGGAATATATGTCGGCCCGACAAATTAGGTATTCATAACGACAAATTGTGCACGACAAAATATGTACTCAGCACGACAAATTTTGTATTTCCCACGACAATAGTTAACACGACAGAATTTGTATTAAGCACGACAAATTAGGGATTCTTAACGACAGTAATTGTCTAGCACGACAGCTTAAAAAAGTAATATTACATAATGTTTGCGAAAAGTATTGATTATTTTGATTTTATTTTTGAGTTTTAATTATATAATTTTGGTTTTATAAAACTTAATTAACAGCTGTGGTATGGGTTATGAAATTTTTTTATAAAAACACAAATTAAATTTAAAATATTGTATTTAAATAAAGAAACAAATAAACAATAATTCAAGTACCATAAATATATATCCGTACGTTCTATAAAAAATAAACAAATATTTGAATTATTGTTTTGAAATATATTTGTATATTTGTATCTTTTAATTTAGTAGAACATGTGTAATATTTAGTACTTACTTTAAGAATTTTTTTGTTTAATTATAACCATTATAACTATATAACCATCGGTATAGTCCTTTAATGAAGTTGTTTGTTGTGAGTAAAATTGTTTATAGTTAGGCGACACCGCATCTCGATATTAAAGCATTTCACTTATTTGCAAGTATTTAATTTGTCAAAAATACAATAGTCGAAGGTAAGTTACTATCCTGGCTAACAATGAACAATATCGAGCAAGTGAAAACTATTTTTGGTGGGGTTTTCTCCATAGACTGTTCGATTGTGTTCTTTGATGTCACTTAGCTTAGATTATTGTATTTTTGACAAATTAAGTATTTACTTGGAAATATGTGAAGTGCTCTGACTCGTAAGTAATAACTGTGGTATGTAAATTTATTGTAGTAAACAAAACAAAAATGTTTTTTTTAATATGGGTATGGGTTAATGTACTGTATTGGTCGATTTCAAATTTCACAGCAATCAAGGATTGATATAAATGAACAAATTGAGAGGGTCCTGCATGAAAGATAACAGTACAAAAAGTAAGCACAACCCTAATTGACATAATAAGAAATGTTACAGTGTGTTTTAATTATACGGTCGAACTTGAATAGGAAAAAAGTACTAAAAGTTAATCTTTTGCAACCGACTAACATTATAGTTAAATACATCACATCAATCAAACAAGCAATTGCCTGTTCGATTATGCATAGAATAATTTTCTATTATTCCCAACGTCCTTCTGCGAATTTAAAAATAAACCACATATAACCACACTTTTAACGGTAGGTAGCACACTGTATGAGTATGGAATAAGCTTTGTACGGCTAGGCTAGAGGCGCTGCTTGTCATACTGCTTCTGATACTGCTGTCATTTATGGTCTTTGAGGTTAAATCACATAGTTTGCTGATTTTATTGTTGAAATACAAGTAGTGTCGTTCATTTACATTTTTTGTCGTTAAAACATATATTATGGCGTTTGTTTACATTTTTTGTCGTTAAGAAACATATTTTCGCGGGGCCGAAACATGCCACTCTTTTATTATTATAGGTTCAAATGTAAAATCAAACATCCATAGTTAAAGATCTTTGAAGTAGTTTGAAGTTTCTCAAACAGTTTTTAGGCTCTAGTACTAAGTAATTTTAGTAAGTTTTTCTTTTACTTTCAGGTATGGGAGTAGATGCCCCTTGGCAGATTGATGGTCCATTACAGAATCCACATCACTACATAACCAGGAAAACATCCATATTTTTAAAGGTACATATTATATTATTATTATATTACGTCAAGTTTTCTTGTTTATCCTATTAAGGATAGTTTATGTCAATTTCCAAAACGCATTGCAAAGGAAGTGGCCACAAAAAGTAGCGTGCTAAATCAGACCGTAGCACAATTAAATAGCCGTTTCACATATTACGAATCGATGAAGTGTGTTGTGGCAGGACACAATGGCCGTGGACGACCGACGCAGCGGAAGACTAATGAACATCTGCGTGTGTGACCGCCCGCCACACCACCAATTCACCAAATAAATGAATTGGTGCGTGTGAACTCCGCCAACATCATTAATCAGATGCCGTGGTTTCCCCATAGCACTTTTTAAGTAAAAACCGATGTTCCGTTGAGCATCATCATAATTCGGGATCCGGCATAATAACACGAAACCTGCTCCGCCACCATAGACCAGAGATAATTGCTAATTGTCCATTTGAAATGACGCCAAACCGGCCATTTCCGTTAGCCGTTCGGTTGCTCGCGTCCGATTGTACCAACGAACGTTCCTGTCGTTTATATGTTTACATTCACGGTTAGCGAATTTTGTATTGTATATTTCGTGCATTGTTCGGATAAATTAAAATTGCTATGGACGTTTCCGGGACAATTATTGGCAATTACGGCAAAATATGAATATAATAATTGGCGCCGTTGATGATGTGTTTGTTGTAGGTTATTATTGGGCGATATAAATTAGTAAATGGGGGTATTATTTAATTTGGTTAAATCGTTACGGATGTAGGTAATTAATTAATAATATAATTTATAGCGCATTTAATTTTATAGCAAGTTAGTAACATGAAGAAATTGACCTATTCTGACAGATTCTGATGTCTAAATTATTCTATCGTTCTACATACTAAAAAATTAAATTTGGTTTCATCTTGTCACAATAAAATATTGTGGGTTATTAATTAACCAACGTATATTTTGACTGAGCTTGAAATATTGTTACAAGTTGAAATGCCTGCATGTAAATATGTTTGAGCTGTAAAAAAAACTAGCCTTGACATTTGGATGCACAAATATGAATAAACAATTTCATGAATATCCACACGTGTCTAAATCTATGAACAGGTTCTTTTTTGGGGATCTCTGGTAAAGTAGTTGCATAGTCTCCGGGTTCAATGCGGCAAGATGGAAATTACATTCGAATATATGTTGCTCAGATTATCTGTGTCGGTTCTTAGGTTTACGGTGTTTTGAGTCATTTTTATAAAGAGCATTTCCATAATACATCTTTTCCTATAATGAGCTTCTCTTCTCAAAATCTCAGCACCATCAAAGTTAAATGTGTGGCCATTCGACAACGCATGTAGGGCAAGGGCAGTTTTCTCAATTTTATTGTTATTATTTGTACAATCATATTTATGTTGGTGAATTCTTTTTTGAAATACTGACCAGTTTGTCCCACATACGCCACCCCACAGTCATTACAATCCACCCGATAGATCAGCCCACTCACTTCGCCGTCCTCCATTTTGTCTTTCAAGTTTGAGTATAAATTCCCAATGTTCTTTTTATTGTAAGTTACTATTTTCAATTTTTCAGTTTTTAAACATATCAATTTTGGAGTTAGACCTGGTATACTTGGAAGCTTGCAATATTTTAATTCCAAGTTATTGAGGCTATTGCTGTTGTTTTCAATGTTTACATTATTGGCAATCCTTTCATTATACAACACTCTATGAGTTAAACTCTTTGGGTAGTTACATTTAATTAGCATTTCCGTTATCAACCGAAAATTTGACCGGTGAAACTTCCTCTCCGATAATCTCAGCGCCCGATGTTTTAAGTTTTTTTTTATAATTGCGACTTTTTGTGACATGGTGTGGTCTGAATTAAAATTTATAAACCGGTTCGAGTTTACTTCTTTTCTATACCAGTTTGTTTTAATTGCGTTTTCATTAGTTCTTAGAACCAACATATCAAGAAAGGGCAATTTGTCATCAGTCTCTATTTCTGCCGTAAACTTAATCAATGGATGAACTGAATTAAAGATATTAGTGACCTGATTAACTTTGTCCCTTGGCAACGCTGTGATCACATCGTCAACATCGGCCGCATTGAACCCGGAGACTATGCAACTACTTGACCAGAGATCCCCAAAAAAGAACCTGTTCATAGATTTAGACACGTTGTATTCCAAAATTGTTCTGGTGACTGTCTGTCTACCGATGCATGTTGTTGTGTTATTTTAATGTGAATTTTTGACATACTTTTATGGTAATTTTTTGATATAATTGATTGTTTATGTACTCATATATTCCTTGTTGTTTTGTAGCTATGAATAAGGCTGAAAAAATATAGCCGAAACGTCAGCTTAAAAGGTAAGAGTTTTATTGCAAACCTAGCTCCCCAAAGCCATCAAGAATACTAACCTTTTGGAGCGAGAAAAGTGAACAAATAAATACTTACTTTTATTATGCTTAAGGTATTATATTATCAACCGTCCTAATTTTTAGAAAGCTGTCCTCCTTTATATTTTTGTTATCCGAACGCCCTTTTTTCTCGCAGAATGTCCTTCTTTGTCTTCTTTTTGAACACTTTCTGGCAAACGTGGTGGAAGTCGATGTGTTGTGATGTGTTGCAAACCAAAAATTAAATCTTTATCAAATCTACAGGTTTTTTTTTGGAAAATATCATTCTTGTGGAAAGTTGCATATGGTATTTGTTTTATAAAATATAAACAAAGAGAAATAAAAACAAAATACATACCAAACAATGTAAAAAACACACACAAATAAGTTGATATGAAATATTTTGTCGCGTTTTGAGTAACTCGATCCCTATCAGGTTGAAGTCGTTTAAAATTGAAAAAAGAAATAAACCCATAAGAGATTTCATATTGTAAATGGCAATTACTTCCTAAAAATAGGTAAGAAAAATCAGCAAAAAGTTTCATATAGAGTGAACGCGTAATGTATGGAAACATGACAAAATCTCAAGAACGGTTTGCTATTTTAAAAAATCCTCGAACACGTCGATTTATAATTATCAAAATTCATCTCATGATACCAAATTAATTTTTTTACCTTCAATTGTTTTTAACAGATGACGTAATCGACATTTTTTTAAATAACCCTATATTTTTTTAATGAAGTTGACAGATCTTTAAAGTGTCTTAATGGTAGCATAATATTTTTATGGCCTTACATAAGAAAATTTTTGAGTAAAATACGATTGAAGGTTATGAAATAAAAGTGACAAATCTCCAGAACGGCTGGACTGAATTTAACGAAATTTTGGAATTAAGTATTTTGCAACCATGTGAAGTCACTGTCGGTATAATCGTTGATGCAACGTGTACAGTTTCTGAGATATAACCTCAAACTTTTGAATTTGAAATAGAACACTCTGTATATTTTGAAATTTTCTGTTACAGTCTTTATTATTATATTAAAAACATCTAGAAATTAACTAAAACCTTTATTACTTAGGTCCAAAAATTAACAAGCAAAAATTGAAAACAAAACATTATTACATTTTCTACTGCAACTACTCTAGTTGTTTTATGAGGATTGTCTACCATTGACAAGAACACATTGTTTTAAATTTGATCGGGTTATTGATTTGTTGTTGTTATTTTCAGTTATCAATTTTTTCTTTGTTATTTTTTAGACAGACCTAAGTAATAATGGTTTTTGTTAATTTCTAAATGTTTTTGATATAATACTGTAACAAGCGTAGTAACATTGAATAGTCAATGGAAAACTGAAATTGTCAAAATAAACAGGTGTTCTATTTCAAATGCAAAAGTTTGAGGGTATATCTGGAAACTGTAAACGTTGCATCAACGATAATAAGTGACTTCACATGGTTGCAAAATACTTAATTCCTAAATTTCGATAAATTCGGTCGAGCCGTTCCGGAGATTTTGTCACATTTATGTCATAACCTTCAATTGTCTTTTGCTCGAAAATTTTCTTATGTAAGGCCATATAAATAGTATGCTACCATTAACACAATTAAAACACCTGTACAATTAAAATGAATATTGGGTTGTCATTTAAGAAAAAATGTGTGTGACGCCATCTGTTAAAAATAATTGAAGGTAGAAAAATTAATTTAAAATCATAAGGTGTATTTTGATAATTATAAATCGACGTGTTCGACGTTTTTTTTTTAAATAGCAAACCGTTCTTGAGGTATTGTCATGTTTCCATACTTTACGCGCTGACTGTATATACATTTATTGGTTTCTTAAATTCTTATTCAAATTAATTTCATTTAATAGCTATACTGTTATTTGCTATATTTACTTAAGTAATAATTATGTAAATTAATTGTTATTTCATCGTTTTTGCATTATTTGACATGTATTTTGTTTCAATGTGTTTTGTTTAAAAAAATAATTTAAAGAGTTATATAAATAATAAAAGTAATATTCCAAACTTTTAAGGAATTAGCAAACAAATAAATGTATATATGAAACTTTTTATTCAAATATTTTGTAAAGAAATTCGTGAAAAATACTGGAACAGCCAGTATATCTATTACAATTAAAATCATTTATTATTCCATTTAAAATAACAAATAGTTGATGTGACTTCCTGTAGACCGGATCACTTTGGATCAAGTTGTGTCAAATAGTTATTAAAAGAAAAAAATATAATGTAATGTTCAGATGTTTTTTTTTTTTTAAAAAGAATTTCTTTTGTAAAACATCCACATAATATTCCGGTATATGAAGAAGTGATTTGTTTAAAACAAATTTAAAAACCATTCGTTGTATGTTTGATATCTATCAAAAATTGTTTCTTTGGTAAATTACAAAAGTGAGAAAAAGAAAACAAAAAATGGTTTATTATTTTTATTATTATATAAAATTGTTAGAGGAAATTTTCATAAATTCAATTTGTATATCTTTTATAAGAGACGCTTCGAGAAAAGCACAACTGTAAATCGTAAAATATTCATAACACCAGACAACTTGGAGTTTGGGAATGGTAAGTCCTTTGACGTGTTTAGTAATGTCTTTCACTTGAAGACAAATCCGGAGTTAAAGTTTCCTGGCATATAAGGTGTCAAAAAAGTGTTGTAAGAATAAGCAAACCTGCAGGATATACGGTAAAAGTTCAAAGGTTAATGTCTACTTCAGACCCTTTTGACGTTTGGGCATTGAGTGCTATGAATTTACAAAAACTACCAATCGCAATAATTTTCAACATTTGTATTCAACTTTCTCGAAAACTTTACTTTACTACAGGCAACTTTGGCACATCTTGTAATAACTTATAATAACCTTGTAAACAAAATTTGTAAAGCACGTTAATTTATGCAATCATTCTGTTATTTTCAAGCTATGTACATAAAGATACCTTTAAACATTTCTAAAATTGCATAAGTTGATCCTAGGATCCTGACAGAACTCCTGTTCATACGTTAAATGGTAGGTAGTTAATCAGGGTAGCCACTCTCTAGAGTCTAGATATTTCCAATTTAACCGGTTATGTATGACTTTAATAAGTCTGACCCTCGTGCGTTTCTATGAAAATCCTACTAATTTTAATGTTTTCCTAATATTTTACATTTGTTTTATAACTCCTTGTATAAATAATTTTAAACAAACAAATGCTTAAGTCTTAGTTAGAATTTTTGGAACTGTTTCATATTAGGTATCAAAATTCTTTTGTTTTTAGTGAAATAAATTTACTATATAATAAACGATTACAGAATAGGGTATTTGACAGTATTAAAAATATGGCTTGTATTATAGTCATCCTAATAGATTACAGTTTAAGAAAACTATTGGTTATTACTTTTCAAAAAAAAAATGCTTTATTTCTATTAAAAACAAAAACTAAAATTGAATTTTATTCACGTCCTATCACGTGATTGAAAACGCTCTGTAATTGGCTCAGTCTCCAGTGACGTCATTCGTTCGTACGCTTAGAGCGCGTTCGGTCAGGGTAGGGTATGGGGAGAGCAATGCTCAGATAACCTGGGTCGGCTGTCTCTCTCTTATATGCCGTATGACGTTAGTCCGCCTATTATGCAGCGCGTCACTCTCACCGTACAATACCGGGTTATCCGAACGAGCTCTTATGCTTCTCTCGTTGGAATTTAATAGCACTACAGTGCCATGTAAGCATAACTTTGTAGGTTAGGATAGCCCTAACCTTAAGCTGTCAGATCAGATAATACCTGGTTCGAAAATACGATAGATAACTTATTCTAGTCAGTTTTACTTATGTCGAAGTAATCTTCACACAAAAAAAATCACTTGTATTGGCCGCTATTTATTTCATTTGGATTTCTACGAGCCAACCACTTTCTTGGCAGTTTCAAATCTTGCGGAACAGCTACAAATAGTTTATCCGGAGTCTTTCTTGACGTATCTCTGCATTGTGGATTTATACACCATTTATAACCCATTTTTATGTAGAAATTGTCAAAATAACACATCATACAACACAATTACCAAACGGCGACGATGCCGATGCTGACAGACCATATGGGCCGATTTGACATCTACTAACGGGTGACGTCACACAACAGAAAGTATCGTTTTGGCGGGACTTTTTGTGATTCAATTTTTAACGCTGATTTTTATGAAATATTGAGGAAATAATTACGAAAAATAATGCATTTGCAATGTAGAGTGAAGGAATAAACACACTAAGATGGTTTTCCAATAACAGTCAAATACCCTTTTAATGACATAAAACTGGCAAATTTACCCGCTTGAATACCGTCAGTTTTCGCCAGGAATTCACCACGGTGATCGCCGGTAAAGTTTTGTATATTTTATGAGTTGAATGATTTGAGTGAGCGGATAGGTTCACGCCCCTCCGATAGCCGTACTATATTTCGGGGTGGATTTAATAAGAGCCCCCAGAGGGGGTGTGCCTTTCACTGACGCGTTCATTAATTATTGTCGCCTTTTGTGAGTTAATTAAGAGTCCCTTCGCTTCAGTCGGCAATTTCGCTCTTCAAGTTTACCGGCCGGAACACCCGCGTACCGCCACCGTTCCGAACTATAGTCGCGCCGACGAAACATTACACCCACGTCAGCAATTTCATTACGTATCTCCGACCAAAGTTTTCTTTTTCATTGTTTCTATTACGCATGTTCAACAGAACCGTCAGTACGATATTTCGACAAAGTTATGACGTGGGTTTACTGATTCGCTGGAGCGACTATAGCAGTGAGAATCGCTCTCGGTTCATCAGGAAGAACGTGCACACCTTTTTGTAACGTCAACTTCACACCGTCGGATGGCAACCGCGCGAAATTAATCATTGAGATGTAACAAAAGACTGATTATTAATTAGCCAGCAAATTGGATTTAGTATCGCCGCTGCCGTGCCTGCGTTGCCTAGGAGTGGAATTGGAATTAAGTCGTTGAGCTAATTATAATTATAAACATTAAATGTTAATTTCCTTCAGATTGCTTCTGGTGTGGCAAAATGCTCGGTGTTGGAAATAGTTGACAGATCCGATTATTTACTTCTAGAGCTATGATGTAATTTTATTGGGATATATTCTATTTTAACTTTGTCACAGATCAGATTCTATACAGGATGTCTCACGATGACACTTTTGGTCTTCCGGAAGTAGCTATAAACTAACTTGTTATTTAAAATGAAACATTTAATTTGTATATGATTTTTGGTTTTCACGTATCAAAACGTACTCTTTCGAACTAAAACGTAATTGTAACAAAAAACAACCTAACATACTATGGAAAGAAGACGTCGTAATACTGATTGTGTCATACCAGATGTGACTTGTCATTTTGATTTTTTCGTGAATTATGTTGCAAATTTAAAGAACTAAAAAGTTTAAAGCAGTAAAATTGACGCTATTTTTTTTGTTTAAATACATTTTCGCATTTGCTTAAATTATTAAGTTGTGTGTTAATTTGTTTTAGCAAAGATAAAAGAATATAAAGATGCGACGCTTCGGGTCGGCTCCGTTGATTTAGTGGGGTCCACATTTGATGACCTTGAACGCATGTGAGCTTTAAACCGTTGACCGAACAAGACGGGAATTGGCGGGAATTTTAAACTAACGAATACAATGCACGATGGGCAGCAACGTTACCGACATTAGAGGTTATGTAATGCAAATGAAAACAAATCAATATTCACATATATAAATAAAATAAAACGTATCCGATAGTCACCTAAATGGAATATTAACAAAAATAGTGGATTATAATATAACAAATAACAGCGGTTTGTTGACTTTTTGAAAGTATAATTAATAATTAAGCAAATAACTGTGTGATTGTTTGCCTAGGCCATTGATCGATATTCAAACTCACATTATTATTATGACTTGTTGCTGGCAACCAATATGTTTTATATATTATATTCTATTTTGTTTTGTGCGCACACCGATTTCCACTGGGATACCTTTTTGTGTCCATTTTCACTGTCTCTACTACTTACTATTAATAAAGGTACCTCTAAACTAAGCAGTACGAAACCAGGTTAACAATTAACATTTTAATTAAAAACTGACCACTCATTAAAATGCTTATTAAAACACTACATACACAATCTTGCACAATCCAAGGAACGTAAACACCAAACAAAGGTTATGTCACCCGATGCCACCCGCTAGTATACAAACACAATCAGCTGTTGGTAGCCATCTTTTCGTTGACCAAATCTATCTCACTCTCGAACAGCGTTTTCTTGTCTAATGACGTATCTTATAATTCTCTTATCTTTGGTTTTAGTATGAACTTAAAAATATATAACCTTCAATTGACGTATGGCAGAAAATTATGGAATGGTTGTTGGTGTATCAAGGAACGTTATGCAAGAATTTTTGAAATACTTATAAACATTTTGTTGAGGCAGCCAGCCACTCGGTACTCGCCATTTCATGCTTTTTTACCATTTAGTAGTAAAATTTCTAATTAATTACCTACAATTTGGCATATAATATACAAATTCAAACATATAAACAATTTATGTAAAAAGTTATAAATATTTTTCTGTTGTAAAGCTAAGTATAATTGTACCGCACATAAGTAGTAGATATAAATAAATATTTCGATTAATTACCCACAATTTGACATCTGAAAGCATATACTGTGTGTCTCACGGGACGTTTGGGTACTTTTGTGATTATTAAAGATAGAAAGTCGGTTAAATGAGCAAAGTAGTGCATATTTATGTGGTCTTTCATAATCTGTTCAGAAAACAGTTGAATTAAAAATGGTTTCCAAGCTATTTTGAAAAAAGCAAAAAATGTCTTTTGTTAATTATGGTCATAACTTCTTTATTTGTGATCCCAACAAAAAAGCGGTTTGACATTATAAAGGAACTTTTTTTGTCTACAATTTGATTATGTCAGTTTAAAATTTTTTTCGGTAATGAATTCGTCAGACACAAACGAAACTTTTGTTTTTCTTATGGACGCCATATTGGTTTTATACATGTTTGGATTCAGATTTTTTTTCTGAGTAATTTGGTATACCACATGTCATATTTAGAACACAATAAGCCGACAAAATTGAAGTTTTTTTTTAATATCTAAAAATCGCATGGTGCCATGAAAAGCACATTTGAGTGATACAGTATTTATGTGCCCATAGTTAAGTTACAGTAAAATTTTGGAATGTATTTATTTGTACTAACTACACAACATAAAAAAGTAACAACATTCTAACAAACTAAATAATGTTTTCAAAAATCTCGGCATTTTCGTGGAGTCATTTTTCACAGCATTCCGTAATACGGCGACCCTACCGAGGGTTCTTCTGTCAATCGAATTGAAAGCGGCGATGGTGGTGTCACGTAACTCTCCAACGTTTCCAAAATTATAAAGACAATACATCTTATTTTTTAAGTCACTCCATAGATATAAATCGCAAGAGGTAAGATCCGGCAATCTTGGTGGTCATGATACTTCTGAATAGGTAGCAATTACTCTGCGTTTATGTCTTATATCTAAATAGTTCCTCACCATTCGGGCAATCTGTGCAGGTGCTCCGTCCATTCTTTCTTCCACGTCCTCAGAGAGCAATATTGCCGATACCTCTCCGAAGTTAAATGTTTGTTATAAGAAATTGGTCCGATTAATCGGTTGTCCACTATACCGCACCATACATTAAAACCAAACCGCACCTGATTATGGCGCGGTACAAAAATGTGTAGATTTTCGCGGGCACAGTACCCAGTAGTGAGTCTTCTTTCAGTTCAAAATACCGCAGTTAGAAAATATGTTTCATCGGACCATAATATATTTTTTTTATATAATTCTGGGCTTAAACCAATTTTGTTCAACAGATGGGTAGATATCACATTGTTTCACAAAATGTCTTCCATGGCACCATACGATTTTCAGCAATTCTCGACGTGTACAATTTTCAATCAATTCTATTATCTTATTGTATTAAAAACATGGCATGTCGCATACCAAATTACTCAGAAAGAAATTATGAACCCAAATATGTATAAAACCAGTATGGCGTCCATAAGAAAAACGAAAGTTTTGTTTGCTTCTGACGAATTCATTGGCGAAAAAAATTTTAAACGGACATAATCAAATTGTAGGCAAAAAAGTGCCTTTATAATGTCAAAACGCTTTTTTGATTGGATCACAAATAAAGAAGTTAAGACCATAATTTAAAAATGACATTTTTGTTTTTTTTAAAATAGCTTGGGGAACCGTTTGGAATTCAACTGGTCTCTGAACATATTATGAAAGAGCACTTAAATATGCACTACTTTGTCCATTTACCCTACTTTCTATCTCTAATAATAACAAAAGTACCCATACAATCCAACGCCCGTGAGGCACACTGTATAGACAGTCGACAAAATTTATTGCGGTTTGGGGTTGCTCGCTATGAAACATGAAAGGGCGACTACCTCGATTATTTATCTACATTTTGATGTATATTATGCAACAATTTTTTAAAACAATTATCAGTAATAACTCACAGTAATGTGTGGGTATCTTTGGCGGTCGATCCACAATATTGTTTGTTACAAGAATTAATTGGTTTTACACCATTAACACTAATTTAAGGATTATTAAGAACTCATAAATAATGGTGATTGGTATCTTTCTCATTTTGTATCCCTTTCAAAGAAGGGCATTATGAGGCATTATGGCGTCTAAAATTCTACAATTGTTGAGATAGAAATCAAAGATAAATCTATAGATCGGATCGAGTAGATCCTGATTCTAAATTTTCAAATAAAAGAAATAGTGGATCATTAATCACTTCTACTGGGACAGTTCCGTAAGAATATTACTATTATTAATTAGACATAACTTATATAACATTATTACTGAAAATGATTTTAGGGACATGTATAATAATATAATATATTATTATGACGGACATACTGTATAATTAATAGAAAGCTAAAGAAATACGGTGATAAACAAGCAAGTTGTTAATTTTAAATAAATTAAATGTACCATTATTTTATAGTATAAGTTTTGAGTTAATAATATCCGATATAAGCAAGAGTGCAAAACTTCAATAATATGAGGCCCACGACTTGTTTTGTTTTTTTGATGTACTATTTGGAACGCAGTGAAACATGTTCCACGCCACGAGGAAAATTTTTCGAAAACAGGTTTTCAGTATAACACCGCACAAGCAAGGCTTCGCGTCGTTTTCCAATTTCGGAGCATTTACGTTTATTCTATAACTTATTTATTGTGTTTACTGGTTGTTAAATCAGTATCGGGTGAATCATATAGGTACATGGTGTGAAGTGTCATCTTCACTGTGATAAAGATTCATAGTTTTTATCGGTGGTGAGTACTTTATGTTAGGTTTTGATATATAGCGAAGTTTTCGATTCGATGGTTACTGCCATAATTATCGTACCCGTAGTATACAATATTATTGACCTTCCTGAATCCAATGGTCCTTTAGAGATGGCTATATACTTTGGGTCATTTTCTGTTGGAAGAAAAACTACCATTCCTTATCGAAAGCAACGGTGATTTCCACCGAATTTATTTGCAGTGTAGGTACATAATTGTCAATAATTACTTCTACATATATGTGCTAATTTTTCCATTCCGTTGGCTGCTATCGTGAAATATCAATTTAAGACAAAATATTTTTAAAATTGCAGTTCAAGCAACAATAATAGTCAATATCAACTACCAATGCTTCTCTAATTATAAAAAGAAATATTAATGCGATGATTGTTGCTGCTTGTAAGCAATAAGATCATGGATTCTTAGGGTCCAATGTCACTGCAACACGGAGAGTACATTGTCTTTCTGGCCGACACCAGTACCTATTTTTAATTGCCGTAACAGTAAAAATGTTCTTTCACACTATGTTGTTGAAAATGGAGTCCAAATTTTGACGGCTTCTGCACTTAGTACCGGGTAGGGTAAGGTGGGGCACATATGGACATGGGACACTTTTGAAAAACAATGTCTTGATGATCAGTTTTAAGCTCAAATTGCTTTCTTTAATTTATAACGAAAGTGGATCTGCAGTCCTCATGTTGCCATTCTTGGGATGCCCGTCCTTTGGATTATAACGAGCAAAAGATTCTGTAACTGACTGTTAGTGCTGCCGAACAATTGTTATTACCTGACGGTTGACGCCTGACGGCTCTTCTTTCATACAGTTGGCTCGGTTTGGAAACATTTACAGATCGTCTTCAGCCAATAGCAATTGCAACAACAAAATTTTCTTTTGAAATTCGAGAATTGCCTTGTTACGAATTTTATTTAGAATTTTGGCTACGTCAGCGTGTGAAGATGTGGAGAGATTCTTTTTGCTTCTAGTTGCTCACGACGAGTAATACAATGCGTAAACATCTATCACTGTTCTAGCAAATCCTGAAAGACGCTCGGTCATGCATGCTGCACTATCTGTACATATGCCAACACATTTCTTCCACTCAATACCGTTTTTCTGATGAATGTAAGTGCACCATAAATCTCTGAGCCAGTTGTTCTACAGGTAAGTTGAGCGAACAGAGAAGTTCTTCCTTTAACTCTCCTTGGCACCCAAACCTCACAAAACATAACCTTGTTTGTTATATCTGTTGATTAGTCGAGTATTTCCGACTTGAAGCGCAATTAAATAATAAGACTTATCCGCAAAACGTTTTCTAATGAAGTATTGATTTGGTTTGTTAGCACAATCTGGGTGTTTCGACTGCAGGTGTCTGTCGAGATTTGTAGGTTTCCTGGCATCATTAGTCACAACATATTACGCAATAAAAGTGTAATAAAGACCTCTTTTTCCTTTGCAAATAATTTTATTTTAATGAGTACCGGTTTCGATCATACGATCATCTTCAGCTCAAATCTACAAAACATAATTAACATCAATTAGGGTAAAATCAATTAACAATTATTACAATTTATAAATCAGAGGTCAGAACAATTATAATATGTAATAAATAAACAAAAACTCACGATCAATTCTTCAGAAGCCTTATATACGTAAACGTCGCAATACATTTCAACACAATAAAATTATAATAAGCAGGAACGGCAAAACTCCAAAAAACGACAACACTCCACTTGCCCGTCAAGGCGAATAAGAGGACACGAGGTGGAAAATCGAATGGATTATAAACTGTATATGCGTGGTAATACGCAGGTACGCATGCAACCAAGACAGCGCGGCGCGGCAAAGAAAAATTCGAAGGAACTTAGAAATGTTAGACATTTTAAAACACGCAAAATAAATAAACAAAAACAAGACATAGACCAGGCTAATGAACTAAGATAATGACAATACAGAAAAACAAAAACATCATTTCAATGAATAAGTATATGAGCCAGACTAGACGACATACATGAAAAGAGGTTTGTGAGGAAAATTTGTTTGATCATTAAGAAGCTTAATACTTCTGTCAGACTTATGCTTTTCTATTTGGTACTGTTCTAATAAATCAAGCTTATAGTTCTTTTTACACTTGTGAAGTAGTTTAGTGTTTTTATAATCTATGATATGACCTGTTTCCATTTTATGTTGATAAAGATTAGATGAATTTCTAGTTTGGTGCTCTAAAATGCGTTTGGAAATGGTTCGTCCAGTCTGGCCCACATACACTGAAGGGCAGTGAGAACAACTAACAGAGTACACTCCAGAGTTTTCCAAAATGGGGGTAGGGGACTTGAAATTGGCCAACAGACCAAACAGTTGCTTAGGATTACTGTAAGCCGGAAAGATGTCAAATTTAGGCAAAATCTTAGTAAGTTTTGTAGTGGTGCCATTGTAAGATAAGGGTCTGTAAATTTTATTATCCTTTCTCTCGACAACATAGAGTGGATCAGCTTTCAATACATATTGCTTTAAAAGTTGATCGATGTGTTTTGCGGGAAATAAGTTGTTCAGAGCGATTTCATATATATAATTTAATTCATCAATTCTTGAAGAGTAATCAATGGGATAAGTAAGACAACGATTGATCATGAAGCGAAAAGAAGCCATACGTTGGGAGAAAGGGTGTGCGGAATCATAAGGAATTATAGTGGGTACAGCAGAAGGCTTTCTAAAAATTTCAATTTTATATTATTTTCATTATTGATTAGAGTTAAATCAAGGAAGTTTAAAGTAGAATTTGTTTCAATTTCCAAAGTAAAAGTTAATTTATTGTGAAGATTATTAATGTAATTCAAAAAGTTTTTTAAAATATTTTCATCGCCCTTCCAAATGCAAAACACGTCATCCACGTACCTGATCCATTCAACAAGATGATCAATGTATGGGTTATTAATATTAATGATGTGATGTTGTTCCATATGATCAAGAAAAATGTCGGAGCATATTACATATTACATTTCAAGCATATTACGCAAAGCGGCCGTGTATTCATCCCGCTTCCATGTTCTTACATGAATCCAAATTTCAAATAGTCATGGTCGTATTTTCTTAATTTTTAAATTTTGAACTTTTTATTCTCTCCGCCGCCAGTTCTCGTGTTCTTTCTGATGGTGTTGGTGGTTGTGGAGGCTCAGATTGTAAAGATTCATGTGTTATGTAAAAGCTTGCATAGTAGGTATAACATGAAAGAGAAATAGAATTCTACTTTTAAAACAAATAATCTCTTCTTCCCACAAGAAACCTGTCTTAGATAAAAAGATAAAACGACAAAATACTTTTATCTCATGTATAAGAACAGAAAATAACTTATTTTGATATTACTTGTTCATTATTAGGTAAGCATTTTGGATACGTTATTGACAATCAGCATATAACGAATATAATTATTCAGCATATAAGGTCCCAAATTTCTCCACGTACGCCAAAAATGTGCTTGCGGACCCCTAAGGGTCCGCGGACCATCGGTTGGCGACCGCTGGTGTATGGTACAGTTTTTGACGCTGCTTATGTCGGTAAAATTGATATTCTGCTCTATGGAATGGTTCAGAAGTTATGCCGTCTTAAAACAACAACAAAAATACAAAAATACTATTTCAACAACATGCACATGCCAATGTCGATGGCATCAAATAATCAACGAGATTATTTTTTTCTTATTGAAAGAAAAATGTCTCTTAACAATTGTTTTCGTGATACCAATACAGTATCGTTTATACAAAGGCAGTCAATCAAAAAATGCAACAAAACAGCATACAGACTCCTATAAAAGTTTTTACTAAGAAATCCATCATCCCCATTCCGAATTTCTAATTTCCAATAACAATCGATTCGATTAGGAATGCTTAATTTTGCCTACTGTGATCGCATTAGTTTCACAGCAATCGCAGAAAGTCAAAGATCCCGAAGCCTCCGTCCACATCTTGAATAGAGTAAAGAAAGAATGCAGAGCATCCTACGATCCGTCTCAATCTGCTGTCGGCAGCAGCGGACCGCTAAATTTCAACTGAAAAGCCACGCAATTAGCTATAAGGAACCCATCCCATCATCGCTCGTAATTCGTATAACAGTAGATACGGGGAAAGTAGTAACAATACAAGCTAATTCTTCCCATTGTGCAGCGGTCAAAATATAAAGCTCCCGGCTTCAGGTTCCCCCACTCTTTCTAACGAGTCTTCTCACTCTCAGCGCTTGAAATTGATGAGAGCCACGCATTTGAACGAAACGAAACGTCGTAGTTTTAATTACTTGGAGATTGATCGGGAATTGATAGCAAAATGTTGTTTTTGCCTCCCTTGTTGACAGCATGTAGACAGTTTTAGATTGAAGGTATTTAGCTGTTAATGTAGGGGTTTAACTACTGCCAGTGTTTTTCGCACATGCTTTATCGAAAACCGCAAACGTACTAATGGAAAAGTCTCTGGGTTCTTCTGTAATACTTATTTAAAAAGATCCAAACATTTATTCATTTGTAGTTCTGAATCAAAAGGACCTAAACTTGACGGAAACTAATATATCTAAAAGTCCAATATTATAGTATTTTTATTGATAGTGAGCTGGCCGATCATTCCTCCAAGTATTGCTAAATACAAAGGTATATTACTGTCTTAATTAAGTACTTCTAGTAACTTATTTATGAGATCAAAATGTTGTTTATGCAAACTTGAACTTATAAATAATATTCCAGCAATTTTTAAACAAATTTATATTTATGCGAGTCTGTGAAGTTATAACCGTCAGTTATCGCAGGAATTTAAAAATGGTAGACTTGAAAAATACTACTGGACTATGTCATGAAAATATCACATGCTGCCAAGTTTTCTACTTACAATTGAATTAAAAAAATGTTGATAGTATTAAAAAAGACATTAGAGTAGAGTATTTTTGTATTGGTAGTGTTTATACTAAAAATCGGGACATCTCCAAATTTAAAAGCATAGTTTAGCGTCAATTCGTTTTGCAATATAAGTATTGTATGGTACAGATATTTAGAAGTTCTTTCTAGACATTGTTTACAAGCTTTTTCATAAAAATTTTTCGAATGCTATTAAAAAGCAAGTTGACAGCTTATGATGTCACAAATGAGTTCCAAAAATCATTACTATGCCGTGATTTGTGGTATTTTGATCGACATTTCTGATTCATAAAATTTTAGATGTGTCTTTATAATATTACTCCAAATAAAAAGTAAATTATCAATTTTAATGCTTCTATTTGGGCTGTAGTTCTCTTATGATGGCCTTATGATACCACCAATTAATGGTATTTTCGAATGGAGGGCAGCCTTTTATCTCCAATTATATACAGAGTGGAAGTATTTTGACAAAAAATAAATAAATGAAATTTTGTTATTTCTTGCCTTTGCCAATAAAAAACTGTAGATAATTTTGATTTTTTTAAATTTAGCTATTGATTTCTTAGTGGGCCTTAATGGGTTAAAGTGAGGCATTTAAATAAGTAAATATTCTAAACTTTCTTAATATCTTTTCGATTTACTTTTTGATTTAAGTAATGCAAATCCAGAAACTATCAAACCACCAAATATTTTCGAGATGTGATACTTGATGATTGATTGAAATTGATTCTTGACTTGTTCAAAATATATATAAATCTATATTTTTTTGTGAAATCTATGTTCCTTGTAGTGAACTCATACACAATCCAAATGTTTTGTAGTATGGATATGTTATATACAAGGTATTTTTATTACTGATTTCTCAGAAAATGTTATTCTTATGTTTTCTTCTATTAAGTTGGTGGATTCACTAAAACTAATACTGCACCCATCATATTTGATAATTTATGGACTATAATCGATCTCACCAGTGCTGCAAATTACTCATCGCTTATAAGTGTATGAACCAAAATTTTGCCGTATCGCGCAGCTTGATTGTTGTGCATAGGCAACCGAACATAGATCACTGTAAATACGTTGCCTACCGAGGCGGATATGATAGAAATTAAATTAATATTGCTATTATCTTTATTAATTAAATAACTTTTAAATAACCATCACCATAGATTTTTAATTAAGCGGCTTACCTTTCAACGAAAACATTTTTGCTAACATACGGTCACGTTCAATATTTACGTTCAGTATTGGAGGTTAGAAACGTTAGAAATGTCATTCTAAGAAAAGACGTACTTTTTCGCTGGGCGCATTTAATTTGTACAGCAGATGTATCATAATCATTCTATTGCGTTCTAACACACGGCAATGTCTAGGAATGAAATGTAGCGTATGAGGAAAATAACACCAGAAATCGATGACTAATTTGCAGCACTGGTGAGATCGACTATAGTAAGGTTGTCCTTATTTTTTCCATATTAGGCCGTCCTTATTTTTTTCAATATTAGGCCGTGCCCCAAGGGGCTCAAAATCAAAAATAAGTGTAATTTAATAATATAAAAAAATGATAAAATAACCTTTTTATTTTGTTTTTCTACCATAAATTTACCACTATTGTACTAATTTAATAAAAGTCATATAATAAGACTCTAGATATCGGAGATTTCACATATTTTCAATTATACTGTAATTACTTTTCTGGGATCTCCTTTTCCGTAAAATCTGAATCTGAAGGCATACATTTTGAATTGAGCCTAGCCTAGAAAAGCAGTACTGAAAAGCGGCTTAAAACCAAAAATGCATTTTTTTGTCTGAAAAACTAGACACAATTCTGCTGTCAGATTTAGACTGTACGGTAAAAAGCATACTGGAGACAGTTCTCACTTGTTCGAGTTAGTTGCTTGTTGCCCAGGATAATCACTTATCTTAGATTATTGGATTTTTAGTATATTAAGTACTTGGAAATATGTGAAATGCTCTCATATCTAGACTGAATGGATCACTATTTTTTAATTTAAGCAATAACTTGGCTATGTAAATTTATTATGGTATTGGTAGATCTCAAATTTCAAATGAATTAAGTGTGAATGTTATAATTATATTATAATTATAGAAATTTTTTGTATTTGGAAATGTTGTAGATGTAAGAATTACATTCAATTTTGAGATCACAGTGACCTAGGTTATTTTTTTATTATTGATTCATTGTTATTGATGCAAACAATCTTGACTGTGCGGTAAAATTAAGTCTTTTGCAGTGTAGTGAAACACATAAAAAATAAACAATAAAGTCGATGATCCGTTGATTTTTGTTATTATAATATGGATCAAAATATATCGTTTCAAATAATAACAATGTAAAACTCGCAAGTATTCATTTTTCAGTCGTTATTTAAGTTTTACTTGCCAGATTTGACATGGAGAATACCAAAATTTGCAGAGTAAATTCAACAAGTTGCCTAGTAAAAAGTAAATGCCTAATAAATTATTTTTTTGTCGTATAATAACCGGTCTTAAAAACGGTAAACGCCCCAAATTCAGACAGGTTAAGGAATTTTTGTTACATTTGTACTTGTAGAATTTATCTTTATGTGCTACTAATGACTATGTGAACTTTTTTTAAACAAATAGTTCCTTCTAAAGATATCTGAACGAAAATTGATAATACTCATGTAATTTATATTATATTTTATAAGTTTAACAATTGCCCCTAATTCCGACACTAAGCGTATACTTTGATCCGAAATACGACACCTCAGTGAACCTAATTCAGACAGTGATCCTAAATCAGACACTTGTGGTACATTATTCCGACAAATATAAACATTCAAGTAAATATTAGGTGCTTTAAATATTGTTAAATAAGATTTATTATTAAGAAATGTTAAACATTTATGTTTTATCATCTTTAATGTAACACAGTATAAAATAAGTCCTTAGTCTTCTTCAGTCTGCCCTCTGTACCTCATCTGTATTTTAATGTTTCTTGCATCTGGAATTTTTAGTGTTCTCTTTTTCTTGGCGCAGCTTTTTATTCTGTTTATTTTTCACGTCCTTTCTTATTTCTCTAGAATTATTTTTTTTGCTTCCTTCTTTTTTTTATTAACAAATATTCTCTCCAAGCATTAGAGATAGTGTTACAGAAGAACAGTTTCTTGTTACTTTATTTGGGTGTTTCAGGCTAGAATAATGAGTTTTTTAATGGAGACGGCATCAGTTCAACTGTTATTCTCCAAAGGTGGTGTATCAATGCCAAAATCGCTACTCTCTGCTGCAACTGTTGCATCATTCTGTCTTATTTCTACATCTCCTATGATGCCTGTCAATATTTATGACGGAATTAGGGATGATCGTAATTCCGACACCCTGTAATAATTAGCAATCGATGTACACTATGTTTTTTTCTTGTGTAAAGACAGCAATAGAGCAATATGTATTACTTCTAACCGTGTACACAATTCCGACACACACGTCTGATTTACGGACGTAGTATATTTACATATACCTAATTCCGACTCCCCTAAATTTGTAAATAATAGTGTTTAAAAGAGTAGTACACCGTATTATTATGAAAATTTAAAAAAGAATTTTTTGTCTGCCTAAATAGATATTGATTTGATGAACTGCTCCATTTTAGTCTATAGTAAATATTTCAGTTGAGTATAATAAAACACGAATGTTTTAGGTATACTGATGTATTTAGAAAATATTAAACGCTATCGATTTCGGCCATACATGACCATCTTCAGGCGTATAAACGTCTCTGTGTAAAACTAATGATAGTGAGACAAAATTAAAGGCCAGCAACTTGACTGTGAACGAAATTAAATCAAAAAATGTACACAGGTATGTGTGTCCGTGTCGCTTGTTGGTTCACTCTTATGTGAACCACGCTTATGTGAATTTTCTAAATACATCAGTGTACATAAAACATTCGTGTTTTATTATACTCAACTGAAATAAATAAATATTATTAGAATTTTCTTAATTACTGTTGTCCTGTAGCTATTTAAAATGAAGTCGAATTGCAGTTACTTTATAAGGAAAAAATCAACACTCAATTATCAAAATCAGTCAAACTTCTAGGTTATATTCTGGCCGTTAGAATATTGGTAGAAAAAGAAACGATTGTGGGTTGATAAGTGTAATGTCAAATCAACAAACCGGATGTCCTAAAATAAAGTTAAATGTTGTAGATTTCTTATTTTATCCAACTAAACAGAAATATGTCGGAATTTAGGACGCTGTCTGAATTTGGGACGTTCACCTTAATCTGATGTTGATGTTGTCTTTTGAGATGTCGATTCTCGTCGCGCAAGTACGTAGCGGCGGCGCGTCGATCAGCGTCGAGGGTAAAGAGGAATTTTATTATTAATTGTCGGCGTCTATTGGCGGCCCGTAATGACCGGCGAACGCGGGCACAGGTAGCCTAATAGAGGAGGCCCCCTAATCAACTCATTCTGTCGGGGGTCATGCCTCGCACCGTAACCGCCCAGCCTCGCCGCGCACACCACTCCGACTCCATTCTTCGGATCATTTATATTCTCTCCTTCCGTCCGTGATGTATAAGAATTAATTTCACCGCACCGCGCGGCGCGGCGGCGATCCTCTAATGCGATGATAAATGCAACTACCACGTTTGCCCGCCAGACGAGCTTCGTCGTACAAAGGAAATTGCTATCCTTACCCGTTCGGTGTCGTATACGAGGGATGGTTGCAATAATTGTGACTGGAATATTTGTTTGGTGTTTATCTAAACTGCTATGTAATTATTATTTTGTCATGAACATTGGTGATGTCTAAGACAGAAGAAACATAACTAATAACACTGCGTTACCAAAAAACACGAAATATACTTTTCACGAGACAGCGGAAGTTGTTGAGCTGATAGAGCTGAACATAATGGCATAGTTGCAATTTTCCAAACACCTCCAAAATATGAATTTAAAAAAAAAAAAGCCGTTTTTAGGTACTTGCACGTGTATAAAAATTCATAACCCCGCCATTTTCTATTCGATTTCAAAAATAGAAATGTAAATGAAAGAGGAAGCATAGACCATTATAAAGATGTACTGTTCGGTCAGATCCAATAGCAAATCGAAAAGTTATGGACGTTCAAGTTCAGAATTTGCCAATTATTTTCAGATTTTTTCAATTATTTTCAGATTTTTTCAACTTTAACAACAATTTGATGACTTGTTTGAATATTTTTTTGTTATTTTTTTATTGAAAGCCCATTTAAATTTGCGTCTAATACGAGTTTGTTTATTAGAATCGGTGGAAATTTAACATAATTGTATATTTGGGTACAAAATAAAGTGCACCAACAGTAAAATTTTCACTCGTTTGTTGAAACAGTACTGAGTTGCTATCGTGATTTATGAAAAATAAAAAAATAGACAAGAAATACAAAAAAACTTAAAAATGTTTACTCGATATCCGTCGTTTATACAATCATCTGTTTCGCGTTTAAGTGACCAGAGGCAGTCTACGGTCATATTGATGATGTTTTTTTCTTGAAAACGTTTTCCAAAAGCTTCCATTTCCTGATGAAATCGTCCACCTTGTTCGTCACTGAGTTGGCCAAGACTGTCCGGAAAGAAATTCAAGTAAGAATGCAAAAAGTGAATTTTGATAGACATGTTGCAGCGCATTTCACTGTAGGCACTCAAAAACTCTTGTACAACATTTGCGTAGTCTGCACTTTTATCATTTCCAAGAAAGTTATCGCACAATCCAATAAAACTATTCCAGGCTCGTCTATCCACATCATTCAGTTTAGTTGCAAAATCGTCCTCCATAATTTTCCGAATTTATGGCCCAACAAATATTCCTGAAAATAGATCAGTTGAAATACCTAAATTCTTACTATCAACGATTTGAAATGTAAGGTACCTTCTTTAATTTTAGCTTCACTCAATCTAGGAAATGTTACTTTAAGATGACGGAATGCTTCGCTGTCGACGTCCAATTGTTTCACAAACTGCTTCATGTATCCAAGCTTGAAATGTAATGGCGGTAAGATAATATTTGCGGGCCCCACCAGTGGAATGTTTAAAACATTTTCTTTGCCAATTTTAAACGATGTACGCGATGGCCACTCACTTTGTTCATATTTTCTCATATTTGGTGCACGACTATCCCATTCACACATATAACATGGATACTTCGTATAACCGCCAAGATGGTGATTAAACATCGATAACTCAGTCAAATTTCAACCGATTCTAATAAACAAAGTCGTGTTAAACGCACATTTAAATGGGCTTTCAATAAAAAAATAGAAATAAAATATTATGGATTGAAACAGGCCATCAAACTGTCGTTAAAGTTCAGGAAATCTGAAAATAATGGGAAACGTCTGAATTTGAACATCCATAACTTTTCGACTTTTTATTGGAACTGACCGAACAGTACATCCTTCTAATGGTCTGTATTCTCTCTTTCAATTTCATTTTTTATTTAGGAAATCGAATGGAAAATGACGGTGTTCTGCAAGTACCGAAAAACATTTTTTGAAAAAAAATCGAGATTTTGGAGGTGTTTGGAACATTTCGTTGACTATGTCTCGTGAAAAGTATATTTTCACTGTAACACAGTGTAATTGGTGTTTGGTTTGCTGAACTATAAATATCCAAATGAAGATGTATATTACTACAAGAAATAAGTAGTTTTACAGAATAGCTGTAGAAATACATAAGTAAGTTTTATGAAAGATTTGAGTTCCGAGTTTTTGAGTGAACATTTAACAAAATGAGGAAAATAATTGGAAATGATGCTAATGTATGATTGTTATCTCATAAACATTGGTAATACATGCTCATAATCCGCGTATAAATGAATTTCAAAGCTCTTCCAACAAAGACGATGAAACAAAAAATCACTGCCTAGCATCACCACAATAAATACTGGAAATAATTTCGAGCACACTGAAAAAAACTTCAAAAAACATCTAACAAAATACAAAATACATTACATAAATTACAATGTCCGTGTTCTAGAATATTACAATAACATAACTGAAAATCAATGTTTGAGTGGCTTTAAATGTATTATTACAAGAATAAAGTAGTTTTGAAGATAATTGTAAAAATACATAAGTTTACAATGTTTATAATGCAAAATTACAAAGTGTATAATGTAGAATTTTGTTTGGGGAAATTTGTTGGTGTATTTATTGTGTGTAGAGAAAAATGATCTGTAAAATTAACGTACGTTTCATGTACAGAGCAATTCTGTAAATCAAAATTTATGTGTTTTTTTGGCACGTCACAGTTGAGAGAAATGTTGAATAAACTGTATTATGAAATAATTTGAAATATTTTGAAAGAAATTAAAGGAAAACATTGATTGCTCTGGGAAGCACGGATTTTGTGCATGGAAAATAAATAAGCATTGTCTATAAATTTCTATCCGAAAATGAGGGTAATGTGTAAAAACGCGATTTTGTTGTATGGGCTTAAACGAAACGCCCTAGAAAATTCAAAATAGCTTCCAAGTCACCCTTAAAATTTGTATCTGAATTTTTATCTGAAATTCTGAAAATTGATCCACAAAACGTCCAATGTGACATTATTGTTATAGTTTGGGTTCGAAATTAAATACCAGGGACAAATTGGAGAGTGTCTCACTATTTTCTCTATTTTAATCCTGTAAATGCCATTCTGAGTTTCATATAACCTTATTTACTTTATTTTTCAACTCGTTATAAGTTACAGCCTATAATATTAACAAAACAACATAAAATAAGCACGCACTACAAACCACATTTTTAGTGTTTTTTAGTCAATGTTATTATGTTGCCCGTATGTAATTAGTTTTGCAAATTTAAAATTTGAGTACTAATTTGATAGTCCAAATATGGTCTCTGATAGCTGAATCTATTTTGGCCGTTTTGGCTGTGAACACGTTAACCGTATGAAGCATACAGTTTTTTCAGTTTCACTTATCTTTATTATACGATAAGAGCGATGCAGAAAATATTCGCAATATGATTTAGGATGAAATTAAAGAAATAAAATGATTGATACTAGATTATCATTGAATTTATATTTCGTCTATTTTGGCATTTCTATATTCAAAAATTAATAATCAATCCGTAAAGTCAGAAATTGAAAAATATTTTCTACTGATATTGGCGACTATGATCATATAGTTTAATTGCTTATTTAGCATTGATCTAAACGTTTTTCTCCCCAATGTCTTCTTAATAAGGCCGAAGATAATGCCTTTCGTTTTCCAGCTTCTGTTAAAGTAGCAGAATTTTATTCTATACGTACCTATGTATCTATCAATTGTATTAAACTTAATCCTGCCCGTCAGATCCTGCCCGCTGTGCCACAATGTACAACCTGGGGATTTCCAGAAGTACCCACTATTATATGCACAACCTTATTCACAGCTACCCTGTAATGGGCAAGAACCTTTGTGGTATTATGTTGTCAATTTAGTTATTGCATACTTGCTGTGACGCATGGATCACCAGATTCCAAATACATGGTTAATGACTTCAGTTAATTTTGATGTATAATGAAGGAAAATGTGAAAAAGTGAAAATGACCCTCCACTGGTTTAGAAACACTCCACAGGGTGTTTTGTTCCGTATATAAGATAAGATGAATTAAACCAAGACCGCAACACAATACAAGTTAATAAATTGATAATGAAAAGAGTTTTTCCAGTTCCTATAAACTCTAACAAAATTATATATTTAATTTAATAGAGATTTTCTGTCGTTTCTTTGATGGCAACCCCACGTATATGTCTTGAGACCACGGACGAATTATGTTCAATGCCTCAGGTGTGTGCTCTGTGATGAATGCATGGCTTGTTAATTTCCACAACGAATTATATCACAACCGCCATCCATTTCAGCCTTAATGGGAGTGAAGTGTCTAACGACTTCAGCAGTCTTCATGGCTCGACGCTCTTCGATTGCAATTTGCATTTTCTTTCCAGCAGGTAATAAAATGCTAACCGATTATATTATTGATTGGCTCTATCATCAATGCATTACGTGCTAACTAGAAATATGTAAAGTAAACCTATGGGTGTATTTATTTTTCATAAGAAGAAGTTGCTTTTAGCACATGTTGTCCATTAAGGCCTACAAACTAGTGTTGTTATTTCTAATAATAAAATATCACGCTAGTGGTTCTATGGACTACGGAAGTCGACAGACCGCAGAAATATTTTAAAGGTTTTTTACAGTTGGTGTATGCTATTACCTAGTAGGTACTGCTGCTTTCTAGTATAAAATTTTTAGAATTTTGCGTTCAGATCGTGAAGAATTTTTGCGAAATTAATGTTGAAGTAGTGAACTGTTGTTCAGCTCCTTGACTGCTGGTTCCAGAGGGATTTTGAAAGTTACAAACAATTAAAAAATCGCGTTTTTGTTAGATATTTTAAAGTTTAACTATTGGAAATTGCAAAGCCTTATGTTGAAATTAATTGACAAACATTAAACCGACGTTTATTTGGTAAGTAACGGACTACCTAAAACCGGTAGTATATATGAGAGGAATGAGTATGTTTAAAACTTAGGTTATGTGGTGTTTCTTGACATTTGCACAGGCACGCGGCAGGAACAGCGGTTGTATTACGTTGTCTTGGTAACGCCAATAAACAACAGCAAAATTTGTATCGTTCACAATGTTTTGACGAAATCTAGCAAATCTTTTAAACAAACTTTCCTATAATACTACATAACCAAATATACAGTATGTGGCGGGATGGAGTTACAAAAAGGAAGACATTTATGATTGCTGATTTTCAAACATGTGTCAGCATATACAGGTTGTTTCTTAATAACGCTAATATTTAAGGAGGTTATTCTTTGGTCTATTTTGAGGAAAACAAATCATATGAACATGTCCTAAAAGTCTTAATTTTTGAACTATAGGGTGCCAAAGTTTTAAGAAAAAATAATTTATTTATGATAACTTTGGTTCGACTCTAAATATTTTTGTGAAACGTAGTACACATCTTCTATGCATCAAAAGGCATTTTCTGCTCTAAAACATAATTTTTTTATTCTTGCCAGTGGCGTTCGTGCGGGGTTTGCACTGAATCATTTCAAAGAGAAAAGTGATACGCCACTGCTTTTTCTTAAAGTAAAAATAATTTTTCAAATCCTCATTCCTTTCTTACCAAATCTGGTGTCTTTTTTTTTGTTTAACGTGCGGTTTTCGCATAAAAAATGAAATTCATTCATTTGCATCTCTAAACCTCTTAAGAGAAAAAACAATTTAAATAAAATACAACTTTAAACAAAAATTTATTTAAGAGAATAATTAAACGGTAAAAATATAAAATTAAAGTAATTTAAACACATTTTGAAATGATAACACAGTACCAAAGTTATCATAAAAAAGAATTTTTTCTTAAAACTTTAGCACCCTGGAGTTCAAAACCTTTAGGACATGTTCATATGATTATTTTTCCTCAAAATGGACCCAAGAATAACCTCCTTAAATATTAGCATGTTATTAAGAAACGCTTGTATACTTCGTCGGATATATTCAAACCCCAAAACTTTGGCCCGTTCCTACCAACTCCCTGTTATCATTCGGTTTAGATGCCAAGGGAATACGACTTGTCAACGGGATATCAGGATTGTGGTTACTACCATCCCATTAAACCAAAGGTTAGCTTATTCCCCTGGCAAGATGACATGCCTAGGGAGATTTTTGAAAAATGGCAAACTTGAAAGTGTCGCACTATCATTTATTTGCTCTAAAATATAACAGATATGACCAATATGACTGATTTGTGACAATTATATGTCAGTGCTCGGGAGCACTAATTTTGTTTGCAAAATTTAAAAATGAAGAAATGGAAATGTTAATTCATTTGTAGTTACTAGCAATAAACAATTATGCTTTATATGAACAATTTATTAATAAGCAGATTAAATTGATGGATAAATTAAATGAGGAAGTGGAGGCGAGATTTGCAGCTCAAGCTGAAATCCATAAAGGAATTATTACTGATAGAGTATTATGAGATAGAATATACAAAGGTAGCTGCTCTGGAATTAGCTATCAAAAATGAATTTGAAAATGTGAGAAATAGCAATACTTAAATGCTAGTTACTTTTTTTTTATTTACAATCGTCGTATTACAATAATAATTCCGAAAAATATACCACCATTCCTTGTCATCTGCTATCATTGCCATCTCTTTCATCGATAATTTTATCACAAATCATGTGAAGATATTAAGATATGTTGTGTGTTACACACTGAATCCTAATGTAAGTACAAAAAAAAAGATGGAAAGTGAGTTATTTTGTTCCAGTTGATTTTTTTCTCATATTATCCCCTTCGTGGAGGTTATAAATTCGTACAACGTATTCTCTGGGATTTTAAATTTGGAACGATTATTAAGGTTGCGGGATAGGAATAGATTATGTAATGAATTAGGAAATTGGAAAAGATTTTCTAAAGACGGGTGTTATTCCGTTTTTTTCGTACAGTAGGCAATTAGGAGGGATATGAAGGGGGTTGTTCGGATGTCTAATTTTTGTGATGGATCTAAAAACTGTTCTATCAGCTATCATAAGTGGTTCTATGGTTGATCTGTGCTGATTACTCCATAGTTTGGTCCATATTCGATCATAGGTCTGCGATGGTTTAATATCTGTGGCTTGCTGTCTTCACACTGATTCCCTGGTTTTTGTATGTTAGAGTTCTGAAGTGCGATGCCCTCTTCATGTTTATTTTTGTTGTATTGATGTGTTTCTTGAAGTTGATTTTTCACTCGATTACCATTTCCTATTTTAATTATAAGAGATACTGACTATTGGCAAAAACGTATTTGAATTGCTGTAATAGCGACATATTTAACTATTCAAACAAGTTTATCTCAGACTTAAAGGTTTTATGAGTTTGTCAATTATACCTACAAAATAGTTAAAGAATTCCTTTGATAAACGAAATCTTTTAACAAATCAAAATCAAAATGCGTATCTACTTGATTAATTCTAGATCTAAGATCTTTTTACCACGTATGGGAAAAAGAATTTTCATTTCTTTCATAACTATTTCTTCATCACATGTTGAAAAATAATACGACAACATTTTTCTTTAAATAATGCTGTTTTTTTTATCAAGCGTAACTTTGAATAAACAATACAGTATAATCACTTTCTGTATAACTGACAGCAAAATTGACACTGACAGCAAATTACCAGCAGGTTTTGTACTTAACAGCAACTTCTTCCCGCGGTGCCTGTTATCCTCACAACTGCCAATGGTATAGCCTTAGCGACAGGATAACTTTGTTGGTAGGAGCGAATATTTTTGGTGACAGGAGGCTAAAATTGCCAAGGCGATGCCAACAGGTCGTAGTACCGGGCCAATCGCACAAAGTTTATACTCTCACTATGAAAGTTGAATAATAATTCCAGTTTTTATGTAAAAGTTGGACGAAAAAAAAAATAAAAAAAAGAAAGTTCAAATTAAATATGTAACCATAGAAACCACGTCTTGATAATTCACGTACAAATCAAAAGAGGTGTCAAAAATGAAATGAAATTGTATATTTATCCATTCGGTCACAATGTTTTAGTGGTGAGCTGGGAAACCGACTTGGAAAATTGGCCGTATAAAATTTAAGGGTAATTCCTCAAGTTGTTCATTAAAATAATTTACAACATATCCAAATATTTCTGTTCATTAATTATCATTTCCATCGAAAAAAAATATAACCCAATTACCCCGGGATATGTTATAGCACACCGCACGTTTACTTTTTTGGAATATTGGCTTTGTCTAGAGCAGCGTTTCTGAACCTGCTCCTGCTGTCCTTCTCCCGCTCACGGCAGCCTCATAGGCTCGCTCCGCTCCAAGGGGTCCGCGGAAGCCCGGTTGATCACGACAAAGCTGTGAAGAAACAATGCCATTTGTTGAAAAGGTGCTTTCATTTAAAAACAATGCATTTATGCACATTTCGGTTATTTATGTTTCGTTACCAATCTCAGAAATCCTTTGGCAACCGAGAACTTGCGTTGCCTATAAGATTATGTACAAATCCATTTTTGGTGAAAGTGTCCATTCCACATGCTGTGAGTAAGCTGTGAATAAGCTACCATAACCAGTAACAATACCAAACTTGACTGTTTGCATTTCAGCATTATGCCACCGTATAGCACCATGAAATTAACTCTATGATCAGCATTCCACGAATACACAAACCACCAACCAACCCCTTCAAGAGAGGTGAGACCCCCAACAAGACAAATAGCGTGCCAAAACAACGCTGCGGTCACCAAAAACCCAGTATGGAATCACCTTATGCCATTTAACAATACCAATCGGATATGCTTAGCTAAACGTTGTCCTATTAAACGTGTTTCGGCATGTAATGGTCGAACGTCCACTTCTTTGTAGTCGGGTCGGCGAAACTGTGATTTGCCATTCGGGCAGCAAGGTTCAAAAGTGCCGCTAATCGTCGTGCTGCCTCCCAGGGAATCAGGGGTCACTTCTGGTCATCGGGATCATTTATCTGCTTCGGTTGAGATTCGTTAATCGTCCCGATGAACAAATGAATGTCGGCCCATTGTTTCACGTAAACGCGGCGCGCTACCATTTATGATATGGTTTGCCGCGGTGTGTGTGTGTGTGTGTAGAATTGGTCTTTATTTCGTTGCCGGGCCTCACGACATTGTGACTGTTATTAATGGTGTTCGAAAACGATTTGAAAATTTTTACTCTTTTATGTTATTAATGGTTACGTTGATTTGATGCGGTGGGATTTCGTGTGTTGTTTTGTTTGTAATGTGATGAGCATTTCTTATTGGATTTTTTCTCCCATTAATTTACTATGTTTAATTGTGTTTCTTAAAAACGATAATTGAGGATGAAGGATGTCTATCCTTTTCGTTGTTTTATTATACAGCAGCTTGCAACATAAAATGATTTGAAAAATTATGTATAAGTAATTACTAAATACATATACCATACCTATCAAACCTAGCTAGATATTTATTTATAATTTTAAACAATATATTTCTATATTGGGGAAACACCAGAATCCAAACAAATGACTAAACGGTCCAACAACAAAAAATAACGAACAAGTGTAAACTGCTGCTGGTATATTTCTCCGGAGAATCTGAATCTGAAGGCCAAAAAATGTAATGTGTCTGGTTTTTGAGAAAATCGGCGTCCAACACGCGCTTTTTGCATTTTCTTAACTCAGAAACTAAAGTCAATTCATACAGAAGCTTCTGATCTCATTTCAATCTTCAGATTCAGATTCTGCATTAAAAATTGATTATAATTTGTTTGTTATGTTTAAAAATAAAAATATGCTTTATTTCTATTAAAAACCAAAATTAAAATTGAATTTTATTCACGTCCTATCACGTGATTGAAAACGCTCTGTAATTGGCTCAGTCTCCAGTGACGTCATTCGTTAGTACGCTTAGAGCGCGTTCGGTTTGTCAGGGTAGGGTATGGGGCGAGCAATGCTCGGATAACCTGGGTCGGCTGTCTCTCTCTTATATGCAGATAAACGCCGTATTACGTTAGTCCGCCTATTATGCAGCGCGTCACTCTCACCGTACAATACCGGGTTATCCGAACGCGCTCTTATGCTTCTCCCGTTTGAATTTAATAGCACTAAAGTGCCATGTAAGCATAACTTTGTAGGTTAGGATAGCCCTAACCTTAAGCTGTCAGATCAGATAATACCTGGTTCGAAATTACGATAGATAACTTATTCTAGTCAGTTTTACTTATGTCGAAGTAATCTTCACAACAAAAAACACTTGTATTGGCCGCTATTTATTTCATTTGGATTTCTACGAGCCAACCACTTTCATCGCAGTTTCAAATCTTGCGGAACAGGTACAAATAGTTTATTTGGAGTTTTTCTTGACGTATTTCTGCATTGTGCACCATTTATAACCCATTTTTATATAGAAATTGTGAAAACAACACATCATACAACACAATTACCAAACGGCGACGATGCCGATGCTGACCGACCATATGGACCGATTTGACATCAACTATCGGGTGACGTCACACAACAGAAAGTATCGTTTTGGCGGGACTTTTTGTGATTCAATTTTTAACGCTGATTTTTATGAAATATTGAGGAAATAATTACGAAAAATAATGCATTTACAATGTAGAGTGAAGGAATAAACACACTAAGATGGCTTTCCAATAATAGTCAAATACCCTATTGCATCTTTGACAATTTATTTGATTGAAATGTGCCGTTGTGTCACTTAAATATTTACAGATTTTTTAAGTTTTTTACATTATCAATTCTTACACAGAGAAAAAGTCTTTGTCAGTAATAAACTTGGTTTGACTAACGTAATATCCCTATATTAAATATCAGCAAATAAATAATTCTGAGAACTAAATAGTTTTTTTTATTTGTAGCAAAATACCAATTATTAATTTGTTAATAATATATGTTTTAACTTTTGAATTACTTAAATCTGGTTTATTCTCAAATATCTAGATTTGTTTGTTGTAAACTACACAGGTAGAAATTTTTGTTTGTCAAATAAATGCGTGTTTGAATAGAGGCAAAAATATATTTATTTGCTACAAAGAATGTTTATTTGAGTCAAATACCATTTGTTTGGAGTAAAGTAATATTGTTTTGACTCAAATGAACATTCTTTGTAGCAAATAAATATATTTTTTGCCTCCCGTCAAACAAATATTTATTTGAGGTAAGCAAAAATTTCTATCTGTGTATATTCAGTTAATCATATCTCTTTAAAGAACTTTAAGCAAATATATATTATTATCAATCAAATGCTTATTATACCCACCACATTTACTGTGGTAGGGTATATTCACTTTGCCATAACGCTGTCCGTCTGTCTGTCTATTTACACGATAACTGCCGTAATTTTAAAGCAATTGATCTGAAATTTAGTATACAAGCTTATCTCTTAAAAAGAAAGGACAAGTTCGTGAATGGACAAAATCGGTTAACTCTACTTTTTTTCAAATTCCTCACCAAAAATATTTTACGGCGCGGCGGGTAGTATTTTAACTTCTGCCCGGCTGAAGACAATTTTCTTACTAGTTTTTGTAATAATACACTCAAAGAATAGGTTTATTAGGGCTTAGTATGTGTGACCTGGAATGAAAAAATAGCGCTAGTGAGCAAAAATCGCAAGTTTTTTTTTATCAGAACGGCGGTTTCTTCGTTTCAGGCCATATGTATGGCCATTAAAAAACACATTAATCAATTTATTTTATTTATTTTATTTACATTAAAACAATATTTTTTTTAAACAAATCTTCTGTTACAATTTACAAGATACCTTCAAGATTTCTTATAGTCCACTGAATTTCTGTTAAATTTTAAGTCCACACTTTTAGGTTGTTACTTTATTGTATCAGTTATTTTATTTTTAAGCGCTTATAAGCGCTTAAAAGTTAAAGTGAACTTCAACTTGAAGTTTGCCTTAAACTCTATTTTAAAGTTATCACACCATTAGGCATTAATACATACATAGAATTCATAATACAGTCAAATATAATCTTTATCAAAAGTCGACTTTAAGTGTTGTTATAATATCTCATATTATCCTGAATTTTTGTAAATTTTGATTCGTTGCTTGTTTCTTCTTCTGTTAAAACAAATATTTTCATTTCTGCCCTAGAGATTGTATTGGAATTCTGTCCAAAATGTTACCGAAAACATATACGTTACATAAACTAAGAAATCCTCAACACTTTAGATGTACTATAGCTTGCAACGGGTATGCTGATATTCAATAAACCCTTTGTTGCGCATATACAATCCCACGGCAGTATTTGAACCCAATCATATCTACGATGTAGGTTTGATCTTCGCAAACCTCCTTATTCAGGTAAATGTGGTCCTTGTATTGTATCTGAAAGTGGGATTTGATGTTTAGTTGATGAGACTGGTGCACGATCACTTACCAGAGTCGCAAAACATCACCGAAAACGTCATGCTGGCGTATTTTGATGAACAGAGCAAAACGAAAGCCCGAACCCTTTGGCCATACTATAGCATGCTACACGCATGTTTAAATATGTATAGAATATAGATCTTTCGGAGTTTATGCGATTGCAAGCGATTCTAAAAACGCAGTTTGTGGTTATGTGTTGACATAAACGCTTGACATATGGCGTTTGATATCAATGCCACCTCCTGGAATCTCCATGGATCGGAGTCTTTCAGCCTTGTTTCATGGATTGTGGGGTTGGGATTGTCTGGGATGTCATTATAGTTAGGATTTTTCTGTAGGAATAAGTGGAATATTGTGATAAAATGGTGGTTATTTTCATGTTGAATATTCGTAATATCTTAACTGAAGTCAATTTTTCTCCTGTCAATGTTCGCAACTCTATGCTTCGTTTGACGTCGTCGTTAGTATACATACATAGTTTAGCGATCAAATTCGGTATAATAATGCGAGCACAATCGATTACTGTCATCGGGCGGGCAATTATGCGAACAGTGCGGACAATTTCGCAATGCGCAAAATTGCCCAACGCATAATTCAGGCCGGGCAACACGGCCGCCATTGATGTTTGAACAGCGGAAAACCAAATACATTGTGCCTGGATGAAGCAATTTGCAATTATCCACGGTACGTTTATGTTGTCAATTTGTCGGCGAATATTAAGCGACAATAGGGGAAATAATTACCAATTCAGCTCAAATGGCCGCACGGCTATCGCCATTGACATGTATAATTAGATCGTAGACGACGTACATTTACTATTTATTCCATAAATTCGCCATAAGTGAATTTGTTGGCATCGGTAAGATACTACATATTTTTTCAATGTTTAGAAGATCTTAGCAGCTAGAAAAAATATTGTATAGCAAAGTTGTTTGGGTCATCATTTTCTACAATACTAAATTATATTTATTTATACAGGATGTTGCATTTGGGGAATCTTTAGATTCGTGTTTTTATTCAGAAAAAAAAATCTATCGAAAACTCCTCCAAATAACCCAGTTCCATTCATGTTATCATATCAGTATTGCTCATATTATTATCATTCATATTAACCCAATTTTGAATTGTCTTTCCAGAAAAATAACCCAAAATCAATTAACAATGACTAGTGGCCCGACAAAAATGTATATTTTCCAGTGTCGTGCATGGGACACGTGCTGCTGTGGCCGCGAGCGGCTAGCCGGTCTAGGTTCGGGTCATGTGGTGTACCTACCAGTACACCTGCTTTGGCGTTGATCGAGTACAGTCGCTTGCCTTGTTTAAATTTCCGCTTAGTCGATAGATAATTTGAGCAGTTTCTTTCAATTGTGTTGTTTCTTGAAATTTTGTGTGAATATCGGTTTTTATTTTCCATTTCCAATTTGTTCTTCTGTTTTATCCTTACAGTTGAAGTATTTTTTTACTTTATCATACGCAGTATTATAAAGTATTGTAATCATGCCGAAAAAAATTTTTGAGTTTTTAGCGGAAATATGTCCTTTTGGGTCCCCTGAACATATTTGACCAAGGTACCAAAAAATGTCTGTGTGTGTGTGTGTGTGTATGTGTGTGTGTGTGTGTGTGTGTGTACCCGATTTTTGTGGCGACGATTCCGGAGAAACTACTAAAGGTATCGGGACGAAACTTAATATTTAGAAGTTTCATGACTAAACTTAGAGCTGAAAAGCTTTTGGCTCAAAAGGGTCCAAAGGAAGTGGATGTTTCCTCCAAGCATTTTTCAAGGATTTTGCAAATGAGCCGCCATTTCTGTAATTTCGTCAAAATAGTTAAATAATAAATTAAAGGAGAGGAAATTTTGTGTAATTTATGTATATGACATTTTTTGGTAAAATTAATAGTTTGGCTGCAGGAGCAGATTCAGATTCAGATCGGTCGTATCGGCGTTAAATCGAGTTAGTCAGTATTCGACAGATATTTTGACAGTATTCAGAACGTCAGCGGTTTCGAAACGCGAATTCCACACGCAAATGCATAGAGATTGTCATGAGGAGTAGAAACACGCGCGCAACTGTCGGTAGGTGAAACAATATTGAACTATCTTGGTGGTTACAAAGTGATTGTGTATTTCGAGTGCAGATAGCAATATTGTGATTTTTTCTCGAATAAATACAAGAAGTAAGTGAGTATATCTCTTTTGGCTTTCATCGGCTGGATCCTGAACGTTATGTGTGCTATTTTTGTTTATAACAAGGGTGTCTTATTCCTACTATTCACTTCTCTTTATTTTCTCAATATTCCGGTTATATTTAGGGAAATTTGTTTTAGTAGCACGCAGGAAATTGGGTTTACTACGTGAGTGTCTATCTGGAGAAGGAGGGATAGCGGTGATTCCCTCAGAACGCGCTCTCAGTTAAGAAATGAAGGGAATGAAACACTTACACAGGACTTGACAGAACATTTTGATACTATTAACAGCATTGTCAGAACATCACCGTTTGCGTTGGGAAACACTGCTAAATTGTATGATAAAGTCATGTGCCTGGCCACATCAGATTTTTTTATTTTATAGTTGCACTTAGTTTGAAAATCCTGCAATGAATCGTTTGCTAGCTGAGTTTGGCAATACTTTCACGTTCGTTAAGAAAGGGGAAGTGGTTTGCAATTTCTGCTCACGAAATTTAATTATTCGTAATAAACAATGTCTTCGGGCTCATGTAAAAACAAAAAAAACACATGGAAAATGTATCAGGGACGTCAACTAAAAACTTTTTTGATGATTTATGTGAAACATTTATTTCTGCTAATATACCTTTCACAAAAATTAATAATCCCGTTTTTAAAAAAATTATCAAGAAGTATACTGTACGAGACTTACGCGATGAATCCACAATTAGAAAATATTACGTACAACGGCAATATGACAAAACGATTTCTACAATAAAGTCAAAACTATCCGATAAATATATTTGGGTTTCTGCAGATGAAACTACGGATGTGAAGGGTAGATGTGTGGTCAACGTCGTTGTCGGATTGTTGGCCCCGCAAGACTTATATAAACCCTATTTACTATCTACTCAGTTTCGCTGTACCGTCAAAGCTGAAGAGATATGTAAAATAGTAGATGACGCCATAAAAAAAGTAGGAATCACAGACGCTACCAAAGTATTACTGTTTGTTTCTGACGCTGCTGCGATTATGTTAAAAGTTGGAAAATTACTTAAACAACATTTTTCAAATATTCTTCATTTGACATGTTTTGCACACGCTATTCATAGAATTTGTGAATTTATTCGGGAAGAATTTCCAGACGTGAATACGCTAATAAGCACATGCAAAAAAATATTTATTGAAAGCTCCTTCCAGATTGTCTCTTTACAAGGAAAAGTGCCCTAATCTACCTTTGCCACCACAACCAGTTATTACGAGATGGGGTACATGGTTAGAAGCCGCAATTATGCAAGAAACTTTGATATCATCAAACCCTTCGTCTTAAATTTGCAGTTAGTATTAAAGACTGCAAAAAAGTACTATCATTACAAGATTGCATGAACAATTAAAATATATTGATACAAATTTTGCGCAAGTATTGCCAACCATAAAGTTTCTAGAACAACAATATGTTGAACTTGCAAGCAGTTTTCAACGGATTCAATCCCTGTACGAAAGGTTACGAAGCATTGAAGCACCAATCAGTAAAAAATTACAAAAACAAAATTGTTGCGGTAGTACATAGAAATCCGGATTTTAATATTTTAAAACAAATCTCTACGAATTCATTTACGGATGAAAGAATTTCTCAAAAATATTCCAATTTGGTGTTGGTTTATTCTATTGCGCCTGTGACTAGCTGCGATGTAGAAAGATCATTTTCAAGGTTTAAAGACATTTTAACATCTAAGCGAAATAATTTTACTGAAGATAATTTTGAAAAATGTGCAGTAATACAATCGTTCAATGCATATCCAAGAAATGAGTAAAATATTTCAGTGGGCACGTGTTGCATATAGTTACGACAAACATTTAATATTAAATTCACTCGGTTTACTACCGACCGCCAGCCGCTTCGCGCCTATGGATATCAATCCAATCGACCGCATAAGTCGTCATTGACTCATGCGTCCCCGCTACGCACACTCATAGCTGGGCGACTTCTAGCACTGCGAGACATTTTTGTCCGGCCACTGACAATGACAGAAAGTAAATATTGTTCATTATTTTTTGTACTGAATACAAAACCGTTCTCAAACGTTGCTCATCAAGTGAGGATTTAGCGTTTCCTGTTTTTTTTTGTGTGACCGCACATACCACTACAATGAAATGTCTGCGCAAAATTTTCTTATGTTGTCACTGTTTGAGGTTTACTTCGGGTTACAAGTAGGGTTGCCAGGTCCAAAAATGGACTTCGCAGGACAAGGGTTAAAAAGTCCAGGACGCATGTGTAAAAACAGGTTCTCCTTTTGTCATAAAAGTTTTTTATAAAAAATATATAAAATTACATAAAAAACAAAATGTATACTCAGGGAAATCTATAAACTAAACTGATAATAAACAAAACTGCTAAACACAAGTTCACAACATAAATTAAAACATTTAAGGTGTACAAATATACCTTAAATGTTTTAATAGAGGCAAAGAAATATTTCTTGCGGGTAAAAATTTGCATTTGTTTGCAATATTTGTTTGATAGAAAGAACGTTTATTTGTGTCAAAGAACTTATGTTTTCAGTTAATATTTATAATTTGCATATTTTAAGGAACGAGATTTATAATAATAATTATGATTGTGTTCAGTGAAAGAATTATAATCTTTTAAATTAACAAAATCGTTGGCTGAGTTAAAATGCGATATTTTAAGGTTGTAATCAATGGTTCTTTGATTAAATTAAAAAGTTTGTTGAAGGAATAGGGTATTTGACTGTATTAAAAAGATGGCTTGTATTACAGTCATCCTAATAGATTACAGTTTAAGAAAACTATTTGTTATTACTTTTCAAAAAAAAATGCTTTATTTCTATTAAAAACAAAAATTAAAATTGAATTTTATTCACGTCCTATCACGTGATTCAAAACGCTCTGTAACTGGGTCAGTCTCCAGTGACGTCATTCGTTAGTACGCTTAGAACGCGTTCGGTTTGTCAGGGTAGGGTATGGGGAGAGCAATGCTCAGATAACCTGGGTCGGCTGTCTCTCTCTTATATGCAGATAAACGCCGTATGACGTTAGTCCGCCTATTATGCAGCGCGTCACTCTCACCGTACCCTACCCGATTATCCGAACGCGCTCTTATGCCTCTCCCGTTTGAATTTAATAGCACTAAATTGCCATGTAAGCGTAACTTTGTAGGTTAGGATAGCCCTAACCTTAAGCTGTCAGATCAGATAATACCTGGTTCGAAAATACGATAGATAACTTATTCTAGTCAGTTCTACTTATGTCGAAGTAATCTTCACAACAACAAAAATTTGTATTGGCCGCTATTTATTTCATTTGGATTTCTACGAGCCAACCACATTCTTCGCGGTTTCAAATCTTGCGGAACAGCTACACATAGTTTATCCGGCGTTTTTCTTGACGTATTTCTGCATTGTTGATTTATACACCATTTATAACCCACTTTATGTAGAAATTGTGAAAACAACACATCATACAACACAATTACCAAACGGCGACGATGCTGACAGACCATATGGGCCGATTTGACATCTACTAACGGGTGACGTCACACAACAGAAAGTATCGTTTTCGTGGGACTTTTTGTGCTTCAATTTTTAACGCTGATTTTTATGAAATGTTGAGGAAATAATTACGAAAAATAATGCATTTACAATGTAGAGTGAAGGAATGAACACTCTAAGATGGTTTTCCAATAATAGTCAAATACCCTATTAATGTGGACTTATTGTTACAAGAACTTTTCGGAGGGAACATTAATAACACAGTAGATAACAGTAATCACACTACAGTAGAGCAAAATCCCTACGTGTCTCATCGCCTTTTGAGATGTCGCACATCCTCGACCAGTGCTTGGTTTTCCCAGAGCTTCAAATTGTCCTGGATGGGGTAGGAAAGTGTACGCTGATTCGGAATCGGAATCTACATGCAGTGTGCTCCATACTGCCGATCGCACGAGCTTTTTAGCTTAGTTTATGTATTTATTATTTAGTTTATTTAGCCAGACACATGACATCAACTGAGCGCGTTAACAGCGCCATCTAACAATACAGTTGGATGAGGTATTCATACCAAAAATATATTTATTTGAATCAAAATGTGATTTATTTGGCGGAAGTAATCCATTTTTAAGTCAAAGCTAAAATATTAATTTATTGGAAATAAATCTCTTCTTATATTAGATTTCTTTGGTGTAAAGAAATGTTTTCTTAAATCGAAACAAAAATAGTACTTTAAAGGAAAGTAATTTTTGTTTGTCTCCAATAATTTTTATTAAACTTAGTTAAAAATTCCAGATAAATGAATCTCTAGAAGCAAATACACCCAAAAGAATAAAGAACAAAAATGTATTTCTTAAAAACAAGTGTATATCTGTATATCTCTCTCAGCGCTCTACTAATAGTGATTCGACAATGGCAACTATGCACCATAGTGGTTGAAATTTATGCACGAAAAACTAAAATTAGTCTTGCTTGAAGTCCCCCCTTGCTTGAACTCTAGCAGTTTGTTACGAGCAACCGAGCAGGATTCTGTGCATAACAAAAATACTCTTTCATATATGGAAATATATATTGAATAATTTTCAGGAAATTTGGTAATTAGCTATTTGCCAATAATATTTTACTCCAGTTTTCAATGACAGAACTAGACGCTGTGTGTTATCTCAACAACTGGTTTTATTACACAGTATTCTTCATAGAGTGTCAAAATCATTAAGAAACAAATATTTATTTAAAATGTTTGTGAAACGTGAAAACCAAAAAAACATCTTTAATGCTTTGGTTAATTTTCTCTCTCAGAGATTTTAAGATTACAAAAAATCAAAGCATAGTTAATAATTTTTTTTTCAAATTTCTGCTGTTGCGTAAACAATATTCAGAATATTTGAAAAAAAAACGTAAATAAGATTCAGTTCGATTTACCACTAATGTATCTTCGGAAGAGTAGGTCTGAAGTGCTATTGGAGATTCTTCTCCTAATGACAAATAAATCGACGTTTCTCTGTATGACGGGATTGTGGACGGAATATAAAGATAACATCCGTGTTGACACACGCCTTAAAATGACTGTTAATGACTGAAAATGACTCTTATAATGTAATATACTATTACGTCAAGCTATCTCACACACTGTATGGCGTATGCAAAGCAACTTTTAACTAAAGTATTTCTGTTTTCTATCTCTAGTTATATCAACCACTGCGAGTCTAATGACTCACTCTATATACCTTGATAATATGCTGATTATTCAAGCTGTCTGAATATAAATTGCGATAAAACATCAAAAATTTTCATTATTATTATTTTTTATATTTGGTCTGGGGACCGAGGCGGCCCTGAAAATCATCACACCGAAAAAGTTTTAAATTAATCAATTGTAAAAAGAAGTAATGCCACTGGTAAACGATATCTGGGAATATAATTAGGTTTTAACTGTTTGGTTTACTTTAAAACCGGAACATAAAAAATCTTTACTACCAGTTCTTCATAAACTCGGCAGTAAACACAAATTGAGACATCATTATCGTCGAAATGCTTAAAAGTAATGTCCTACGCGAAACGAAACGAACGCCGATCTCAATATTAACTCCATGCAAATTGCTCGTTACGTGCACTTTTATACCGACTGGACGTTTCAATGTGAGACCGGGCAATCAACAGTTTAATCGACGTTAAAAATGCTTAAGAGCCGCGCATATAACTCCTGCGTTTATGTTTATTCATGACGGATAACGAGCGCATGATCTAATTTATACATTAGATGAATAAATTTTAATGGCCGCATGTTAAATAACTAATTAATTTAATATGACCGAGGTAAATGATGTCATCGTATGTTTGCCTTCGGGTTCCTATCTACTTTACAGGCTGCCTGCCATCAAGTTTATAGGGTTGATCGGATACGTATATCTAGATTACGAGAAGCAATATTTTATTACTATTACATAATTTTAAATCTGATCGTAATTAAGTATGAGTCTCATACAGAATACTGTATTTATTTGTATATTTTTCATGAGAAGATCGCCTGCTAGCTTAGTGGTATGTGGATTACAGGAGAACAACACAGAGATGGTCAACCGTTATCATCAGTGGCCGGACAAAAATGTATGTCTCGCAGTGCTAGAACTCGCCCAGCTATGAGTGTGCGTAGCGGGCACGCATGAGTCAATGACGACTTATGCGGTCGATTGGATTGATATCCATAGGCGCGAAGCGCCTGGCGGTCGGAAGTAAACCGAGTGAATTTAATATTATATGTTTGTCGTAACTATATGCAACAAGTGCCCACTGAAATATTTTACTCATTTCTTGGATATGCATTGAACGATTGTATTACTGCTAGTCACAGGCGCAAAACAATAAACCAACACCAAATTGGAATATTTTTGAGAAATTCCTTCATCCGTAAATGAATTCGTAGAGATTTGTTTTAAAATATTAAAATCCGGATTTCTATGTACTACCGCATCAATTTTTTTGTAATTTTTTACTGATTGGTGCTTCAATGCTTCGTAACCTTTCGTACAGGGATTCAATCCTTTGAAAACTGCTTGCAACTGCAACATTTTGTTGTTCTAGAAACTTTATGGTTGGTAATACTTGCACAAAATGTGTATCAATAAATTTTAATTGTTCATGCAAATCTTCTAATGATAGTACTTTTTTGCAGTCTTTAATACTAACTGCTTCATCAGGCATATTTAAGACGAAGGGTTTGATGACATCTTGCATAGAAAATTGCCGCTTCTAACCATTTACTCCATATCGTAATAACTGGTTGTGGTGGAAAAGGTAGATTAGGTCACTTTTCCTTGTAAAGAGACAATCTGGAAGGAGCTTTCAATAAAAATTTTTTGCATGTGCTTATTAGTTGTTCTTTCCCGAATAAATTTACAAATTCTACGAATAGCGTGTGCAAAATATGTCAAATGAAGAATATTTGAAAAATATTGTTTAAGTAATTTTCCAACTTTTAACATAATCGCAGCAGCGTCAGTGATTCCTACTTTTTTTATGGCGTCATTGACTATTGTACATATCTCTTCAGCTTTGACGGTACAGCGAAACTGAATAGATATTAAATAGGGTTTATATAAGTTTGCGGGTCCAACAATCCGACAACGACGTTGACCACACATCTACCCTTCATATCCGTAGTTTCATCTGCAGAAACCCAAATATATTTATCGGATAGTTTTGACTTTATTGTAGAAATTGTTTTGTCATATTGCCCTTGTACGTAATATTTTCTAATTGTGGATTCATCGGGTAAGTCTCGTCCAGTATACTTCTTGATAATTTTTTTAAAAACGGGATTATTAATTTTTGTGAAAGGTATATTAGCGGAAATAAATGTTTCACATAAATCATCAAGAAAGTTTTTAGTTAACGTTCCTGATACATTTTCCATGTGTTTTTTTGTTTTCACATGAGCTCGAAGACATTGTTTATTACGAATAATTAAATTTCGTGAGCAGAAATTGCAAACCACTTCCCCTTTCTTAACGAACGTGGAAGTACTGCCAAACTCAGCTAGCAAACGATTCATTGCAGGATTTTCAAACTAAGTACAACTATAAAATAAATAAAAAATAATTCAGCTCTAAGTATAAAGCAGAAGAACAAATTCAAATTATCTATCGACGAAGCGGTAATTTAAACAAGGCAAGCAACTCTACTCGATCAACGCCTAAGCAGGTGTACTGGTATGTACTCCACATGAGCCAAAGCCAGACCGGCTAGCCGCTCGCGTCCCCACCAGCACGTGTCCCATGCACGACACTGGAAAATATACATTTTTGTCCGGCCACTGGTTATCATACAGGGTGGTAGTTAAGAAATTAAGCGATAGAGCAAAAACAAAAAAAAATCCTATGTAAATAAAAAGATGCTTCATCAGAAAATATTATACGTCATGGCATACCCATCCCTTTGTTGAGGCCGGCCGTTGTCCATGACGCACATATCCCCGTTATGATCAGGCCGCAGGCCGCCGGCACACTATCACTGCTATCACCTCTACACATGGCTCAAAGTATGCATATTTAGTATGTATATTTCTTCTACATATCTTTCTAGACAACCAAATGGTCAATTAACAAAAGTCTGCTTAACCAAATCAAAGCTTAACTCGGCATCGACAAGAAAATGCTCAGTATATGAGAACATTTCAAAAGAGTTATCTTCCATTTAAGCTTCCATATATAATTTTTTATAAACGCCTGAATTTTTTTTTTTCAGAAAGAAATAGCAACTTAATTTTTAATGCCAATAGCCGCCTCAACACTTGCGCCTTTGACAGCCATCGCACTTCTGTATGAAGCAGAAGTGTGCTGAAATCGGAAGCCATATCTTGGCTTATTAAATTTTCAAAGAAACGACTACTAGGTGCACGATTTATAATGAAATTTATTACCTTAACTCCATCTTTTAATACGGCATTTAAATCACTACAATTCGTTTAGCCGCATAAGCCTTTCGATGAATCATGCATGAATCGAGTTAAAAAACAAAAGAACTTCAGCATGGAATCCAGATATGTATGTGTCTTCAGTCTTGTCATTTCCGCTGCACCGTCTGTACAAACTCCAACACAGTTATTCCGTTCTAGGCCTACTTCCTCGAAAAAATCATTAACATTTTGGAAAATTGCCCCACCTGTTGTGCGCCCATCTGACGAACGACAAAACAGTAGAACTTCGTGAACACTGTTGTCATAACAATACCTAACATAAGCCAAATGCTGTGCGATTTTTATGATCTCAGTCGATTCATCCGCTGAATTGCAAATTTTGGACTATCATTTATTATTATAATTAGTTGTTCTCGCTGGTTTTTGCTAATTTCCAAAATTCGTGTACTCACCCTATCATTTGACATGAAAAAGTTTCTTAACTCGTCTACATATTTTTTTCGAGGATAATTTCAGTAATTTTAATCGCAACTGGTTGAAATAATTCTTTACCAATTGTGTGAGGTGTTTTAGCAGTTGCGATTAGGTAAGCGGCTTCATAGGATGCTCTTAAGTATTTTTTACCAACACGAACATGGGTATCAAGACATTTGTGAGGACTGCAACATCCTTTAAAAAGCTGTACAGGCTTCTTACCAAATAAGGCATATTTTGTGTGAAGATGTCTTTTTTATTTAGCTGGTTTCATACTTTTACTATAGCATTAGTTACAAACACCACACACACGCTTATCTATATTATTTTCAGAAAACCGTATTGAAAAACGTTGCATTGTACTTCCACTTTTTTACTAAATGTATAATATGCTTACATTTGTTAATACTGGATGATCCAGGTACTGCAGAATCTACAGCTTTCACAATATTATTTCTAGGCTTAGCTGTTGACAAAAAATTTAACCATCCATCCATCACAAACATATAATGAAAGCCAATAACTGCTCTGATAGGTAATCATTGCACGTTAGAACAACTTTGTACACGCAAGAGGAATTCTTAAGATACCTCTCTTCGCATTCGTACTTGCACGAACTGTACAAATATGTCACAACGTTTGTAAGCGCGCCGCAGCGATTATACGACTCGTATGTTATGCCAGGAGCCAGCATCATGCACACCTTTGCCAACGTTTCTCTGGACACCTCTATGATTTGTTTCAGATGTTACCGCGACCCCCCGAGGGGTCGCGACACACTTTGAGAAACTCTGCTCTAAAACGATGTTTCTCTTAGTTTCTCTCTTAAAGGAGTTGATGCGGATTATCTTCATTTTCCAGTATCTACATACAGAATTATGATTAAAACTTCAATTCTTTGTTGTTCTGTCAGCGATTCCATTCTGTTAACATAATAAACAAAATGAAGTCCGACAGCTGGATAATTATTTATTAACCATGAACGGCGGCCTGGAACAACGTTTGTGGAACGCAAAAAGAAAATAATAATTCCAAAAAATGCGTAACCAAACAAAATGCCACAATCCAAATTAAAATTAAAAGTAATCCGAATCAAAACAAACAGCAACTCCGAATTAAAACTCAATGGAAATGAAGATTCTCGGAGGAGAAATGATCTCAAATGAAATTATAAACCAACTTACAGATTAAAAAAATCCTACCAAAATAAAAGATATAGGTTGCAAGAAATGGTTGACGTCATAACTTCCAAAAGAATAATAGAAACATCTAAAAATAGCTTCTGTATTATTTCAACGGTTCTGTTACCCCGATATCTTCTATATTTTTACGATAAAATAAAATATTATCGAAAATATAGTGGAAATATTATATTTTATAGTTTAGACCGATGACGTTTGAGTACCATCATGTATTTTGCAATAATTACCCAGTTTATACCTACAGAGTATATACAATCTATTCATAGAACAATTTAAATATTTATGCAATTAGATATAATCCGCGTTTTTTCGAGCGACTGTATCTTCAGAAGTAAAAACGAGCAATTTAAGCGCACCGTGGACGATTCCGGCCGTTTTGCTGGTGGAAAAAACTAAATGATCATTAGTGGCTGGTTTGCCGGGTAATTATTAATATGGCAATTAAAAAGTAACCTCGCCACCAGCGTCTGTCCGTCTTGACCGGTCAGAAGACGTGTAGGTAAACATCTTTCGATACCTACAGTCACTTACACCATCAGATGTTAAAATTGTTCTTCCTTTCGCCGGTATAATCATACGTAATAGTTGTTTAGTTATTGTGATTATTTCATACTTTTGAGATTCGATTGAGGTTTTAATGATTGTCAGTAGAATAATAGATAAAAGAAATACGGATCTATTTCTGCTATTAAAAATCTTATTTATCTACACATTTTTAATTATTGAACAATTAATTATGTTATACAGTGTGGGCCCAAATAGACCTAGTCAATACTTATATTAGACGAAAACTAAATTTTTATAATTTTAATATTAAAAGTCAAATTCGAATATTATAGCAATTTTAATAATTACATTTTGTTTGTATCGGTTGATCTTATTTTATCATTTTATCTTAAGTCGACATTATTATTAACAAAAAATTAATTTTGTTCAAACAAACAACAAAAATTGGATATTTTTGATCACTCTGGGGAACGTAGATTTTGTGAATAGATTTCTTTGCGCTGAGTATGAATTTGGTCTCAAAAGTTTCCTATCACGTAAGGTTTCGAAAAAGTCGAAATGTGATTTTAAATCTTGTGATTTTGGAAATTTGTGTGAATTTATTGCAGATGAAGTCATTCTTCTAAACAATTCTAAACTTTCCTTTTTTAGGATATGAAAAATAATCTGATGTGGCCAGGCACATGACTTTATCATACTATACATAAAATTAATAGTTTAGCTGCATGAGATTCTATTTGATCGAGATCTAGCCGATCTGTCTGCATTAAAACAAAACTAGTAGAACTAGACAGATATGTCGATTAAAGCTGCGTTCGGATATTGTACTGCGTTGACACCGGGTACACCATCCAAATGACACTTACGTGTTATTGGGTGTAAAAAGTGTAACGATGTACAATATCCGAACGTAGCTTATATTGACAGTATATGTGACGGTATTGTCAAAATGTTAGCGTTTGACACTATCTACTGTCATTAGAATCATATCTGACATATAATCTGACATATCCTTGCTACTAGTTTTAATGCAGTACGACCGATCTCGATGAAATAGAATTTGCTCATGCAGCTAAACTATTGATTGTACCAAAAAATGTCATAGTCATAAATTATTTAGAATTTCCTCGTCTTTAATTTATTATTTAACTATTTTGACGAAATTCCAGAAATGGCGGCTTATTTGCAAAATCTTTCAAAAATGCTAAGACTAAACCTCCAGTTTTGGACCCTTTGCAACAGAAAGCTTTTCAGCTCTAAGTTTGGTTATGAAACTTCTAAATATGAAGTTTCGTCCCGATACCTTTAGTAGTTTCTCCGGAATCGTCGCCACAAAAAACGGGTACACAAACACACACACACACATACACACACACACACACAGACATTTTTTTTGTACCTTGGTCAAAAATGTTCAGGGGCCCCAAAAAGACATATTTCCGCTAAAATCTCAAAAAAATTTTTTGGCACGATTACAATACTTTACATACTGCGTATGATAAAGTAAAAAGAGAAAGTTAACTTTAAAACAAGTAAACTTTCTACGGTATTGGTTTCAGGTGTTATAAATTCACAATAATTGCCGAAACCATAATTTTTGTACATTACGACTTAAACTTTTGAGTCCGGCTTCATATTCAGCGCAAAGAAATCTATCGATGCGTTTTACATTCACGTTTTTTCTGTGATGCCACTCAATTTAAACATCATTCAATTCAGAAATAAATCATCTACTAAATTTTGGATAATTTAAAACATACTGTCACATTTGACAAGCAAAGCTTTTACTTGGTGTATTAAAAAAAGATTATTTTGTAAAAATAAATCAAGCTCCGCTATATCCCTACTAAACGTGTGATTCCCACGACAAATCACAGGTTGTCCAATAATTTATTTTTCCGTCGATCGTTTATTTATGAGTATGTTTAGTGGATAGAAAATCATTTATTACAAAGCTCTATTAATGCACGATTTCTATTAAGGCATGATTTGTTATAGGTAATCAAACGAGTTCATTATAGCCAATCGAACATACGTAAAATAAAACCATCCAATCAAAACATTCCGTTATTCCGGCACACAGCCTAACTGTCAGTGTCAAATTACATAAATGGTCATATAACCTCAAACGACATCCATGAATAAAAACTATGTAGACGCCATCAGAAAAAAACGATCGACGAAAAAATTTTCTAACCAACTCGAATATTAAACACCGATTAATGATTTCGACAATTAACGCACTCGCTAATCGCTCGTGCGCTAAACAATCTCGAGCTTTAATCGCTCTTTTTAATATACTTGTTGATTAAATAACTATTATTTTGATTAAATTAATGCAAGGAAGTATATTTTTACTTTTTACATGTTATAATAATAATAATTATAATATTTAGAAAATAAACTGCTTCCGGGTTAAGGTGCGTCAAGATTTGAGGCGTTTAGAATCAAAACTAGCTCAATCAATTTTTATAAATTTTACAGGAGACCCATTTAATTTTGCCAAAATATTTTGTTATCGTTTGCACAACCTACCGAGTGTGACTCCAAATCTTTTTCAGTTTCTAACCTAGAAGTTCTGTATAATTATTTATAATTAAAAATTGTTTGGATTAAGCTGGTTTTAAAAAAATACAGGGAAATCCATAAAAAGAATTATTAGTTAACTACTGGAAGGTATTAAACCACTTCTTTGACTCATAATTATAAACATATTTGTTTTTATTATAAACATATTTATTGTATAATTATAAACATAATTATAATTATTATTGTTATTAGATCAAAACATTTTCATCGGAGTTTACGTTGGCAAAACATTCGCCTTCGTCGGAAAATATATCCTTTTGAATCCACTCTATGTATAATATTTGAGGAATTCGATGGCCACCCACTGATCCCCAAAATGCTTTGTGAGCAAATTGTTCACGTTATTTATCTTTGCTGGAGCATCAGGAACGCCAGTAGCCGCAGGGGAAGGTTCCTCTGTGGAAGTTCCTGAATTGTTTTATGTTTCTTTGACACGCTCTTGAAAGTGCCAAGGTCCGAACTATAACAAACTTCACCTCTTACCTCGGTGTCATTTTGTATCTTGTTAGTGATGAGTAAAAATCGTTTACAAGCTAAAAATGTAAAAAGCAAGTTGCCACTGCCCTGTGATGTGCAAGATAGGAGAAACTTTTCTGCTTTTCAAGTCGTAATCTGTACTTTCCCAGCAAGCAAAAAGCAAGTGCGTTCTTACTGAGCAAGAATGGCTGTATATTCTTGGGAGTCATCACTGTTTTTCTTTTTTATCTTCTTTTATATAGGGCCGAAAACGCGGTCAGATGGTATGAACGAAAACCACTTCACTCGTGTTGACGTGCGTTGGAGCGATTTTAAGAAGCCAAATATTCAACATTCCAATCAGTGATGTGGGCCGGGTATATACCCGGCGGGTGGGAATTTATAAAATGGGTATTTACCCGGGTATTTATCCTTTTTATTCGTAAAACACAATTTAACAACATTTTTGAGAGATATTTATACAGAGTGTAACAATTTTTCCCGCAAGAATTATTTTTAGATAGTAAATGTCATTCTGAGTAACTTTTCATATGGACCTAATTGTTTTGTCAACGCTAAGTTACAGACGCTTGAAATATTAACTAAATAAAGAAATACAAACATTAAACTACATATCAAACAATACTAAAACTAAGAAAAAATACAATCAACACCCATAGCAAAATTAAAAGTAAATGAATTTAATAATTTAATAATTAAAATAATAATTTATAAACAAATGAACAAAAACAAAATACATATGACACGTTTTAGACATTTGTTACTCTACAAGTAATTGTCATTCTGAGTATAAAGTTACTTTCATGCCGACTTATTGGGTTTATCAATTCCTAAACAAGTTAAGTCACTTAATATACAGTTTTGCAATTATTTTACAATTATTTCAAACGGTTGTAATTTTTCAAGGAATAAACAGAACAAATTGGTCCATATGAAACTTCTTACTCAGTGTGGCATTTACTATCAGGAAAAAGGTTATGCGGGAAAAAAATTGGCCACTGTGGATGTGTACTCTTGATTACAAATAATGTAAAATATTTGAGTTATATAAGAACATTCAGTACATTTAGTTGGATTCATAGCATACTAAGAAATTGATTAACAACGAGAACAGCCGCTATTATATCAACTTTACTTATCATATAATCATAAGTTTCTGCTAAATCTTCTTCGATAACAGAATCAGAAAATATGGTAGATTCACACGATTGAATGAACGATGATGACAAGGAAAAGTGTTCTTGATATATTGTCAGATGAGACTGATATTTTTAGTCTTTATTTTTAAAATGTTTTTACTTTTATAAGAGTAACCTTTATTTTGTGATAAGAGAATACCTTTTGACTTTGTGATAAAAGAAAAATAATAACAATATTATATTTATAAATACCCACTTTGGGTAAATACCCGGGTATTTAACATCACTGATTCCAATCAATACGGAATTTTTATTTAGTTTTCCGTCACAAAAGCACCCTACTATTTCAACCTCAGGAGCGATTCTGGCATGGTTACGCAAGAGTCATAAACTGTCGATGATATTTTTTTTAACTTTATTTCTGCTCGTTCTCACAAATACAAATACACAAACACGTTGCTGGGAGTTTGAGTTTTCAGCCGGGTGGCGCACATGGCGGCCTGCAGTGGAAGCATGGGTTGAGCTGGGTTTGAAAAACTACCCCTTTTTAACACATGTTTTCGACCGGATTGTGTTGGATTCATTCCAAATCGCTTTGTAGGGTAATGGTAGCGACCAAGTCTTATCAAATTACCCAAAAAAATACTGGATTTGATACTAAACGCATCATTTGTAAATGCTGACGTTTCGCGAACCATGTTGCTCACTTCTTCAGAGCTAAATGAATACTGAAGACCTACCAACGAAATCTGCCTTATATACCTATATACGGATGGATGTGTATACTAAAGAAATCGGGTATCACGGTAAGGTACAGAGCACCAGCTAAGGTAAAGGATCTTTTGCTTAACCCAAACGATATGACACCACTAACCCGGGAAAACGAGAAAAGAAATCAAAAATGTTTCCAAGATTTCTGAGCTGTATTACTTTTAATTCGATTTTGCCGCTTTATAGTTTCGCCATTAACTGGACCGACTACATTACAATTTGACGTTTGAGCATAACATTACATTTAAAGCAACTATTCCTCTACATTTTTAGTTTAAACGTAAAAAAATGATTACAATGAGTGCAATCTTGACCAAGTTTACGACTTCAATTTTATTAAAACTAGGTTGCTTTAAAGTCGTGTGAAGTATCATAGGATTGATACCATTTTCGGGATTACTTTACTTTTCTCATCACCTTCCAAATGGTGTATTTCCGAGCATGAGCTACAAGAAACAGCCATGCTGTTCATAGATTACTCACAGTCATTACATACTGAAACATTATTAAAAACAGAGCAATATCTGAAATAATTCTAGCTGCGAAAGTCATACTGATGATATTTCTAAATTTTGGGCATAACATTTTTCCTCTCTGGAAGGTGCTTGTGTGCCTGTGTGCCAACAGCACAGGAAAATAATACTGAAGGACTTTGATGCCAACCAATGATTGGCTGATCATTGACAAAAACTACATTTGATTCCCAGTATATCATTGTACCATTTCTATTGAAGATGAAATCATGGTCCATAGTTAGGAGATGTTCGCTATGAAAATGAATTATTATTCCCGACCATTAAAATCTTGAAAACTGACTCACACCACCCTTACTTCCATCATTTCCAAAACGCTAAAGTGACAATAACAATGTCGCTCAGTGTATGTATCTTTAGTAAGATAAGAAGCAGCGATCGGAGGCGCGTCTGATATCTGTCAGAGTGAATATATTCTGGCCGGCCGTAATGAGCCAATTAAGGTTTTTTTGAGGTGTCCCGCGTTGCCGATAAAACGGCCGTTTTCAATTACACCTCGGTACGGCGTATAAATACATACGCATTTATGTTAATCAATATCACGGCTGTTAATATGACCTATTACGGGATAAGCTCCGGCAGATCTCAGGTAGACTCCGGTCCGCGCATACGGGCCGGTCGGTAGCCGTCATGTTTTGCATACGTGTTTACCGGAGAATTACATTTCCGTTATACAAAGTCATACGCGAGATTTGTTGTAAACGTTAAGGATGTTGGACAAGTCAAATAGGTAAATTTTGATGTTTATATAAAAATTAAAGGAATTGCAAAAGATATAGATGGATTAAAGCAAGAGTTTCCAATATTGTTGTGTTCCTGATCCATATGTGAAGAAGAAGAACATTTGCAGTCAAATTCAAATACGTACCTACTATTGTGCTGGAGATGCCTTTGCTTTCTTGGTCACCACACTTATTAGGTTAATAAAAAAATAATCCAAAAATATTTCAGTGTAAATAGCAGAACACTTCACTGATTTCCAATTACTTAATTTGTCAAAAATACAATAGTTGGAACTAAATCATTAGCGTGGCTAACAATAAAAGAAATTAACAAGAGAAAATTGATTCTGGTTTTTTTTTCGTAGAATCCGGATCTGAAAACAAAAACTCGATTTTTAATACTGCTTTTCTCAGAAAGCTCTCTTAGATACTGACCCTACGCAAAAACATAGTTGTAATAATTGTAACTCTTTAGATTTTGTTCATTGTTGGTCAGGATAGTCATGTAGCAAATTAATGTATTTTTGACAAATTGAGTACTTGAAAATGTGTGGAATGCTCTGTTAACAATCCTCAAAAGATTGATTATTTTTTTCTATTAAGTAAATAACTGTGGCTTGTAATTTTTTTCTAGTACGTCACTATTAGTATAGCGCTAAAAACATAATATATCTCTCTCAAATATTAGGAAAACAACGATGTAGGTCATCTCTCTCAGCGCTTTATTAATAGTGTTTCGACCATAAAACCGAATACAAAGGTTATTTTATTTTTTTCTTATTATATTAAATTACACTTATACCCGATCTTTGGGACACGTGTTAATATACAGGTGTCCCACTTTTTCCCAGCAAAATTATTTTCCGGATAATAAATCCTACTGATTAAAAAGTTTCTTATGGAGATTTGTTTTTCTTTATTACTGAGAAAGTTACAGTCATTTGAAATATTAACAAAGCTATATATTAAATGGCGCTAACTACCTCATGAATTGGAAAACCCAATTAACAGCCAACATGAAACCTTTTCCTAAGAATGACATTTACTTGTAGAAAAGCATCGCTGAAGTTTCATATAGATTTTTTTTATTTACAATTTACTTAATGTTATTAGCTTTAATTTTTTTACTTAAATTTATTTTTGTTATAGGTATTAATTGTGGGAACCCTGTATATTCATCGATTTCAAATTTCACAGGAATTACGTATAAAGTAAACGTTCAAAAATAATAATCACACACAATAGATGCCACAATAGAGTGGCATATTTTAAAATAATTTTGAAATTATTGGGTGTTCCATAAAGTTGTAACAACCCAAACTTATGTTTTTTTTGTTAATGGAATACCCTATATTTACGCAATGTTATTAATTCGTAAAATTCTTTAAATTTTTGTTTCAAAATATTAGATTTATGTACCAAGGGCATTAGACGCATGTTTATGCCCCGAGGGTATAAACATCAAGTAATGCCCGAGGTACATACAAAATTTTATGTTCTACAATGATTTTGTTCCTCCGTTTGAATAATATTAATAAATATTTTGACGTTATCAAGTGACATGCGTATCTACGGAGTTAAATAACAATACAAACAATTCGGAGTTGAGTTACAATACAGGGAATTAATTAAAAAACTTATAACCTTAATCGCCAATAATTGACACTGACGAGTGACAATACAGACAATTAATTGTCAAACTTATAGCTTTAATCGCCAATTAGCCTTAATTTGAATGACAAATATTTGATATATTTCATATTTGACATATAACCACGGCAATCCTTTATCCCGTAGGGCGCAATAAGAATCTTTAATGCCCTATGGCGCAAAATGAAGCTGTTTTCGTCCCAGTATCTAAGATGTAAAATGTCACTTTATGCTCATTTAGGACACAAACATTTTTCGATTACTATCAACTTTTCCGACTTGATATTTGTTAATTCAACTTACTAGAGAGATCGTCAGGTTTAATGGCCTACATTGCCTACAACATCAATTTTGTACACAGACTGTTCATAATATTAGTTGACTTGTAAACAGTTTTCGCCACAAAAATCGATGTTTTTAATAAAATATCCTGTAGAAGTAGATGGTTATATTTATGAACCTAAGCTTTATTTACCTAAAAAACTACTAAGAAACATTTTTATGTATTTTATTTACAATCGCTGAAGGTACAGTTGACACAAAAGGGATCATTTAGGTCAAAAATGTCAGAAAGACCAGATTTTGTTCTTGTTTTTGTTTTTGTGGTTCAGCTCAAGACTACCCACTAGAAAACAATTTTTTTAGATTTCAAGTACCTATTATTTATTATAAAGAAATGTTTTATTATTAAGAAACATTTATGTTTTACCATTTTTAATGAAACACAGTATAAAATAAGTCCTTAATTTTTTTCAGTCTGCCTTCTCTACCTCATCTGTATTCTTTTGTGCTTCCTTCTTTTTTATTAACATATATTCTCCCCAAGCATTAGAGATAGTGTACAGAAGATTCGTTTCTTTTTACTTTATTTGGGTGTTTCAAGTTAGAATAAAAATTTTTTTTATGGAGATGGCATAAGTTCAACATAAGTTATCTCGGTGGTGTATTAATGCCAAAATCGCTACTCTCTGCTGCTAGTGTTGCATCATTCTGTCTTATTTCATCATCTCCTATGATGCCTGTCGATATTTATGACGGAATTATGGACTATTGATGATCGTAATTCCGACGCCCTGTAATAATTAGGGATTATTGAGGACCGTAATTTCGACACTCGTGTCGGAATTTGGACAAGTTGCGCACAATTAATTGTAATATAGCAAAGAATGTCAAATATGTCATTTTCTTGCGTATAGTCAGCAATATGTATTACTTCTAACCATATACACAATTCCGACACACGTGTCTGATTTACGGACGTGCTATATTTACATGTACCTAATTCCGACACCCCTAAATTTGTAAAAAAAAAAGTTACAAGGGTATTACACCGTATTATTATCAAAATATACAGCATTTTTAGTCAGCCTAAATGGATATTATTAGAATTTTCTTAATTACTATTATCTTGTAGCGATGTAAAACGAAGTCGAATTAGAGTTACCTTATATGTCGGAATTTAGGACAGTGTCTGAATTTGGGACGTTAACCTTAATTCCCTTCATCATCAGTAACAATTTTAATTTACAAAATAAGCTGATCCAGAAGCAGGTGCACCAACATCCGCTTTCGCAACCACCGAACAATCGTCTCCATCCCTCCGACAATCGTTTCTAATTCACTAATTCCGCCGAGCTATATAGATTCAGTAAACAACGGATTCCAGTAATACGAGTAACCCGAAGTAAGTAGTAGGATGTGGTCTGGATTGTTCCCGAAGCCCTTTCTGTCCAATTTGCGGTCACCATTGTGCTCACAAGCCCTCGACGCCGGGTAGCTGCTCCAGTTAAAACCGACCTGGTTAGTTAATGCGGATAATTGCACGTTTCGAAGTCAACTCGGGCTTGCCTCCAAAGTTGGCTATTCAAGTAAACTGTCGATAATCGTTTCTGTTAAAGGTTTTTAAAAGACATGCGTGTGCAAACCAGGTCAACTTTGTTGCCGGGAACAATGGGTATATATTTTGTGCTAAACTGTTGGGGATGTCAGGGTAGTGTTTGGTGTTGAAGCTAATTATAGATTATGCGTTGGACCACCAGGCTGTTACGGTGTAAATTGATTCTGTGTTGGGTATCTTATAAATAAGCTATGCGCTTATTTTTTATGTAATCACATTTTCGATAGGTTTGAACAATTTCAATAGGTTTGAAATTTTGTGAAATTATGAGGTTTTAGTTTATGATTATTATTCCATTATTGCTTGTGTTGTGAATGGTCATAAAAAAGGACATTGTCTGGAAGATTGTATCATTGAAAAAAGCCTATGGTTAAATTCAATTCTATACAAAAACATGGATTGATAAAATCGAATGTAATTGTCACATTAAATATGGAATTAAATATGGAAATCCGTTGTAATTAATATCCTTTCTAATTATTACTAACAAGTAAATATGCACATACCTATGTGCTTTTTTTTCCTTCGATATATGAGGAGGTAAATAATGTGTTCATTTAATATTTTTATTTTTAACTTTGTATGTAAAGAGCTTGTAATAAAAAATTGCCCTCGTACACATTTTTCTTATTGATAACAAGCTATTGAAATTTACAAATGTTTGTATCATATTGTAGGTAGATAAAATAGATAAAATTTTATTCACAATATGTTAAAGGTTCACCTGTGAATGTAAAATATTCACTATTACTCACATAAAACACAGGGTGTCATAAGAATAAAAGTTGTTGATACCGCGTTTGTCTTAAAAGATAAAAACAATATTTTATACTAAAGTTGTTCGACCCAACAAAAATTTTTTATATTGCTACTAAACCCTGTACTTTTCGGTTAACTATCGTGAAAATTTGTTGCCAAATATGCAAAAATTTTAGATTCAGCAAAGAAATTTTTTTAGAACAGTAAAAAATCTATTAAAGACGCCTCAAAATAACTCACTTTCCATTCACGTTATCAATAATTCTCTCATGGTATCCAAATTTTGAATTGTCTCTCCTGAAGAATTTTGAATCAATTAACAATTACAGGAAGTACACACAGAAAAGTGATTATTTAGAACGAGAAAACATAATTTCTTGAATTTATTTACTAGATTAAAATGCATATTTACTTGAATGAAGTAATAGTAAATCCATCCAAGTGGGTAGTTACTTGATCCAAGAAAATATAAGACATTTAATATAAGTAAGTATGGTTTACTGAATGAAAACCCACCAATTATTTAACTGAAGTGATTCTCACTTCTTTAAAGTAATCCCTTTCTCTGGAATAAATATGCGCATCGTGATTATGTCAAGGCTCACGCGCCCGCGCGTAGGACTGGCGCCGTAAAGGAGCGAAACCTAGTACGAAAACAACAACGAAGTACCCGTTTCATACCCGTTTCAACACGGAATAATTTGATGTAAGGCACGCAACAGGTTAGAACGAGTAAGTGAATATAACATACCTATCTTGTTAATTAGCAATAGAAAACGTATTTGTGCCAAATCTTTAAAATTCTTACATTAAGTAGAAAAAAATATTTACCGGGAATAAAAATATACACTTCATTGACGACTGTTTACTTCCTTCACCAGAGTAACAAGTTTCTTAAATCTAGTAATTATTCCAAGAAATAAAATGTCTTGGTTGAAGTCTAAGAATAATGCAAAATAGCATTATTGAGATAGATGTGCCACTGCAAAACTATAGTTTTAAATATGTGATTTCTTACAAAATTTTTACCAGTCGGCGAAAACCCAACTGCCTTCAACCAAATTAAGGTTGTGGTCCGTGATACAATTTTTGACGCTGATTACGCCGGTATAATCAGATTTCCCTATTTGGAACGGTTCCGAAGTTATGTCATTCCAAGTTATCAAAAATAATGCAAAACAGCCATTTTACGACATTAGCAACTTTGAACGCAAGCTGTCTCCGATCTAATCGACCGATGTTGCTGTTCCAAACGGTATCGGATGGCAAATTGGTCGAGGAATTCATTTCTGAAAACCGCGGTGCTCTAAGATTCGCGGTTCGCGAGAAAAACGCGAGAAACCGCGGAATCCATAGTTTTCCACTTTCTGACCAAACCGTACGCGTTACGGGAAAACCTAACTCACCGTTAAATTCAGCACACCCCGATACATAAGTATGACTACATTAGAATGCTTTATATCTTAAAAAGTAATATTTTTTTTTCTAAATATCTCAAGAAATGGTAATTTGAAAGTGTTAAAAAAATACTGCATGATACGATCAACCTGTATAGCGCATCTAACTTTCATGACATCTTATCTATGGGTATAATTAACACCAAATAGTATCTACCATTCAAATAAATGATGCACAAATTCATCGAATAAATTTAGACAAATTTAATTGATTCTAAATGGAACACCTGCAAAAAAAGCCACAATTTTTATTCGTCAAGCATCCGGAAGCACATATATGATCGGTCAGTTCTCACGTGGCCAAATGAGGACAAGATAAAAATCTATATTTGTCGAGGTTAATGAACAAAATATTGGCCCAATTTTTCAGTTACGCAATGGGTAGCGCGCGCTCACAAAAAGATCAGACACAAAAGGCGGTATTACGGCTGGTATCGAACAAAAATAACGCGGCGAAAATGAACGGGTCGCCGCCTTTTTGACCGACGTAAAACTCGAGCGGTGCACCGCCGCAAACACATGAATAATAAGCAACACCGCCGATAATTACATATTCATAAGTCCCACATTTAGTGTACGTAATAGTGGCGTTGAAAAACGACGAGATAATGATATACATAATTCGTTTAAAGTGCAAACGGCAACGCGTTATCTAAATTGCTTATTTGAAGGTGGTCTCGCGGCACTTCGAGCTGAAGATACCAGAATGAAAGAAAGTCGCCACCGCTTGGCTTGACACGCCATGGTGGGCAGCAGGTATTAGGGGAGATAAAGCCCTACTCTGGATGAACGAGATGAACATATGCTCGACCTTCTTTATTCTGAACGGTAACGGTAATTTAAGTTCATCAACGCTTCTGTTTCTTTAATGAGGACGTGTAATTGGGCATATTCTTTTGGGCTAGCCATATTATTAAGAAACTCTTCCATTCCGTTGAGTCACAACCATTGATAGTCAGAACCGTTTGTTAATGAATAATAAATGAGAAGATAAATATAGGTTATGTACTTTTTGTTGGACCTGTAAGAATAGAGGAAGTAACAATACCTACTTGGTACCCACAAAGACTTATGTTGTTTGCGCATTAAACCTCCTAGATACCTATCTATCAGATAACTGAGTGGAGATGAAAATACTGGCCTTTAGCTTAAAAATAACTACTAAACTTTACAGATCCCATATATCATACTTAACATGAATTTGACGGGCTATTAAACATAAATCCAGTTCATTTCCTGTACATTGGCATATAAAATATCATCGAAGGCTACACCATTCCGCTATGTAAGTATATACAACTTGCAAATAGGCAGTGTAAAGTTAATTGCTAATTGTAATTGCTAATTTGTAGTGTTATTGCTTGTAGAAATTATGACATTGAGGAAATCCATATATGGGTCATTCTTTTACAAATCGTACACTTTTTATGATGTCACATTTTAGACTTCGCTTAAACTTTTTTTATAAGTTGTATCAGGATTTAGTCGAAAAAAATTTATTTTCAGAGATATGAAATTTTTAAGTTTGGATTATTTACGATAATTTGCAAAACCTTGCCATATTCAAAATTCAATATCTTTGGTTCTAGTAATCGTATCGGACCCATTTTTGTTTTATTTTGAAGGTTGGAATATTTGCTACATAACTGCGTACAATCATTATTTTAATTTATATATGTAGAAAAAATAAAAACAATTGAATTTTTTAAATAATTATTACATAGTCGCCCCCACAATGGATATAATCGCAAAAATATACATAATATCCGCTACACCTTTACCTACAAAACCCATTTTTTCCTAGGATGGAGTCTCTTATAGTTCAAAAGATATTAAATTTTATCTAAACTGACTCACGCGCGGCGTGTCGAAACTCGATAAAAAAAACGCAGCACGCGACTACTTCAGGCGTGTACGCGACGTTCTTGAACGTCTCGCAGACAGCAGGCTGGTTCAACATGCTAGTGCAGTTTGTTTTTTAAAAACGGAGTGAGTGGAAGTGCTTATTTATTACGTGCTAAAAATATTTATTTATTAAACGCCTTTAAAAAATGCCGAAGTTTTCTAACCGTATCAAACGTTCTAAATTTCGAGCCGACAGATGTTTCAATCCATTCAATTTGTCTCCACATCCAAATATAAAAAGAATGAGGCTCTCAGAAAAGTAATAAAATACCAATTATTTGCATTAAATATACCTATAACATCTTGGTCACTTCAACAAAGAATTTGTAAGTCATTCCGGTTTAAATTATCTAAAATCAAGAAAGATAAAACAGATATCCAATTGAATGAGGTTTGTATATAGTTATTTAACCAACAAGTATATTAAAAAGAGCGATTATTGATTTATTTAACGCACGAGCGATTAGCGAGTGAGATAATTGTCGAGAACATTAATCGCCGTTTAATATTCGAGTTGGTTACAAATTTTTTTGTCGATCGTATTCTTCTGGCGGCGTCTACATAGATTTTATTCGTCGATGTCGTTTGAGATTATATGACCATTTATGTAAGTCGTTTGATTGGCTATAACAAATCATGCATTAATAGAAATCGTGCATTTGCAGAGCTTTTTAATAAATGATTTTCTATTTACTAAATATACTCATAAATAAACGATCGACGGAAATATATATTTTATTACCTACAATTGCCGTTGGAAACGTTGAAAAATGAGTTTTTGGCGAATAACTTTTAAAATGTTGGGAATTGTGATGGGGTTGTATTTAGAAACATTGTTTATTTTTTAATTCTGCATCGTTTCACCTAAAAAAATTTATGGGTTCCAATTTAAAATAAGAACAATAACACGCTTTGAAGTTTGACAAGTTTGACACTAGATTTTGGTCATCCTGTATAATTTGGATCAATGACACTTTGTTGAACATTATTAGCTGGTACAAATTCGCAAAAATTACGTTTTTTACAGAAAAATATGTGAATTTGGATTCGTCCGCTGCATAAAGAAATCCATCCTAAATCTATCATTCATTTTCCATTCATAGATTCCCATGTTCCAAGGAGTTTAGAGGGTCAATTTTCACCCACAATTTTCATTTATCTTTTCTCCAATATGTTCTGATGAAAGGCCATGCAATTTCTATGCTAACATTAAGACAATTAAAAACTCTACAAAATCAGTTAGAGATAATGAAATTTATTCCATTTGGTTGTCATATGCTGTATAACAGTAATATTTCAGGAGCACCATCAGTGGATATCTGAACACGGACAAGCTACCAGATCAAGATTAAAATTTTGTATTTCGGTTACCCAAAATTTAAAAACGCCATTCACCGACTGTTTCGCTCAGGCATTAAAAGCATCATAATATTGTCGCGCGTACAAAAATAAACGAATTAAACGGCGTATGTGGTGACAGAGGAGGGAAAATTAGCAACGGTTGCGTTCCTGCTGTCCACTTTTCACCGCGCTCCGTCGCTGTTTATTACGGGACAATATACCAACATGAAAAAAAAAAACGGCGAGAGCGGAGAAACGACGCACAGACACACACACATAAATTAGGGGCAACTAATTGCCGCTTCCGGCGGAAGTCCGGACATCCTCACACCTCGACCACCGTCACAAATTATATTGTATTTAGCCGGCCACCTTTATATTGTTATCTAATTTGGCCAGTCATCGCGCGCTCTAAACTGGCATTCATTGCGTACGCGTTCCGTTAAAATTTGCCGGTAAATTCTATTTTAGTTTGACGTCATTTGGGTAATCCAGTACAACTTGTGGCATGGATAGTGCTTTTGGAGCGTTTAAGTTTCTTCATTAATAATAAATGCAAGATAATAATAAACTACCTGGTTTCTTGACAAATTACATATCCAAAATTTAAAATTGGCTATAAAATTTATGTAGTTAAACAATAAATATGTTTTGTGTGTATTTAAGTTTATAATTCGAAGCATAAGTAATAAGTAATAACTGATAGTTTAACTCCTGGACGAATTTTATATATTCTTGTATTTCAACCAGCATGTATGTTAAATTAATTTTTTAACATTTTCAAATGGCCTTTTCTTAAGACTAAGTTCTACCTGTGCTAAAACGCGTTTTCGATTAACGGCGTTATTTATGGTTCAAAATTGATTAATTCTCAATGTCAATTCTTTGATAAATAAGGAGTTTGGCTAGGCCAAAAATAATTTTTTGGTAAGATAAAAATGAATTTTACTTCTACATCTTTCTCTTTTTTCAAATATAATACCCCTAGCCAAAGTCTCACTACAATAATAGATTTTTTATCTAGGTACAATTTCAGCCCAAACATTATAACTTTTCCGCTAACTGAAAAATGCGATAATTGTCAGATATGTAAACAATGGCCATATTTCGGCTGTTACGTATGGCCAGCTGATCGCAGACACCATAAGCTTTAATCGATACCTAAACCACGGCATATAGACACGGACCCCGACAGAAAAACATCGATTCTAAACATTTTGTTTCATAGTTGCGATGTTTTTACAGCGGAGCCTTAAGGTTTTTAAATGGAAATCCCTCTGTATTATTTGTTAATTGAAAAGTTAAGTTCTTAAGTTCTCTTATGTTATTTTAATTTATATTCAGTATGTTCTATATCTATTTTTACTAATTTTTCTAATATTTGCAATTTAAAGAGTACATACTATGCTAAGGAGAAAGGTATTTGTCGGGCAATTCCATCATGCGTTCGTTGCGTAGCTTGATGTAAAATATTTAAAGGATTTTAGAAGGGATGAAATTAAAGTATTTCCATCAAACTACCAAATACCTTATGCACAGCAATATTTAAATCGTTAAATTGCCATTATCACAAAAACTAATAACATTCGGTGGGTGACATACTAGATATAAATTGGAGCGAAGTAAAGCGTTATTACAGCCAACACATATTATACAGGGTGTTCCATTTAAATAAGTCAAGAAAAAGCCGCTTGAAAAACATCAAAATTTACTTAGTTTTGTGTGTCTAATATCTTTGGATACTATCATCTATCTACTGGCTTTGAGTATTGTCTGACATAGTTCAAAACCAATATCTGCAAAAATTGCGATTTAATACTTAGTTTTTAAAAAGGTGCTGCAACGGGCATATTTTGGAAAAACAATCGATTATCTCAGGAAGTATTAACGCTGAGTAGGCAATATATACGGTTGGATAATTTGCTGTTAACTGTTAATTTTTTAACCGAACATTTCACTCAAACTACATTTGCTTATTAAACAATTTAAGATTATAATACTGGTCTAACTTTTTGCCGGAGTACGTGTGGATCTCGTTCATTGGAAGAGATAAATAAACGATTAAAAATAAAGTTGAACAGGTATATTTAATTAAATTAAAAATAACGTCTGTTTATTTTTTTTAAATAAACACAAACATGTTGATCTAAGAACCCACCCTATTATACAGGGTCTCCCACGACGAGCTGCCATTAGAAGTATATGGAGAACCAAATGAAATGAGAGATTGAAAATTTGTGGACTTATATTGTTGGACACGATCGTCTCAACTAAAATATTTTGAGTTTTCGGTTACTGCCGGTTACACCGGAAATGATGTCAAGTTTTACATTTCAAATGGATCACCCTATATTTTATCGCATTTTTGAAATCTTCATTAAATTTTAAATCAATTTTATTTTACATTCCCTATACCTAACATGTGTCACTTTTGGGATATTCATTTTTTTTTCATAAAAAAATAAGAGCTGGTTACTTTCGATTATTTAAAAATTATAAATTATATATACGTATGATAAAGTAAAAAAATATTGTGTTCTATAAGTCGTACTTGCAAATTATATTATTATATTGTATAAAAATGAATAATCAAATGGTGCAAATAACTGTCAAAATATCTAACAAATTTACAACAGTTATTATTGCATGCAAATCTGAATTAAATAGCGATAATATTTTTGACCGAAAAGTCGTTCCTGTTTATGTACGCTCCTCTTGTGTTTTGCGAAAATGTTCTCTACCTGAAACGGCAAGAAAAACAGTCCGCGCAGTCGTTGCTTGACTCACGGCTTTGAATTTCCAGTTCCTTGTGGACGTATGTAGGCATTTTCAGACGAAATTAATTGTAGATTGTTAGTGTTTGGATTATGTGTTGATCGTTCGTCAAATAGTGCAAATTGTTACGACGTTATTGATGTTTAAGGTAAATGTCGGGTAAATTGACGATAGTTGTGTTGTTATGTTAGGAAGTGTTAGGTTAAAATTTGCTGTGGAATAATATTAATATAATATGGAATGACATGTAGCAACGCTTATTATTGCTTGTGAGTTTGCTACACCCAGGTGTTATTTTATATAATTATAATTGTCTCTTTTTGTTTAAGATGGAAAAATCCTGCTTCTTCACAGGTATTGACGAATTTCAAGGCCGTTCTGGTGAGTCTAATTTTTATTCGTAAATTATATGTAAATTAATAAGGAATGGTTACATACTGTCTCAACAGTGCGATCTCAGAAGATTATGCTTCTGTTAATAAAGCTATTTTAAAACTGATTTCACTCCTATATACAGAACGACGAGGCGCACATTTTAAAATTATTAGCATATATATATATAGGGTGTTCCATAAGGTAGTGTTCCAACCCAAACATATGTATTTTAAATGTAACAACCTATATTTCGGCACAATTTTGAATTTCTCGTAAAATTTTACGACAATGAAAAATAACATTACCTTTACACTTTTTGATTTTTTAGCATTTTTATGGAAAAAACAGCAGTCTAAGAAAAATTGTATATCTCAATACCGGTTTTTAATTTTATTGCGCTCGCTTAGATTGTGATTGAGTAAGAAGCGTTGTATTAGCGTGATTACCTACCATATCCAAATTGTGTACAGGTGGTCATAATCTGCAATAAAATATAGCAAATAGTTTTTCGTAAGAAAGTTATTTTTTAACTGGAACACCATGTAACTAATTGATTTTTTTAATTCTACGCATTGTTCTGTACAAAAAAGTACACACCATTGCTAAAATACACAATTGCAGAGATAACTAGTCTTCTTCATAAAAAAAGTGCTTCTACACCTATAACCATTAAACCAGCTCAGAATTTACGTGATTTCATTATTTTTTTAACAAATAAACACATTTGATCATTTGATCTGCAATAATTGTGCTACACTTCGCTACACTGTGCTACACAAGTTATTGAGGTATAAAGCTGATATAAAGTTGTTCTTAAAGAGCTGGTGTTGTTTTACTTATCTTAAAATAAAAGCATTTCATAACGCAGCTCAATATCAAGCACTGTACATTTATTTTTCCATAAAGAAAAATACTTAATAATGTTTTGCAAGAAATAGAAATTTACAACGGTAATTTTATATAAATTTTTACGAAGAAGACAAGTTATTTCTGTAACGCATTATTTTAGCGCTAGTATGTGCTAGTACTTTTTTGTGCAGAACGCATTTTTGTTTCATTTGCAAAGAACCCACACCATGTCAATTAGTTACTCCTAAGAAAAGTTTGCCAAATTTCCAAAAATTATGCAAATCTAACCTAACAATATCACCACCACTGACAGATACCTTAATAACTTGTTTAGCACAGTTTTTCACAGCGTACAGGGTATAAGTAAAATTTTATTTCAAATTATAATATGAAAATGCAAATGTGATCAAACGTTTCGATTTATTAAAGAAAAGATGAAATCATGCCAAAAAGACAGTAAATAGGCAAATAATAAATTTTAAAAAATTAAAAAATAATTAAAAAAGAAAATTAAAATTAAATTAAATATAGGTTGTTCCATTTTAAAAAAACATAAGTTTGGGTTGGTACTACCTTATGGAACAGCCTACGTATACGCTAATAGTTTTAAAATGTGCGCCTCGGCGTTCTGTATATATCAATGAAATCAGTTTTGAAATATCTTAATAACAGAGCCACAATCTTCCGAGATCGCAGTATTGAGACACCCTGAATATTATGCTAATGGTAATTCTTAAATATGTTTTGGATATTTTGAATTGCTAATTCATAAAGAACAAATTATGGTGCAAATATTGTTAACAATGAACATAAACAAATTAGAGCTTTGTGAGATATTTGTAAGATATTTATTTGTAAGTGCCATGATAATCTTTAGTTATCTCAGAATAATAACTGAAATAGCCAACATATATTAATTTAGTGCATATACAAGATGTTCCGTAACATTGTAATAAATTAATCGTTTCTTTTTTTTAATAAAACGTGGAAAACTTTTCTTGCACGAATGTCTATTCTAAAAATAGCAATTTAACAAACTTCAAAAATTCCTCCTGGCTATTAAATGGACTATACTACTCTAATATATCTACAAATTTTATATGTATTACTGACTATCACGCACCCTACAGTAACATTTTATCAATTGCCCATAAACCGCTTTAGTACTGCCCATAATAAATTTGTTTACCTCCGCACTAATGTCCACCATATGACAGTGTAACCAGATAAGGATCGAATGGAAATTAGTGCCCGATCTCGAAGATATTCAATTAATTAACCTAACGTTATCTAAATTCGAATCTAGCGATGCGCCCTCTGGCGTCCGACGGCCGGAGCGGCAGTTGTATGCGGCCGCGGCCGGACTCCGGCCTGACCAGTCAATTCCAACACCAGACCGGCGGACAAGGATTAATAAATTTCACTCTTGTTCGATCGCGGTCGCGATCAAGTGTGTGCATGTGCATCTAAGTACTTAATTATATATACGTATCGGGTAACCTCATTTACATGGGCACGTTGAATTTCGCCTGACAGGCACCGTTTAAGCTCCTCCGTTCGCGCGTTTGTCAACCGTATATGATACGGATCGGAATGTTAATTTATTGGTATTAAAGGATGGCCGAAACGCTCAATTTTACTTCTTTTTGCGACACTGAAAAGATGTTGCGTCTTTATGAAAAGAAATTTACGTTCCCTTTGCTATAGGTGCATATATACACAGTGATCTAAAATGACTGAGGACAGGTTGAATTTCCCGCCAATTTGAATAATTGTGATGTTGGCAATTGTTGCAAATGGCAGCTGTTATTTTGGTCCAGTGGCGTAGTTGTTCCTTCTTGTAAAGGGATTCATTATCTGATTATAATTAGGTAAATTTAATTTAAGAAAACTGGATGAACTTACCAGAATAATGAAAAATCCTTAATATTATGCATTTTTAGAAAGACTCTTCAAGAACCCAATAACAAATTAATTGAGAAAAAAGATGAAATATCGTTGCAGAGGAACGTAACCCTTACTGACGAGTTCACTATGGTATCTGACAGTGATCATAACCTGTATCATGCAAGATGGTAAGATGTAAGATGGTATATCTTAGTAACACTAAATAAGTTCAAAACTGTGGCGGGAAATTCAACCTGTCCTCAGTCATTTTAGATCACCCAGTATATATATGTTACGGTCATAATGATAAATAGCTTATTATTAATAATTACCGGTTATTATTAATAATAGCCAAGTGGCGAGGTTAAAGTGAAGAATTTATCACATGAACCGGCTATTATTAATAATTTCCAGCATGCTGTGGTCAATGTGATATATTTCAATTCGATATCGCATTAATGTTATGCTACAATATCATAGAGCTTCAGATTTGGAATTCTGTTAGTATCTACATAATCGCCACACAACGAATCTATTCACTGGGTTTTCAGTGTTGGGCCTTTAGTGACGTTAGTCCTGACTAACTTATTTAGTTACTACTCATGACTAAAATAAGGAAGATTATCAAAACGAGACTAAAAAATGCCAATCCATACTAATTGCATGCACGAGTGTATAACTCTTTGGGTCATGCTTATTTGCGCAATTCTTAAAAGCTAAGTAAGTAATAAATTAGAAACTCGGTGTGTATTATTCTGCCAGTGCATACGTACATAGTGCTTCTGTATTTTGCAATTCGTGGAAAGAAAAATTATTTTTATTTATCTTATTATTTATTATCTTTTTAATACAAAACTTTAGAAAATGTTTTATATTTAATTTTGAATACAAAAATCCTTCTAGACCTTTATTTTTTGTGGTAGTACAACAATTACACCATTTGTATTGTAAAAATAAAGCAAGATAAAGTTTGTAACAACAGGACGTCATCTTCTTTTGTTTTTTGTATTTGTAAATGTGATACAGATTTTATTTGAGTTACCTACTGTTAATTTTATTTATTAACAATATATTTTATTTTTAAACTGATTCCTGGAATTATCTTGTGTTTTTGTTATTGTTATATTTGTTCATATATCTAAATAAATAATGTATTTAAAAGTCTTTTTTTGTTGGTGATAAACACTTTTATAATAACCGCCTTATAAAACAGATTATATCCGTCATATATTAGATATGCTTACGGTAGGTATAGATAATGGACAACCTAATGTAGGGAAGATTGGGGCAAGTTGTTACAATGTTTAATCTTTTATTTATAAAATAGTACTTTATTGTCAAACACCAAAAGTAAAAATACCGTGTTAGGAACAGAACCATACAAAAATGTTCATGCATCAATGCGGTGCGGTGCAATTTATGTAAAAACATCTATGTAAACTAGTCTCGCCTATTCTTGCATGTATTTGCATGAAAATACAATATTGAAAAAATTATTATTAAATGCGCAAAATTTCAAGATAATTCGGATTTAAGAATTTACTTAATAAATTGTAATTGTACATTTACAAAAAACTACCCACATGCATTAAATATAAAAATGGGCCTTATTGATAATAAAATGGTTAACTTTTTTGAACACTCAGTATAGAATGTTCTTTTTTATGTTTTCGTCATTGAGAAATCAAAGATGACTTGTTGGTTGCTGGTTAAATGGTTAATGTAGGTGTTAATGTAAATTAATTAGATACATGGTGTTCCATTTAAAAAATTAACTTTCTTAGGAAAAACTATTTGCTATATTTTGTTGCAGATTATGACCACCCTGTACACAATTTGGGTATGGTAGGTGATCACGCTAATAGAACGCTTGTTACTTAATCATAATCTAAGCATGCTGTATAAAATATAAAACACGTATTGAGATATACAGTTTTTCTTAGACTGCTATTTTTCCATAAAAATGCCAATATACACGCTAATAATTTTAAAATGTGCGACTCGGCGTTCTATAAATATCAATGAAATCAGTTTTAAAATATCTTCATTATTAGAGGCACAATCTTCCAAGATCACACTGTTGAGACGTCCTGTATAACTCTGATTTTGAACACCCTATACATTAGCAACAATTAATAATTTAATCTATATCAAATGTGTCCATTTCTCGCTTAAAATTTTTAATCATTTCTCATTAATTCGGTAAATTTTAAGACAGTGTTGCTTTATATTGCCTTTATATTGTTTATAAATTTGTTATTGAGAATTTTTATAGGAAAATCTTCCTTCATTTCTACTGTTATAGTTACTACTGTTACATTGTTATTGAGATTTTTTATCGGTGGGCCGTTTTAAAATTTTTTTCTTGACAGCTAAGTGAATTACAACTGTTGTCCTAATATTTATTCATTGGTACATCAAAAACGTTTCTCGATTTGATATTGAAATTCGTCCAGTCGTTGTAACATATTTTGCCAATACCTATTCGTACTTTTAAACGGAGTGTACCAAGTGTTTTAACTTTAAACGGCGTTTTTTTTTTTAATACTAAACAAAATCAACCACATGCTTCCTAAAAGTAATATATGCTCAGGCATAGCAGAGGTAACTATTATGATTACCTAAATATTGTTTTCTAAAATATATTCATCAGATAACACGACGAGCACTCACCTCAGCAATTACAATAATTACCACGAACATTGCTTATTCATTATCCACGTTTAAGAGCACCCATGTAACTTGTAAAAAAGTTCTTCCTCATAAAACAATTAATTTTAATTTTCATGCAGATAATGCTCGAGATAGCGTCATTAAGGGTATTATTTGCCCCCCCCCCCGTACGCCACTGGACAGAAGAACGAAAAAAAAAATGAATTGAATTACCTCTTGGCGAGTAATTGAGGAAATTGCGGATGATTATCGCATTTGAGGTAGAATTTGTTATCGAATTTATAATTTCGTAATTATCTAGACGAAACTTGCTTAACCGTTGATGAACTCTTTCGTAATCCTTTAGCGTGACTTCTTCCTATCATATCGGATCATATCTTATGGAATGCATGCTATTTCCAGAAGTTAATTGGCCAGAAATAACACCTCGAATTAATGATGTACATATATGTATAATTCCGATAACTTGTTTCGTTTTAGAGTGTTGTTAGATACTGGGCGTTGAGATTAGTATGTAATCGACGAATTTTAGATGGTAATTGATCAGGTAACCTTTCAGTTCTTCGTTTAATTAGCTGCTAGCCCAATATAGGAAACTGTTAAAGGCACAAGCCTTACGAGACAACATAAAGCTCTGATTGAATTGTCAAGTGGCAGTTTTTTAATGTTTTATTATCCGACCAACAAGAAAATATTTATGAGTTTTTACTGGCGCACATAGGGTCCAAACCTATGCATTGTTGACATAAATTATAAAATTAAAAATGACGATAAAACCTCCAATGTTTTCTGGAACGATAGTTGGATATACATAGCTTATCGCACACAAACAAAAAGTCGTCTTGCGAGTGTATTCCCACTACAGCAACAATCATGTCAGCCATGTCCATGTTAGCGACTACATATTTTGACAACTATTCAAGAGCGAAAAATACTACGTCACCAAAGCTGGACAAAGTTAATCAGAAACTTAACTTCGTTAATCCGTTAACGAAAAAGTTAACTTCGTTAACCGATAGTCTGTTAATTAGTCACAAATGTAACGGAAGTTAACGTTAACCGTTAATCGTTAAATTTTATAAAACAAATGTAGATTATATGGACTGCCGATCTGCCGGTGAGTATGCAACCTATATACCTGCGTTTCTTCCGGTTGCATAAGATAAAATTGCCTTAGGAATTTTTCAAACAAGGTACTCTGGTAACTAAGATAACTACATTGGGAGATGCAAGATTAATAAAAGACATTGAAAAGATCAACTAAAGCTTTTTTAGATTTTTACATCTATGCAATTTCAACCATGCGATTTAGCATGCGATTCTATGACAATTTGTCCACCGTTTACATCTGTGTAACTTAATAAACTTAATAAATCGCATGCCTTGAGCATCAGTGATTTTATTTTTTGGCAACAGTATTGGGTTGGTAGCAAACATAACCTCCCTGCTTTGTTATTAAATCTTTGATTACGCTTTTCTTCCACAGCAAATTTTTCTGGGACACTTTCTTCGACATTTTTAATCACAGCAAACAATAACAAATAACGAAATGCGGAACGTTTCGTGTCTATACACAGTGGTTACCACAACAATTTTGTTTTTAGAAAAAAAAAATCCTAGAATGTTACGAGAATGGCACTTATTCAGAATTGATCTTCCATGCAACTTTGTAATATTAAAAAATTGCATAGTGTAAAACAAAATATGATTTGACGAATGATTAAATTGAAAGTTTGAGTTATAATATAGCGGAAGTTAATGAGTCCGTTAATGGTATTGAAAGAAAACTTAAAAGTTAATTCGTTAACGAAAAATTTAACTTCGTTAATTAACGATTAACGGATTGACGTCTTTGTGCCCAACTTTGCACGTCACATTGGAAAATTTAGTTTGGTGTTAATAGTTTCTTCATTTATTGTTTAATATGGCGTCCTCACCCACAGGCCCTTCCGTTAATATTTTTTTAAATAAGACGTTTAACGTATTGGGGTAAATATTGTGTCCTGGTTATTGTGAACTGGGGCTACTTGGGAACAGATTTGGTATGTTTTGTTTAATAACTATTTTGTTTTTAAATAAAAATTATTGAAGTAAATTATAGTGGCTAATACCTACCTGTTATTCTTGAAAACCATTTTTTTCTCAGATTCAATTAATATTTTGTAAAAAAAAATATTTTTGTTGTGTTCAAAGTTACCCCAGAACTCGCGTAACTTTGAACACCAACTTATTTTGCGCGTTAAGACAACTTAGACTTGTAATACGTCCATAGTAGCCCCACCATTGAAAAGAGCAGAAAAAATTATAATTGTTGCATTTATTTGCACACCACTTACAAGGTTTTGTTTTCCTGCCTCACTAATTGTATTAATAAGTTTTTTCAGCATTCCTGGAAACATATCTTTCTGCAAACCAATTTTTCCCGTGGATACTTTAAATTCACTTAAAATTTCCCTCCACTTTTTCTTCAGTGGGGCAAATAGGCGACATCTAGTGGCTGAGCTATATGCGTTGCGTTGGGAGGAAGGCAGAGAAACCTGACGTTTTCTATAGCAAGCTCTACAACTTCTTCAGAGAAGTGGCTCGCCAGGTTGTCCCCTATAAGAATTTTAGGACCTTCCTGATTTTTAACATGTACTAAAAAAGTGCTTCTAAAACAGTCAACAAATGTTGCGGAATCAAACCAACCATGTGTAGTACGTTTGTATCTACATTTCTCGGGACCACCCTCTGTCCATGTTGTCCACATATTTTCCGCTTTGCATACAACGTAAAGGGGCAAAAGTTCCCTAGTCGCATTACCGCAGAACATTATAGAGATGTTCGATTTTGAATGTGGCATAACCCTTTCCGGGTATTTGATTCCTCGTTTAAAGAAGCATTTTATAGAACCAGGTTCATCGCTTAAGTTAGTCTCGTCGAAATTATATATATTTTCAGCCAAGACACCCTCTAAGGACTTCTCCAGATTATTGAAATAAACAGTAAACTGATCTCTACAAAGAGCAGCGCGATTGGGATTTATGTTTTGTGCGTTCCTATAACATATCAAATTCTTGTTTCGATTAAAAAAATTTCTGATCCAATCTCTACCTGGTAAATTGTTTTTAAATCTTATAGACTTGCCCATTCTGTTGAAGTGTGTCTGCAATATATGACGTAAGTTTTCATTTGACAACGGATAACCCCATTCGGTGGTTTTTAAAAGTAAATTTACAATAATTTTTTCTTTCTCCGTGCTCAATACAGTCGGTCTTCCAACAAAATCTAAATGTTTGTTTCTTCATTTGTGACTAAGTGTTCCCTTTGCAATTTTATACTTTATTGCAGCTTTGCGTAAAGCAATTTTTCCTTTTGAAATTTCATTCAATGCCTTAGCAAGTGTCTGTGGTGTATAATTTTTATAGGTTCTTGCACCACATTTTCCTGTATACACGCATTTTAGCGGCAAATATTACGTGTTAAAATATAGTCTTAAACAACACTTCGTTACGCTGCGCGTCGGTCAAAGGACAACTGAAGACTAAAATGTAGCCAAATGCAGTCCGCGGTATTAAAACAACGTATTTTCAAGTTATAACATGCTCTTCAAAGTTACCCCACGGAAAGTCAATATTGCGCAGTATTAGGTATTATTAGTTTTAGTTTACTTACCAAGAGACTTTTAGTACTTTTTAGACTGCTAAAATGTAGCTAAAGAAATGATCTAAACGATCGACAACATGTTACTAACAGATCAACTGTGTAAATTATTATAGAAACAAAAGTTTGGATGCAATTTAAAAATTAGAAAAATGACTTCATCACTTTTCCTTTGATAAAATTAACAAAGCTGCAAAATAATGGTTTCTTTGGCTGTGACACTAAATATTATAAATTTTTAAATGGTGCAATATCGTTTTTTAACCAATTTTTTGTTTTTTTTTTTTATAAATGTAAGAAAACTAAACAAATGGCGGCTAATTGTTCAAAGTTACACTCCTGTTCAAAGTAGCCCCAACTCACGGGATTTATTTTCCTATCTCTTTTTAAAACTCAACCTTAATTCAAACTCACGTGAATGAGTTGGCCAAAACAAATTTACTATCCGCATTGCGCTCCTTGTTTTCGTTTCGTGTTATTTGAACGGCTAATCGCGAACAAACGCCTCGTAATCAGCGGACAATGGCGGCCAAATTGAACGGTTCCCGTTTTACACACGAAAACTCCCCATTCACGTCACTAATACTCATCAAATTTATCATTTGTGCCGTCCCGGGTGCGCATAACAGTACACCACAATCAATAAAATATCAATCAGTGCTCTATTATGGCCGGTGAATATGTTGCCGACAAAGAGTCGACCAAACAAAGTGCCATTTAATGAGCTCTACCTTACCGGTTGGACCACTGATTTCACTGTTTCAACGGTGGGTTCAATAATTGGGCAATACCCAAAACAATGTTGTGGACTGGTGTTCATTGCAACAGATGTGAGATTCGTTTTCTATTTTTTTCGATTATTAATTAATTTTTATAAATCCAGAGCGCGTGATGTTTAAAATTGAAGGAGATTTTGGTAATTACCAACTGTGATCTCTAGGTTGCAGTAAGATATACCTGTCTTGCTTCAGGAAGTGCACTAGCTATCGGTTTCAACTGATATTTTCAATTGACACCGAACACAATCTAATTTCCATGGCCAATTCATGCAGAGTGACAAATGGAAGTATCGCAACCACTAATGGACTATGGAAGTAAAAGAAATAGTTTTATTCTGATTGATAAATAAATTAATTCATTGAACAATGATAAAAAGAATTTTTTTAATCAATTATTACCTTCCACCATCAGTTATTTATTCATTTCTAAAATAAATTGATAATAGTTTTGTAATTTATTATATTTTATAAGTTTAATCATTGCCCCTAATTCCGACACCAACCGTATATTTTGATCCGAAATCCGACACCTCAGTGAACCTAATTCAGACAGTGATCCTAAATCAGACACGTGTGGTACATTATTCCGACAATATAAACATTCAAGTAAATACTAAGTATTTTAAATATTGTTAAATAAGATTTATTATTAAGAAATGTTAAACATTATTTTATGTTTTACGATTTTTTATGAAACACAGTATAAAATAAGTTCTTAGTCTTCTTCAGTCAGCCCTCTCTACCTCAACTGTATTTTAATGTTAGTTACATCTGGAATTTTTAGTGTTCTCTTTTTCTATGCGCAGCTTTTTATTCGGTTCCTTTATCGCACCCCTTTTCTTTAGAATTTCTCTAGAATGATTTTCTTTTGTGCTCCCTTCTTTTTTTTAATGACAAAATAGCTACTCTCTGCTGCTAGCATTGCATCATTCTGTGTTACTTCATCATCTATGATGCCTGTCGATATTTATGATGGAATTAGGGACTATTTCTGATCGTAATTCCGACACCGTGTGATATTAGGGATTATTGAAGTCCGTATTTCCAACACTCGTGTCGGAATTTGGACAAAATGCGTACAATTAATTGTAATATAGCAAACTCTGTAAAATGTGTTATTTTCTTGTGTAATGACAGCAATAGAGCCATATGTATTACTTCTAACCATGCACAGAATTCAGAATTCCGTGCTATATTTACATGTACCTAATTCCGACACCCCTAAATTTGTAAATAATAGTGGTTAAAAGAGTAGTGCACAGTATTATTATGAATATCTAAAGCATTTTTAGTCAGCCTAAATAGATAATATTAGAATTTTCTTAATTACAGTTATCCTGTAGCGATATAAAAAGAACTCGAATGCAGTTACCTTATAAGGAAAAAATAAACTTTTAGCATTACACCCAATTATCAAGATCAGTCAAACTTGTTGGTTATATTCTGACCGTTAGAACATTGGTAGAATAAGAAACGATTGTGGGTTGATAAGTGTAATGTCAAATCAACAAACCGGATGTCCTACGATATAGTTCAATATTGTAGATTTCTTATTTTATCCAACTGAAATCGTTGCGAAAAAATTAATAAAGAATAGTTTTTCAATTTTTTTGTTGTATCTTCAATACTGAGAACAGATGATGGAAACAGCTTTCAGATAATTAATCAACCTACAAATCACAACCTTTGCTGCTTTTCTGTCTTTACCGTTTTTATATCTCTTGAAATAAACGAGTTATCATTACATTCACAGTAAAATCTTATACCTGTATTCAATTATATTACAATTATTTTTTAACACTTAACTTTTGCAATAATATTCTTCAATCATAGACTTTTCTTAGTTATAAATAAAATTATCTTAAGATATGGATATATGCATACTTTGATCAATTTGATAATTGTGCCTACACAAATTGTACTACATTTTGGAGAGTAAACTTTAAAGTCATCTTTGCCTTCTATTATTTCAGAACTGTGATTTTATTAACATAAAACATACAGCTTCATATCTCCCTCAATTCGTGCTGAATTAAGGTGTCTCTGGATAACAAGAAACAGTAAACAAAAATAAAAAAAATCGAAATTCCGTGATACCATCTGAGAAAAAGTACCGTCTTTTTGAAACAATCAAAGTTTCAAAGTTATAATACTTGAAAATTATTTTTCTTAAATTGTATTTTCTTTAATAATTCTTCAAATTACAATACATAACATACAACCAATTATTTCAAATACATTTAAACTTGCAGATTATTCTATGAGTAATTAATTGCCCTAATTGCCATGTTTGAATATCCAAAGCTGTGTTGATTTGGATGTTTCAGGAATTCAATCTTGTTTTATCTTTGTTGGTAATAGTTGGTATTACTTATCATAAATTGCCATTGTAATAAATACATTATTCAATAGCAGCAAGAGAAACTTTATTACGCTGAAAAAAAAAAAACAAGTGCTGAAGATTGCTGAAATCCTAATTATAATTTATTACGATAGCATATCAATTATTTATTGAACAACGATGATTGTAATGGGTACTAGGAACAAAACATTGTTTACGTGAATATTAGAGAGATAATTGACGGCCTTATTCAAATGCGCATACTCATTTCACTGAATCACTGAAAATTACACGCTCGTTAGCCGCTGAATCGCGTAATTTATCGTATTATTAAGTTAAAAATTAATAAACGCGAGAACTATTCCTGTTTACGATTATTGTTACTATTTTCCAAGGTGATGGTGATTACCGACAGACATTTCAAATTAAAATGAAGTTACAACATTATCAACCAGGAACATTTAACATCAATTTTTTTTTGTACCAATTTCGTATACTTCTTTTATTTTCAATTATTAAAATACTTCATTTAATTACTGTTGATGTTTAAACGTGTACCTGTATATATATATCGCTATTAAACTAATTATTGTAATATTATGAATTTGTTTTTACAAATATAATTAATGACAGGTGTTATGTATACGCTCATATGACGGGCCGTAAAGATAAAACGATTTCAATTTAGTTTTTCATGTCATTGTAATCGTTAATCGATAAATCACTCGATATAATTGATTGCGATACGAAAGCGGTTGTCACTGAGCAAAAAGTCTGAATGTGTATAATGGGCATAGACAAATTAGAACGTGTCAAGAATGTCCGATTAGAATCGGCGAGCTTGGCCAGTCAGGGCGATGGAACAGTTGCTTGCAGGTTGCTTAATTATAATCAGTTTTTGTCCTTTTCTACATTTTTCCTCGCGGGCACTGTTACAATAATGAGAAAATGCCAATGTAAATACATTTGCGCGTGAAAGTGCCAACAAAATGCCGCTAACACTTTGCATATTTATGAAAAACGCCCTCTATATCGTTAATAATTACTGAGTGTAATTAAATCTGCAAAGCGATTTGATTAATGTTTCCATCATCTGTAGTAATAGGTAAACATGTGGGTGTAGTTATGATGCGGTTAATGTAACTGAAATCAACAGCATTTATAATTATGTGGTGCTAATGACTATCTCAACTTTCTTTAAACAAATATTTCCTTCTAAAGATATCTGGCTATTCATTTTTAAAGAAAATTGATAATAGTTATGTAATTTATATTATATTTTATAAGTTTAGCAATTGGCCCTAATTCCGACACTAAGCGCATATTTTGATCCGAAATCCGACACCTCAGTGAACCTAGTTCAGACAGTGATCCTAAATCAGACACTTGTGGTACATTATTCCTACAAATATAAACAATTAAGTAAATATTAAGTGTTTTAAATATTGATAAGATTTATTATTAAGAAATGTTAAACATTTTTGTTTTACCATTTTTAATGAAACACTATAAAATAATATGTCTTCTACTGTCTGCCCTCTTTACCTCACCTGTATTTTTAATATTTCTTGCATCGGGAATTTTTAGTGTTCTCTTTTTCTTGGCGCAGCATTTTACTCTGTTCCTTTTTCGCTTCCTTTCTTATTTGTCTAGAATGATTTTCTTTTGTGCTCCCTTCTTTTTTATTAACCAACATTTTCTCCAAGCATTAGAAATAGTGTTACAGAAGAACAGTTTCTTCTAATAATTTACTTGCATCGAAGCACATTGCTTTGAATGAAGTATTTATTTTTCTGTGTATATAATTTTTGCCATTTTCTCGAAATAACATTATTTTAAGGAACAAATTATATCTCCACTAGACATGTTTTGAAGTGATTCATGACCAAATTCTCTTTAGGAAGGAAGGTTGTACCAATTTCATTCCATAGGACATCTAGTTTGCATGCAGCTCTAGTTCACAATTTGGACTACAATAACTCAAATTTATTCCGCTCTAAAAACATCGATTTTCTTCTCAGAACATCCTGTATAATCCATTGTTCTATGTATAGACTTTTTTACATTTTTTCAGTATTCAATTAGATCTTTCGGACAAAATGGTTTTATTTGAATATTGGATTGACGGTTTTAGTTTGCAATTCCTTGTTTTAAATTTAGCCAATTAGCCAATTAGTTTTTTTTATCCATCAATCATTCCATAGCTGAGCCTTATTATCTAATCTATCCATCTAATTGCCTTTATATTATTTATTGAAATGCTATTTAGTATTGTTTATTGCAGAATCGATTATCTCTATTTTTAAATATCCCATTTAGTCGTTTTACGACGTACTTTTGATTTTACAAATTCCTTCTTGATAGCTAAGTGAATTCCAATTTATTATAACCATTAATTTGCTCTTAAGAATTTTTATTGCAGGCTTGAATTTTCGATTTAGTATTTTTTTCTGTGTATTTTCGGTTCTGAAAATGGTCATTAAAATCACTTTATTCTTAAAAAAGTCGAAAGGATATTCTTCTAAATAGATGAAAATTGTAGGTGTTTTCCTTTTGCACCTATTGTCACCATTTTCCAATGAAAGAAAATGCTTTGAATTTCTTGAGATGTTACAAAATTATAATCTTCTCCTTTCTCAAGTTTTTCCTTCGGATTCTTCTACTTTGTCTAGTATCTTTTTCTATTTCGTAAAACTCTGTTGTTATCGATTTCTTTCTGTGGTCCACCCATAAGTCCTGCACATCCTTTCTACCATCTTCCATGACTCAAATGTCCAAAAGTGAGACTTTTTGCTCATGGACACGTTCATCTGGATATCAAATCAATGTATTGTGGAAGACTTTGTTGGTGCATTGCTTGCAAAGTTTGGAATCATACAATCTTGATTATGTTTTCAAATATATTTTGATTGAAGGTCAAAACACTTGTTCTTATAACTTAAACCTAAAAATCTTTCCTAATGCCATACCAGATAAACCAGTCTCCACTATAATCAACTAACAAAAACTAGTTTAAAAATCATCATGTATCAAACGTATAATCAAACTTTTGAAAGCCGACACGAACACCAACCACTGGTATTCAAAATTACCCGGCATTGAAATCTGTTAAACACATTTTAAATGCTACATTAGCAATGAAATGTTGACAGCGCAGCGCTACTGAATCAGTGGCCTCCTAACAAACTATTCACAGCCAACTCAGCAAACCTTCTTTGTGATATAATTAATAATAAAAGTGGTTATGATATACCTGCAATATTATACGAGTACGTCGTAATATAGTAATAGTACCTAAGTAACTTAATAGTATTGCATATACATATTAATCTTTACATTAAAATAAGTTGCATCAGAAAGTTGCTCTACATGTTTATATGCATGTCTGTCGCACTTTTACTAACTGGTAATTAAATTACGAGAATAAGGCGCCGTTCCAAGATCAATAAAACTTATTTTTAACCGTCTTTCACAAGAAACCTATTTACGACTTTTTGTTTTTCAACTTTCATCAAAATGCAATTCACCGCAATTAGATAATTATAACGCTTGGAAAATGGCTAATAAAAAGATATACATGCATTCCTGGCATACGGCTAATTTTTATTAAGCTTTCTAATTATAGGAAACAGTTACACATATGAAATTAATAGCTATTTCAGCTATGCAGCGCGAGTAATCCGTGCGTGCAAACGTGCGTCGATTAAGTAAAAATTACATAAAAAAATTAAAAGATTGCGGAGCCGCGATAAAAAGGACTCCTCCACTTTCTTTTAAGTGCGCGGAAACAATTAAAAAGAAACTGGATCGCGCGTTATTACGCGGCAATTAAACCCGTCATTATATAAGATAACTTTCTTTCAGTTCATAATTTCATGGGTAGATCTTTAGTTGCAGATGTTTGTATGAATAATATACGAGTACCAGTGGCGTGCCTTTAATCGCATAGTCTAGTCACCCTGTATATTTAGTTAAATATACAGGGTGACTAGACGCAGTGGTCTATACCGCATTTACCTTAAAAAAATGAAACAGTTGTTTGACCCGCCATTTTCTACAATGGAAATTTATATTTTATTTATCCTGGATGTTGCATGTAGCCCTGTCAGAAAAAGTATACAGTGGTTTAAATGGAATGACCTTTATATCATACCATATGTGACTCCGTACGAGAAAATCGCCAAAACTGCCAGCTCCTAATAGATTACAGTTTAAGACAACTATTTGTTATTACTTTCCAAAAAAATTATTTCTATTAAAAATCAAAAAAATTAAAATTGAATTTTATTCACGTCCTATCAAGTGATTGTAAACGCTCTGTAATTGGCTATCTCCAGTGACGTCATTCGTTAGTACGCTTAGAGCGCGTTCGGTTTGTCAGGGTAGGGTATGGGGCGAGCAATGCTCAGATAACCTGGGTCGGCTGTCTCTCTCTTATATGCAGATAAACGCCGTATGACGTTAGTCCGTCTATTATGCAGCGCGTCACTCTCACCGTACAATACCGGGTTATCCGAACGCGCTCTTATGCTTCTCCCGTTTGAATTTAATAGCGCTAAAGTGCCATGTGAGCATAACTTTGTAGGTTAGGATAGCCCTAACCTTAAGCTGTCAGATCAGATAATACCTGGTTCGAAAATACGATAGATAACTTATTCTAGTCAGTTTTACTTATGTCGAAGTAATCTTCACAACGAAAAACACTTGTATTGGTCGCTATTTATTTCATTTGGATTTAGTTTATCCGGAGTTTTTCTTTACGTATTTCTGCATTGTGGATACACCATTTATAACCCATTTTTATGTAGAAATTATGAAAACAACACATCATACAACACAATTACCAAACGGCGGCGATGCGACGATGCCGATCCTGACAGACCATATGAGCCGATTTGACATCTACTATCCGGTGACGTCACAGAACAGAAAGTATCGTTTTGGCGGGATTTTTTGTGGTTCAATTTTCAACACTGATTTTTATGAAATATTGAGGAAATAATTACGAAAAATAATGCATTTACAATGTAGAGTGAAGGAATAAACACACTAAGATGGTTTTCCAATAATAGTCAAATGCCCTATTAATTATACCCAACAATATTTTACAAACACGGATTCAAACGGATTCACTGATCGCGTCAAAACGTCGCATCTCGTTCCACTGCCTCGCACCAAAACCCACAAGCGAGGGAAGCCGAACTGCGCAAAATATTGTTTATGTTTATTTCGGTCTTAAAAATGAACAAATAGGTAGTCGGAATGCTATTAAATTCAAGGGATATGTATCGCAGTAAATAAGGATTATTTGCATGATAGCTGCGTTGTCCTGCTAACATTTGTTCCTGATATATCGGCTTCCATCAAAATCTTGTTGGCAACATTTATTACATGAAAACTGGAGAAAACTAAAACGCCAGTCTATAGAAGAGACTCTAAATGCAACCTGAACAAAAACTGAAATTTTTCGTGCGCGGTCACATATTGTTGATACTAAGGTCTGTCGAACTATATCAATTTGTCTCTGTGTGAAGTAAATAGTTTCTGAGATATTCACTTGTTAGCCAAAAAAAGCAACTGCAGGCCTATCTTGAAAATTACGAAAGAAACTAATTTTTTGCACATATTGTCTTACAACTTTGTCAGACAATCACCAAAAGCAGTAGGTAGGTCCTGAGGTTGAAAAAGAAATACTCTACTGGGTGATCTTAGCACCTATTAGTCTTTTTACATGTTCAAATAACATGCAGTTGCCATTTTTTTTAACAAACAACTGAATATCTCAGAAACTATTTTCTTTACATGGGTACAATCTATTCAATTGGAAAGACAACTTCCTTATTGTTCATAATATAGTATGCAACATCCTGTAGTATGCACCTAGTATATTCCTTAAGCATTTATTTTTTTTTCAAAATTCCAAATAATCTTTAATACTCCAAGGCACCTAGGAAAAATAATAATAAAAATCTATACTTACGTTTTTCTGCATCTCTTGTAGTTGCTTATGTATTCGCTTATGCCTTTTTATAAATTTTTGTTCTTTGTTTGTTGTTTGTAGATGTCCTCTTTTGTTATATAACGCTGATGATTATTCAGATAATATAATGGAAATAATAAATTTAATTACCGTTAGAAAGAACTTATTCTTATATAGGGTATTTTTCCATTTACCATGTGGGGTACTGCACGCCACTGGATTATATGTAGGAAGATTAACACATGATACGATCCGGGAAGTGAATCAAACACAGCCATTGTTCAACTTAAATCTCGTTTAATTATTTAAAATTTATACACAAAAATACATGTTTGTGTAACGGGCATTTACACAAGGAAGAAGTAGAGTATCCTAGCTCCATTCTCTAATTACAATACTCCAACAAATACATCTCTCTCACTCACTCCCACACTCACAGATACCTCACGCATCCCCACCTCTCATAGAATGGAAAGGAATCGTCTACACAACACTTACATACAAGCAAGGACGTTTACAAAACAAAGAAAAAAAAACGAAAAAATAAACAAATAAATTAACAATGTCCATCTATAATACACGTCCATAAATATCACAATTTAAAACTGTCAGCACTATGCAATATATAATATATATATTTATAAGTCCATCATTCGATATTCTTCTGTAACATATAGCACAACCGCACTGGCCTTCTTACACGTGTATTGTGTCCTCGTCATCACTTGGAGTCCTTCTTCCTCCTGTACCAGGTGATCCTGGATCCAGAGGCGTATCAGGACTAGGAGACCTCGGCGCTGACGGTTCCGCAGATTGGTTGGTGTAATAACTCGATAGACTGCTTAAGGAACTGCTCGCAGCCAGGCTTCCTAGGTGGGCGCTTGGACCAGGCATCCCCAAGCCCATACCTGGAGGGTAGAGTCGATATGGAAGAGGTTTCTGGAGGGTAACTGCTGCTGCCGCCGCAGCTTGCCTATAGTAGATATCTGCTGCACTTGGGGCTGCACTTGGACCAGATTGTGGAGGATACCAGCAGCCATATGGAGGCGCGCCGTAGAGCCTTTGGAACGCTGCGTAGTTTCCAGCCTCTGCGAGGAGTTCTAAGCCGACTGCCGTTTGTCGCTTCCATTTTGTTCTGAAATGAAGAAAAAAAAGGTTAAGCTTACTTAAAGAACCATTTCGAGGTAAAAAAAGAGCTTATGAGGAGGGTTTAGAGAGCTCTCCTTAACACACTACTACGATTTTATGATAGAATTCATGTTTTGGTGAATCGATTGCGGAGAAGTTAAAAGATAGAGCTGAAGTTTTGGTACATAAGACGGAAAGGAGTCCTGCACCACTTTTAGGTTAAGTATAAGTTTTGCGACATCGAAACGAATTTAATCCAATCAGCTACGTCCCATTAACTATTTGTAAGCATGGCGTTTTTAATGGGCTTCAATGTAGGTGGTCTGGGCTGGTAAATTTCTAGACCGCTTGTGACATTCACGTGCAAAGGTGGTAAAATTGAGGCGGCGGCACAACACGTATCAATTACGTAATCAAACAAGAGCGAGATAGCGATCTACATTCAGATTTGGGGAATTCAATCCGATTCAATCTTGAAGGTGTCTGTCCAATTTGTGCCAGAATTGGTCGCTGCTGCTGCTTTCTAGCTGTGATACGCGCGCTCAGGAAGAAATCAATTTATTTAATCCATTCGTAGATGTAATTCCTAGAAGCTGACAATGGAGCGTGTAATCGTAATTTATTTGGGTAGCTGTGTAAGTGAATGCAATTAAATTTATTTGCGTTTAATTTGATTTAATTTTCGGAAAATGTTGCGAGATAATTAGGTGCTGCGTATACAGAGTGGTCGCTTTAACTTGAGACACCTATATATCTGGGAAATCTGCTTCCCAGGATAAAAGTGTCTGTTACAGAGCTTGTAGATCAAAGGGGGGGCATAAGGTGGCATAACAATGTTTTGTACAATGCATTTATCAGAAGTTATTATCGTTGGAAATGTGTGGCTCCTGAGAAACTTACAACTGCTGCCATAAGATGCTGCGCTTGCAATTTAAGCCAAACATGGTTTTGACATTGTCGTAGATAGCAGAAGTCGACTATAGACTGATGGGGTAGATGCGGTTTTAAACTCATTTATTTATTTTTAAAATTTTTAAAACGCCACACTGTATTGTACAGTATTTTCATTAGGTTTAAATTCTAAAATTATATTTTGATTTCGAGGAATATTTGTGAGATTCTTCAGAAAAGCACTTTCAATGCTATAAACAATTAACTTTGTGGTTTTGGTGAGTAAAACGATTATTTTATTATTGGCCTTCCATATGAAGAACCAAATGAAATACGAAATTGAAGTCCATTTTAACTATTTTTTTTCATATTGGTGATGAATGTTTCCACCGATTCCATATTCATATGTAAATAAAACAGCTCTTGAAGTTAATATGGAAGGTATCCTTCCATATATCTTCCATGTTAACTTCAAGAGTTGTTTAATTTATATTTTTTTTTTCAGTTTTTGATTGCTTCCTGTTATACCGGAAGTGATGTATTTATCTTTTTTAATGAAGCCTTCGAGTAGTCCATTGAGTGACTTTGACCTGTACGCTGAATTTGATCATTAGGTCAATATTTGTTCGATTTACTTGCTTCTAACAACATTTGTACGCTACGAATTTCAACAAAATATCAAGTATTTGGTATCATTGTAATCGGAAAGATGTTTTCTATCCAATAATCACGGTGTGGCCATTGGGTACGGGTACCCGTGAAAAAAATGACTGACTGGCCAAAAATCAATTAAATCACGCTAGAGGTCGCCAGTAATGCAATGTCGGCCAAAATCGATTTAGTTAGTGTTTATTTGACAATTTTCTACTATTTTCACAAATTCATAGCCACCTAGATTAATACACAAAAAAGTTATTTTTGCGTTGCCTTGGTAATAAAAATTGACGATCGATATGTTTTTGTGTTCAGAATGTCATCCTGCTTGAAAATATCACACAAAGAATATAGGGTGCCATCATTGGTGCCATTTAAAACTTCAATGATGACGTCATTTCCGGAAAAACCGGAAGTCATATTAACCTCAAGAGTATCGCAAAGAATGGCATTTTTTTGTCTATTAACACTTTCGCAAATGTCATTCGTTCAAATGTATAAACAAAAAAATATATATTTTAAACATATATTTTAAATATTTCATTGTTTTAATAAAAAATCTGATGTTGGCCAGGCCCATGGCTTTATCATACTATATAGTAGTGTTAGCGCCGGTTCGAATAAAAACTGCTAACGCTTCACTAAACTTTTTATTATATATACATAATTCACACACGGACATTTTTTATCTCGTTCAAAAATGTTCAAGGTACCCAAAATGACATATTTCCGCTAAAAACTATTTTTTTTTCGATTTTTGTTATCATACTGCGTATGATAAAGTAAAAAGTCACAGTTGGCTTATTTCAGATATGTGTCTGATGATTTATAAAAATAAATCAACAACTGATAGTGTTGAAGTTAATTTGTTCTTTGAGTGTTATACAGACATCTAAAAGTCGATTTTTTTTAAATCACAGGGTATTATCGTCTTCATATCCATGACTTAAACAAGTTTTTCACTAGTAAAGTATAACAGATTTATTAGTTACTATTAATAAATAGCAAATAATAAATCTTGATAGAGAATCTAAAGTTTTTTAATTGTTTGGAGTTGGATTTCCAATTCAAAAATTGTATTCACAAAATAAAGTTACCGTTTAGAACATGGATTATATTTAGATTTGGCTATTTCTTTCTATATTTTTTGTCAAAATAAAACTTATCATTATTTTATTAAAACAATTGAATATCTTAAAAACTAAGCATGTTAGTTATGTAGAATGTAAGCTAAAATTGACTTGTAACAAAATGAAAAGATAATAAAAATGCAATAAAATACAGGGTTATCTATTTGAAATAAGTGCGGTGATATCTCTTCCGGTATAATCGGAAGCAACCCAAAACGGAAAACATTTAAGTTAAATGATTGTTCAACATTTGCAACTCCATAATTATACTTTTTACGGAAAACCGTCGTAAAATGCCCTGTATAAAGACAAGTAAGTATATCAAATTTGGAAACGATAACGTTAACAAGTGAGGATGAAATGCATGCGATAAGCAGACTCCGATGATGCCTTTAAAGGCTGGCTTACATGGTGTTGGGCGGGCCGCCATAGGGGCACTAGTTAATTGTTTGGCGGCGCCTATACGCAACGTCAGCACTTTTCCAACTGACAATTAGGTGACTAAATGATTTCAAACAATGGTACCGCTGACCGGAACCCTATAGGAGCCGGTCTGCTTCAACCAGTGTACACTCTGGCCTCTATGACGGATCGAACCTTCACGCCATCATATGGTATAACCGCTTGCTACCGTGAGATCTCAACCAAAACGTGACATCACATTTTTTGTGCTCTACATTTGAAGAGTTGAAGTAAATAACGAACCAAGTGCCAAAAACATTATTCCGAGATATTTAGAAAATAGTGTGCAGCAAGATAAATGTTTTGTAGAAAGCCATCCCTAATTCTTTGTGCATATTTAAACAGATTGTACATCACATGTTGGTGTTGTTTTTTGCCGAGGTCTTGTATCGCAAGAACAAATCTAAAGCAAATTTAAAAATTCGTAGAAGTTGCTAAGTGCCATAATATTTATTTATACATATTTTAAGCTGATATTCTTTTATACTAGAAAGTAAAACTTTATAAAAATAAGTTGCTTGACCAAGGATACTTCATACAGAGTGTCCGTGTAAATACATGGGGACCTCGTTTACTGAAAGCCAAGCAATTTGATAGTTCTGTTCAATTTTATAGTCATTAATTTTCTTTAGAAACGCGGTTATTTGTTATTTTACAAATGTACTGAAAAACTGTTGTTTTTTGTGCAATATTTCTAATCTAAAGATGTTTATATAAAGATTACATTGAAAATGACTTATTTTAGTAACTTCCTTCAGAAAAAGTAAGGACCAGAAATCAAAATCCACTCAAAGTTTCCCTTTTATTTTGAATTATTATTTTAGGAAAAACAAAAACAAACTTTTATATTTTTTTTTCACAAACTACTCAAGGTATCACACAGTATTGATACTAACAATATTGTACATTTTCTTTTTATTATAATCAAAATAAAATGTAATTCTAAAATAAAAACAGAAATAACATGAACTTTTTTGTAATAATAAAATTACCAGAACACGCAAATAAATCACTAGCCGTAAAAAAATTAAAAAAAAAATTCAAACAAAACTTTTTTTGGCTTTAATCAAGCTATCGTTTAAATATATTGTATTATGCAAAATTGGGACCTTTTCCTTTTTTTTTCAAATAGACCCTGTATATTTTTACATTTTTTAATTCTAAGATTAATTCTAAGAATAGTTTATAGGAATAATTTTTTTTATAAAATCCATCATTTTTTGAGACTCCTCAATATCTCGAGAAATATACATGGTACGACAAAAGTGTCTTAAGCTGCAATCGGTGAAAATGAGGTAAACTTCTTTTTTTAAATGGGAATACCTAACTTTTTTATAAAATTATTATTTTACGCTAAATAAGAACAATCTTTTGTCTGAAATTTTTTTTCGTACGATGCATCTTTAAAAAGTTATTGACGATGGAAGTTTGTGGCGTCTGCTGTAGTTACGACAGCTGCCACTGCATGGGATGCGCTCGCCGTCTGGCAGTCAAAGCGACGACTGAGTACTCATGGTACAACGTAGGAAGGTATGTGCATAACGGGGACACGTTTTGGTATCTCGCGCGGTGCCTCGTCATGCGCATAGGTACGAAAAAAAAATTCAGACAAAAGATTCTTCTTATTTAGCGTAAAGTCATAATTTGATAAAAAAATTGGGTATTCCCATTAAAAAAATGAAGGTAGCCTAATTTTCACCGATTGCAGTTACAAGTTTATTTAAGACACTTTTGTCGTACCATGCATATTTCTCGAGATATTTAGGGGTCTCAAGTTAAAAAGACCACTCGGTATATCAAAATTTGTCAAAATTACACCTAAATAATTCCCCAACAGCAAATAGTTTCAAAAAATGCTTCAAATAAAAGTTTTTTTGGGTTTAAACAAGCTCTTGTTTCATATATTATTCATTTTATTATGGAAGTTTGCAAACCTTTTCTTTTTCTAATAGAACAACCTGTATATTTATTTTTTTTTTAATTCTAAAATTTCTTTTGTAGGAATCATTTTTTTTTATAAAATGCATAATATTTTAATTATAAGCAACTACTGGCACTGCCTAAAGGCACTTAGCGCGCTATTTACAAAAATACGCCGAAAGTTAACTCATGCGAGATCGAGCAGTCAAGTTTGTTAGACATTTCACGACATATTTTTACTTAGCCCGTTATTTACATTAAAGCCAGGTATATCCAGCACACTTTAATGTAATAAAACAAATTTTTCAATTTTTGGTACTTAGTTCATGATTTATTTCAACTCTTCATTTGAGTTTTGCCTTAAATAATATAAATAGCCCTGCGACAGTTGTGAATGAGACTCTCATGTGTTAAATTTGGCAGTAGAAATTAGAATTTTTAAAAGTTTCGATCCTAGATGTCCTTGAATGTCCTTGAAAAAAATCTTTACCTTTTGAGTAGGCTTAGGAAAAGAAGCAACGATAATCATAATGATTTTGAACAGCGCGAACACGGCGGACGAAAAAGTGCCACAATTACACCTGAGTGCACAATAATGATCTCAATCAAAAACAAGCGGCGGCAAAAACGGCCTTTAATGAGAATAAATTTTCTAGTGTAAACAGTTTTTCGGACGGCACGGCGCTTTTTTATCCGGCCGCAATGTCCATTACGTCGGCTCGTTTTGCCCGACAAGAAATTTTCAATTACCAAAAATAGCCGATCGTAGTTAGCGGTTATAGATGCCATCACGGTAAATTGGTTTTGGATGGTGCAGGTAAAATTCTTCGTCGTCGTTAGATTCCGTTGTCTTTAATCGTTATGGTTAGTGAATTAGTTATGTTCTAATGATCAGGGAATATGAAAATCAGTTGCTCTATTTCTTACTATTCTGTACTATTCGTTACTGTAAGTAGGCCTTCCTTTGACAACTGTCAGTGTATGATTTTAAGTATTTTCCGCTGCGGTTTTTTTTTCAGGTTAGTTTAAAACTTAAATCGATCTTAAACAAAATCTTTGCGACCTAAACTGTTTTCTAAAAATAATGAATTATCTGGAAAATGTATATGTGTGTATTAGTTTTTAAAAAAATCACAAAATATCCTATGTTCCTTGTCAAAATCGTCACCCAGTACTCATTGACTGGAGAAAGTACTGTACCACAATTGTTGTTGAAATATGTTTTAAAGCTCACAATCTAGTAATTTAAGATTTTGGTAGACAAATAATTCGCCCGCCTGACGAAAATAATACCAATACATACATTCAGTACCATGTACTAAAAATCATATCAAATTGTTTACTGCATCTTTGATGATATTATTGAAATTAATTAAAAACTATCACTGATTAAATAAATTGTCATAATACGTTGACCACCTATATTTGCATCAAAATCTTCGAAATTATTAACCTTAGCAGGACACATTTTTCACCGTATTAAAGACGAAAGATGTGGGTACAGGATTACTAAAAAATACAGAAGTTTGCTGATGAGTGATGACAGATGACATGACAGAATAGATATTGTCGTTATCTCTGTTATGAAAGCAAGTTTTTACTTTATCATACGTAGTATGTAAAGTATTGTAATCGTGCCAAAAATTTTTTTTTGATTTTAGCGTAAATATGTCTTTTTGAGTACCCTGAACATTTTTGACCAAGGTACAAAAAAATCTCTGTGTGCGTGTGTGTATATTTGTGTGTGTGTACCCGTTTTTTTGTGACGGCGATTCTGGAGAAACTATTAAAGGTATCGGGACGAAACTTCATATTTAGAAGTTTCATGACCAAACTTAGAGCTGAAGAGCTTTCTGTTGAAAAGGGTACAAGGAAACTGGAGGTTTAGTCTTAGCATTTTTGAAAGATTTTGCAAATAAGCTGTCATTTCTGGAATTTCGTCGAAATAGTTAAATAATAAATTAAAGTAGAGGAAATTCTGAATAATTTATGACTATGACATTTTTTGGTACAATCAGTAGTTTAGTTGCATGAGCAAATTCTATTTCATCGAGATCGGTCGTACTGCATTAAAACTAGTAGCCAGGATTTGCCAGATATTTTGATTCTAATGACAGTAGGAAGTGTCCAACGCTAATGTTTTGACAATACCTACTGTCAATATAAGCTGCGTTCGGATATTGTACACCGTTACACTTTTTACACCCAATAACACGTAGGTAAGTGACATTTGGACGGTGTACCCGGTGTCAACGGAGTATAATATCCGACCGCAGCTTTAATCGACATATCTGTCTAGTCTTATTTTAACGCAGACATGGCCGATCTCGATCAAATAGAATCTCATGCAGCTAAACTATTAATTTTATATATAGTATGATAAAGTCATGTGCTTGGCCACATCAGATTTTTTAACTTGCTTCCAAACCTACATTCAATATTTTTCCAATATATATATAATAATTTTCAATATCTTCCGTCTTTAATATTATGTATAAATAGGTCTGCTAAAAATGAAAACATTTCATGACGACTTTTTTAATCACTGATAGTTTTTAATGAATTTTAAAAACAATAACATCAAAAATTTCGTAAATATTTTGATATGGCGCTAACCACATGTTTCTGAATCTATTGGTATTATTTTCATTGGCAAGAGAATTATTTATTTTTATTTTTTATTATTTTATTTTTTATTTGTTTTTGCGTAAAAGCTGAGTAGACTCTCACAGCAAAGTAGACATATATTCATTGCAATCTTTCAAACATTTTCATAAAAGGAATTTAACAATATTCATAATATTTTAGACTCTAGAGCAGCGTTTGTTAACCTTTTACTCTGGCGTAAGTTTTGAAATGGCGTTATAACCCGAAGGAACCCGAACAAAAAATATGTTGGTGTCTTTGTAATATCCAGCAGTTTCTTTAGAATGTAAATATTTTGTAAAATAACCAGCGATGTTGGTATATGAACAATTCTTCTTTTACTGGAATTTTGCTGTTGTTTATTACATAACTTTACAGACATTTATCTCAGTGTATGAAGTTCGTTTTTTTCAATTCCTTCAAAAGTGATAACAGTGATAATATTAACAAAAGGAAGCAAGTAGAAAATACATAGCAAGCAATCTAAAAACGAAGGAATAATACAAACAATACTCTTTACAATATTAAAATTAATTACTGAGTTAAAAAATTAGCGATAATCAAAATAATTGAATACAAAATGAACAACAACATAAAAAGTTTCTTATGGAGTTTTTTTCAATGCCTTAAAAAGTTATAGCCGTTTAAAATGCAGGGTTGTTGATATTTCAAACGGCTGTATTTTAATATTAGTTGTTGAGAAACCGCGGTTGAGAAACGCTGCTATACACTAGAAATCACTGTTGAAGTTTTCAATTACTTACTGATATCTATTTCAAGTCAAAATGGTGATAAAGAAAAGGAGTTAATTAAAACCTTTGATCCCTAGATCATCATCAGCCAAAAGCTAGAAAAAACACAACATAATCAAAAGAAATCACGCAACAAATGTAACAAAAAAAAAATAACCAATATGATTTAAAAAGTAAAATGGTAAATAGTAAACTAGCAGTACTCACGGTCATCAAGACATCAGAATAAATTAACAAGTGAACAAGTAAAACTAAATACACGACAATATGGTATTGTTGAAACAAATCAAGTTTGTAACACTTATCACATTTTTGGAGTAATTTAACGTTGTCAAAATTAATTTTATGTCCTGTAGCAATTCAATGTTTATAAATGTTAGACGTAGACGTGTTGTTATGTTCGTTAAGTCGAATGGATAGTTTTCTGCCCGTCTGTCCCATGTAATAGCTGTCACAATTTTATCACGTTTCGTACTAGATTTACTCGTTCTCAGTACTGTCCTTGTCTCCGCTGCAGTGTGTACTGTTTGACATGTTTGTTGTCGTGTATTTAGTTTTACTTGTTAACTTGTTAATTTATTCTGATGTCTTGTACCTCTTATAATTGAATTTGACTGTGAGTATTGTTAGTTTACTATTTGACATTTTACTTTTCAAATCACGTTTGTTCATTTTTGGTGTTACATTTGTTGCGTGATTTCTTTTGATTATGTTATGTTTTTGGCTGATGATGATGTAGGGATCGAAACTAGTAACTTAAGTAAGTTAACTCCTGTTATTTATCAATATTTTTTTTTCATTATGGACCTAGTGATTATTTTCACACATTAATTCTAGTATTTAAAGCAGGTTATTTAAATTTAAAAATCGACAAACTCTAGTGTCCAAAGAAAGAAAGTTTGTAAAGAAATTAGCTGTAATGTTGATATTTTAAATACAGTAACGCAAATTCATGTCGTTATGATGAAGACCAGAGATGAATATAATAACGCTGCCAGGAATGCAGTTATGAGTAATAATATAACAAGAGAGTGAGAATAAATTGAAAATAATTTGACAGATTGTTTGAAAACTTGTTGCCAGGCAATAGTCACGAGAGCCCGCAGGGCTCGAGTGGCTATTGCCAAATGGCAACAAGTTTGAACAAAAACTGTCAAATTATTTTCTAATTTATGGAACTCTCGAGTTATATTTGACTAGATTATTTTTTGATTCACAAATTTTTACAATAAAAAAGATCAATAAAACTATCATAAAATTATTGAAAAATTTAATTTAATTAATTATTACTTACAATATATGAAAATATCGTTGAAACATTGTGAATATATTAAAAGAATTAACAATTTAAATTAGCACAATGAAAAACGCAATTATTAAAAATATTTCGAGACTCATTATTTATTGAGGATTTGGAATTGCTTGTTATATTAAGTGTTTCCTCCTGCGTATTTTCTCTAAGATTATTTATTATATTTGAATGATGTTCTTGGTTCAATTGTAAGTATGGTTTAATCGAACTTGCAGAATTATGACCAGTGACCTTGATTAGTTCTTGTTCTCCTACACCAGCTTTTGAAAGGTTACTTACTGCACTTGATCTGGCAGAATGGTTAGTTATTTTTTTAGTAACTGTGTCTAGACCTACTTTTTCTGCAGATTCTTTCATCCATTTTGAAATGGAATTTATTCCCACAGGAACGTTTTTATACCAAAAACCATGAGTTTGTCAAGCCGGATTTGGAGTAAGAAACAAGCGTTCGGTTTTAATATTTTCTTCACGTTTACTCATTAGTTTTTCAAAAAGACGAACAGGGCGAATATCTGGGTTATTTATGTTTGGAGTCAACCATTTACTATTAGCGCACCTTTGTGCTCCACCCTGTGCAGTTTTTGTAAAGATGGGATTGTATTCAATGCGGCCAGTATTTAATCTTTTTATGTCGGTTTCTTTTTTAAAATAATGAACTAAACATTTCGTAGCTTCTCCTCCCCTCCAAGCTAGTTCATACGATGCAACGTGAAAAAACTTTCTTTGCAATCCACAAGGTGTATCTTCGTCCCAATAGTTAAAAATTTGCAAAAATTCTGTATTAGAAAGTGCCACAGAACTTTGTTTGTGCTTTTCAGGATGTTTTTGTAAAATTTTTCTTTTTGCATCTCTTGCATTCCGAGCATTTCTGAATTCTATATCATGGAAAGGATCAAAGGACCTGTTATACTTATTAAAGTAAAGTTCTTGAACTAATTTTTCCGTTTTATTCCACATTGTCTTTATTACTGCTTCTTTATAATCATTTCCGTCTTTTCTTTTCATGTAATAAGCCCAATCTTTTAAAATCAATGCCAGAGTAGCTGTTGTAGTAGATTGATCCAGAATATAATTTCTTTCTTTGGTGAAGGTCTTAAATTGTCTCCATATAGACTGATTACTTATTAGAGTATTTTTCGAAGTAGTTTCTAAAATCTTTTTTGTAATTTCTGCATTAGAAAAGGTACTAAACCGATGACTTTCACCCATTTCGCGTTGACACAATTAAGTAATTATTTTGACAAGTATCTGACAGTTGCTAGGCAAATAAAAGCTACAGTGATTATTCCCGAGAATAATCACAAGAGATTTATTCCCACTATAATAGTGACATAATTGGTTGAAAATTACCCTTGTGACAAATAAAGAAGCATTTCATTGGTTTTAAGAAACGTCAAAAAATAATAAAATATTTACTTGATAACGTAGAATTTATTCTTCTAGAAGACGTTTGGTATACTAATTTTCAGACAGAATTATGTCAAAATAATAATTTTCGTGTAGATAACCGATACCATTCCTACATTCTTTTCTAATTTTATTCAGCATTAAACGTCACAATTTCGTCTAGGAGACCTTAACTATAATAGTCATAATATCCTGTGATACGTCTATTACGGAATACACGAAATCACGTCATTAGGAGGTTATTTATGTCGAAATAAATCGTTTCCTCGGGCTTCTTGTCGACGTCTATCCACAATTACGCGTCTTTATTATTTATATAATTCACCGCCCGGGTCTCCGGCTATCTAATAATTTATTCCGCGGCATTTATTTATACATTAACGTCGGCCGATAAAAGCGGACCCGACTCGTGCCGGCACAAAACCGGACAAAGATTTCTGGCCCGCATAATATCATCTGAAATGCCTGAATAAATTCCGGTCGTCTATGTGTTGAAATGATTTAATAACAAACTCCGAGCATGGTCCGGAATCCTTGAAAGGATTGAAACGACCGAGCGACGTACGCCGGTTATGATACCGATTTTGTGTATACCGCGGCGGTCATTAAATAACATTTAACATTTTTATGCGGCCGTATGAATGGTAGTCGTCCGGCGAATGTCTTTGCTTTGATACGTGCGCTGATATTTAGCCGAATGGACGTCATAAAGCGACATTTTTATGGGGATTCCTACCGAATGAGGGCCCGCATTTCGACCGAGATAAAATTACTTAAGTGTTCGCAAATGTAACGACAGTTGTAATAAGTTTTACGTATATGAACAGTACATTGACATTTATGGTTTATTTGAAAAGTAAGAATGTTACGATCAATATTTGGTTGCCGAAAAATGCTGAAAATAAAAAGCGTACCTTAAATGAGAGAAGTATTACTTACTAGTTCTTTGTAGACTGCTTACACACGTAGACGCTGTATGCGAAATTCATATAGAAAAAAATAATTCAACATACAGGCTACTCGAAAAACTAGGCGCCATTGGTCCAAATTTATACCTTGCAATATCTTCTTTTCTATATAGAACTTGGTCATAAAGTACTTGGTCAATACTGACAATGAAATTAAAACAAAAAAAAATTTAAACTGTCTTACTATTAATTTTGATTGATTTTATTAGTGTGTGCCACTAATACAAATTTAAAATTAGAATGTAAATGCTTTGTAAATGTGAAAGTGTGAGCAAATTTTCATGATTGTAGACAAAAGTATAAAATTTTGTTGGAAGTTATTTATATTAACCTCACTTGTTTCGAAAATCTTACGACAAAAATAAGTTTGACTGTGAACTCAGCTCATCTGAATCTAAATAAAAAAAAACATTTGTTGATTTATTAAGCGTCCTTATTTTTTAACTTTTAATTTTCATTTTTCTTTTAATTTATTCGTTAAACCATACTTAATTCCTGTAAAACTTGATATTTATGTACACTAGGGTGGGCCAAATTTATACTCGCAACATTTTTTTTTGCTGGAGGACAACGATTCCCCCAATCTGTTCATTTTCCGAAAAAAAATTCCCCAGAATTTGAGAAAAATCGGTCAAAGTATTTCTGGATTTCTGGTACTTTTTGTAATTTTGGAGGTTTTACGATATCGGTCAAACCAGTGATGTGGTTGCAACACTAATTATTATTATAGGTTATAATTGAAAACAAATTTGGCAAGAAGAAAAAGACAAGAAATACAATAATAATGTTTGCCAAAAAGATACGTCAGTACCATTGTATATTTTTGTTTAAACAAATTGTATTTCTTTAAACAATATTGCAAACTAATCAATTAATGATAAACAATCCCAACAACCTAATAATAATTTCTGAAAAAAGATAAGAAAAATATGTCGGTAACATTGTATATTTTTGTAAAGAAATGTGCAAACAATTGCAAACAACAAAAACTGCCAATATCCTAATAATAATTTCCTTTAAAAAATAGAAAATATGTCCGCAACATTGTATATATTTGTTTAAACAATTGCTAAATAGTTACTAAATGACAAAAAAAGGTCAAGAAGTTATTAATTTCTGCAAAATATGGAAACATATGTTCGTAACACCGTATATTTTTGTTTAAACAAAAGCTAATTGTTTAAACAATTTCAAATTAGGTAATAAATAACGAAATAATATGTAAATAATCTAATAATAATCATTTCTGTCAAAAAAATAATAAAACACGTAACATTGTAAAATTGTAAATTTTGGGAAACTTTTGTCTAATATTTAGGGTACTATGTGGAGGGTGGGGAGTGGTGAACAAAAAAATAGTGGTTGTGAATTTGTCCTTGGGAAGTTCTGAACAATTTCTGACAATCTCCCGCAACTTTTTTTTTTTAATCCAAACCGTGAAAAATATAGGGAAAAAGGATGCATTTTTGCATCATGGGAAATTTGAGGTGCTCGGTGGCACGTGTTAACGTTAACCGATTTTTCTCAAATTTGGGGGAATTATTTTTTCTGGAAAAGGAACAGTTTGGAGGGGATCGTTGCCCTCTAGCGAAAAGTCCGTTTTTTGGACCACCCTAATGTATACATATTAACACCAAAGGGTTCAAAATCAAGAATAAGTGTAGGTTAATAATATTAAAAAAAGATAAAAAAAAATTCTCCAAAAACTAGGTTTAATTCGTAATGTCTGTGTTCAGACTCAGATTTTACAATAGAAATGTTTTAATCAATCTCAAATTCAGAATTAAAAAAAATAAAAAGTCATACTTTTCCATATAAATAAGGATCTTAAGGACCACATTATTGATATCAGAAATCAGCTTTATTATTTTTTTCTTGACAGGTTAATGGTATATTGAGAAAGATAATTTAGTAATTTGTGTATTTATGATATTTGGATGTAATTGTCGAATGAAGACAATTCTGAAACTATTGCTTTAAACACGGGTTTTAAGAGCAATTGGCTTCGATTTGGTTTAGCATTTTAGCTTTCATTGGCGCATAAAACAAAATATGAAAGTAGCGTAGGGCGGGGCTTAATCGGTAGGGTAAAGCAACTTTTGTAAATATAGGACCAACATCCAATGTCTTTTAACAGGTTGAAACGTTTTCAATACATTATCAAATCACTCTAGAAAATATAACACTTGAAATATTAATTATTTATTTTTGAAAATACGAAAGTTGAATCAATCTCAACATAAGAGAGGAACTAAACGCTTCTTGTAAAATTTTTTCACTTTATATTTTGTAGATACCTGCTTAGTCACGTTGTTAGTTAGTTACGTTTGTGGCATAAATTTATTGTTAGTGTTCGAAAATTTGTTAAATTATCATCAAAGCCCAATAACATTCGGTTGCTAAGCATTAACCCCTTATTAAAGAAGTTTCACTTAAAAATGATAAGTTCATTGGAATTAAAATTAAGCCTAAGTCTATACAGGGTCCCGCAGCTCAGCTCCCGTCTTCTGTAGCTCGGTTACTAATTAAGCTAAGAGTTTGACATTTTGCAAGCTTACCCTGTACTTTAAGGTACATTTCAAGAAATTGTTTTTGATTATACAGAGTGTCCCAAAAATGTGCAACGCCAACGTGATATATTTTTTTAAATTGCATGCTATATATTTTTTTACACATTTGGAAGCCTGTTATGGTTGCCTACATACCACCAAAATTTTATTGAAATCGGTTGAGTGACTGCAGCGCAAAAAAATAAAAACAAAAGAAAATTGATTTTGCATCGTTGGCTTTAAAAATCAATAAAAACCACAAATTGCACCTCGTTAATAAAATTTTGCGACGTCCTTATTAAGTTAGATCTAGTAGTCTCGTTAACCAAGTGTCATTGATCCAAATTATACAGGATGACCAAAATCTAGTGTCAAACTTGTCAAACTTCAAAGCGTGTTATTGTTCTTATTTTAAATTGGAACCCATACATTTTTTTATGTGAAACGACGCAGATCAAAAAATAAACATTGTTTCTAAATACAACCCAATTCCCAATATTTTAAAAGTTATTCGCCAAAAACCTCATTTTTCAACGTTTCCAACGGCAATTGTAGGTAATAAATATGGTACGTGGCGTTGAAAAACAATTTATTTCATAAAATATAACACAGAGAAGTATTTTAGATTTGAGTGTACTTAATTAAGTAGTTGTTCGAAATGTCTTCCGTGCTCTTCGAGGCACAAACGAAGACGAGTATGAAATGACCTCGCCACTGCTCTTAATAGGTCGGGCGTAATAGTTAGAAATGCATATTTCTTGCATGTTTTCTGGTGTTGTTAGAGGTTCAGCATAAACGATGTCCTTAACGTAGCCCCACAGGAAGTAATCTAGTTTCGTTAAGTCCGGTGATCGAGGAGGCCACGCAACGGTCCTCCTCTTCCAATCCACCGATTTGGGAAGATTTCGTTGAGCTGGTGCCTGACATGTAACGAGTAATGTGCTGGAGCTCCATAATGTTGCAGCCACATTTCCACCCTTACCGCTATAGGTAAATTTTTAAGTAAATTTGGCAATTGAACAACTACTTAATTAAGTACACTCAAATCTAAAATATTTCTCTGCGTTATATTTTATGAAATAAATTGTTTTTCTACGCCACGTGTGATATTTATTACCTACAATTGCCGTTGGAAACGTTGAAAAATGAGTTTTTGGCGAATAACTTTTAAAATATTGGGAATTGTGATGGGGTTGTATTTAGAAACAATGTTTATTTTTTAATTCTGCATTGTTTCACCTAAAAGGATGTATGGGTTCCAATTTAAAATAAGAACAATAACACGCTTTGAAGTTTGACAAGTTTGACACTAGATTTTGGTCATCCTGTATAATTTGGATCAATGACACTTGGTTAACGAGACTACTAGATCTAACTTAGTAAGGACGTCGCAAAATTTTATTAACGACGTGCAATTTGTGGTTTTTATTGATTTTTAAGGCCAACGATGCAAAATCAATTTTCTTTTGTTTTTATTTTTTTGCGTTGCAGTCACTCAACCGATTTCAAGTACAGGGTAAGCTTGCAAAATGTCAAACTCTTAGCTTAATTAGTAACTGAGCTACAGAAGACGGGAGCTGAGCTGCAGGACCCTGTATGTATGTAAGATTCAAGGCAATAACTTCTGTAGTAACTGGTAACTTTTCTTAACATTAAGTCGAGGGTAGACATTTTGATCACCCTGAAACCAACAGTTCGTAGTAATATACCTACTCAATCATCAAATCGAAAACACCCGTTAGACGAATGACGTAACGTTTCATGATCGCATGCATTTAAATATTTGAAAGATCATTTCGGCCAGTATGGCATTAGAACAGTTAATCGAATGACCGGATCGCCTAGAACTATATAATTTCACCAACAACTAATAACAGTTCGTAGGGATGCAACAACATCTGCAATTGCGTGTGCTTAGTCAGAAGGCAAGGAAAAAACAGGAATAAGCGCTCCTTTCAATTACCAATGGGCCACCATGTGCCCCATACAATAATTGTCAAACAATTTACGACGGTTATACCCTTCAGCGGTACCGTTTAATTATTAATACGGTGTTCCGTAACGAACGTGCCATATGTCTTCCACTCGTGTGTTTGCGGTAGGAGTTTGTGGTAATGAGCACCCCTAGGGCGGGGGCGCGCGCTGGAACCCCGTGAGCGACGCACAGTGGTAGCGTTTTTCACTTTTACCTGATCAAAATTAGTTTTTTTTTAATAAACTTCAAATAGTTGTTAGTTAGGCGGAAAAATAGTGAAAAAAATCTCTCTGTCATATAGGGGATGTTTTAAAGAGGTTGAAACATCTTTGGCTTGAAAATTCTGAGAAATCTTGTGAGTATGATAATTTTATATCTGCAAAAATACAGGAAAAATAGTAAAAAAAAGAATCTTGCACCTATGGGGTGGGTTTTGGGGGTGGTTTAGGTACAAATTTAGTTTAAAGTTCCGAAACCTAGTGAGTATAATAATAAAGAATCGTAAAGACTTTAATAGGGTATTTAACTATTATTGGAAAACCATCTTAGTGTGTTTATTCCTTCAGTCTACATTGTAAATGCATTATTTTTCGTAATTATTTCCTCAATATTTCATAAAAATCAGCGTTAAAAATTGAATCACAAAAAGTCCCGCAAAAGCGACACTTTCTGTTGTGTGACGTCACCCGATAGTAGATGTCAAATCGGCCCATATGGTCTGTCAGCATCGGCATCGTCGCCGTTTGGTAACTGTGCTGTATGATGTGTTGTTTTCACAATTTCTACATAAAAATGAGTTATAAATGTTGTATAATTCCACAATGCAGAAATACGTCAAGAAAAACTCCGGATAAACTGTTCCTAGCTATTCCGCAAGATTTTAAACTACGAAGAAAGTGGTTGGCTCGTAGAAATCCAAATGAAATAAATAGCGGCCAATACAAGTGTTTTTTTTTATGTGAAGATTACTTCGACATAAGTAAAACTGACTAGAACAAGTTATCTATCGTATTTTCGAACCAGGTATTATCTGATCTGACAGCTTAAGGATAGGGCAATCGTAACCTACAAAGTTATGCTTACATGGCAGTTTAGGGCTATCAAATTCGAACGCGTTGACGCGTTGCATAATAGCCGGACTAACGTCATACGGTGTTTATCTGGATATAAGAGAGAGACAGCCGACCCAGGTTATCTCAGCATTGCTCTCCACATACTCTACCCTGACAAACCAAACGCGCTCTAAGAGTACTAACGAATGACGTCACAGGAGACTGAGCCAATTACAGAGCGTTTTTAATCACGTGAAAGGACGTGAATAAAATTCAATTTTAATTTTGGTTTTTAATAGAAATAAAGCATATTTTTTTTTTGAAAAGGAATAACAAATAGTTTTCTTAAACTGTAATCTATTAGGATGACTATAATACAAGCCATATTTTTAATACAGTCAAATACCATATTGTAACAATTTTCATTTCCGGATTGTGCCGGAAGCAGTCAGAACTCCACTCAGTTTTAGAGTTACAAAGTAAAACCTAGGTCGTGTGTGATATCATTGGATAGATATTTTAAAATTAAACATCTTTCGTTGGAAAAAAATCTTACTCAATCATAACGGGTGATCTAAAATGACGAAGGACAGTTTGAATTTGCCGCCACAGTTTTGAACGTATTTAGTGTTACTAAGATGGTATGCGTGCAGGATACAGGGATAACGGGTTATTTTCATTTGATTACATATGGTAAAATAATGTTTTATTGATGTCCAATGTCTTTATCAAGACTAACCAAGATTAAAAACTTCCAAACCGTCATTGTTTCAATTTAATATACGTATACCTCATTATAATCAGAAAATGAATCCCTATACAAAAAAGAATACCTACGCCACTGAACAAACAGCTGTCATCTGCAACCGTTACCAACATCACAATTATTCAATATGGCGGGAAATTCAAGTAGTACATGTAGTACTAAACTTATCAACTAGGTACGTAAAATTAGCCAATACATAAACCCGTTATGATGTTTTAAAAAGACTTAGCAAACTACTGTTTTTTTAAATCACTAGGCTGTTAAACATCATCAGTGCTTTATAATAATATGAATTTTGCGTACTGCTTTTTGTACATTTTAGTAATCTGAAGTGGTCCTTTTGCCGAGTATTGTATTCATGCTGCTGACTATTGTATGTTAAATAATTACTCATATAATTTGGGAGTTTATTATTTATGCATTTATATACCAAGGTGAGTGCCTGATATACCGTTCCTTGTTTAACATTCAAGAAATTTATATGTACTTTATTTTTGTATGGGATGGTCTACCTCGAAACGTGCATAGTTTTATCACTTTTTCGCAAAATACTGAAAAAAGGACGAACATTTTTAGTTTATTTGCGATTTTTGTTGAAAAGGCACATTCGTGGGAAGTAGCAAAGTTGAAATTCGGATTCAGCACCCCAAAAAAACATATAAAATGAGAGAATAAAAAACTTCCTGGAACAGGCACCCTCGGGAACGATTTGACTGGCCTATTTTGCCGTAATATACAGAGTGTTTCCTTATCCGCTTATTCGAGCTAACCTAGAAAAACGCCTTGGGGGATGTATTCAGGGGGTCATATAGAATCATTATTAGCTAAAATTTCCCGGGAGGAAGAAAGTTGATCAAAATTTGTCGCACAGTGTTATCTAAGAACATGTCACTTCGGAATAAATTGAACCATATCGCTAAAATAATTTTGAACGGCTAGATTCACATTTTCGACCACTGTGCGGCGCGGAGCGGTTGATTAAATACAAACGGGGTGACGCCCACCCTATTACTGCCGCAGTGACTGTCACTTTTAGCACTAATCCACTTATAATAACCCCCAAGCCCGTTGGTGTGACGCCGACGGTCTAGGGTAGAGGAAATATTTTGCGAGTGCCGCCGACAATTTACTAAATGACTCCTTTTTGCCGAAAATGGCTAATTCGTGGCCGGAGCGATGAAGTGGCACTTTCGGCGGGGGCCCAATTTTCGAAAATTACCCAAAGAGCGGCGCCGACGACGCCGCTAAAACAACTGCTCCCGGTAACTGCCTAGTCATTGTTTTAAATAATATCCTTTTAATTAATAACGCTGATGGAAACCTCCGTTGAAGCTGGATGCTGAGATACGCCCACAAATCTTTTCGGTCAGGTAAACAAAATTTAAAACCAAAATTTAACGCTCCTTGTTTTTTTTGTCTGTATCAATATCATTTTAATAATTGCGATATGCTTAAAAGATAAAAAACGTATATTTTATGCTAACACTACAAAGTTAACTTACGAAGTAAAATAAATCTACTAAAGTCCCACCTTAATCCTTGCACCTCTGAGGTATTATTTGTCTAAAAATACAGAAACGAAGGTTTTATCAATTTAAATGAACGCTGAAACCTGAAAAATTTAGCTAAACTTTAATATTTATTGACTTATGTTATCTTCAACCGATTACCAATTCTGTTTTCGGGAGATTGCACAGAAATTTGCCAAGATTATTTTTTGACGTTTCTTAAAACCAATGAAATGCTTCTTTATTTGTCACAAGGGTAAGTTTCAACCAATTATGTCATTATTATAGTGGGAATAAATCTCTTGTGATTATTCTCGGGAATAATCACTGTAGCTTTTATTTGCCTAGCAACTGTCAGATACTTGTCAAAATAATTACTTAATTGTGTCAACGCGAAATGGGTGAAAGTCATCGGTTTAGTACCTTTTCTAATCCAGAAATTACAAAAAGGATTTTAGAAACTACTTCGAAAAATACTCTAATAAGTAATCAGTCTATATGGAGACAATTAAAGACCTTCACCAAAGAAAGAAATTATATTCTGGATCAATCTACTACAACAGCTACTCTGGCATTGATTTTAAAAGATTGGGCTTATAACATGAAAAGAAAAGACGGAAATGATTATAAAGAAGCAGTAATAAAGACAATGTGGAATAAAACGGCAAAATTAGTTCAAGAACTTTACTTTAATAAGTATAACAGGTCCTTTGATCCTTTCCATGATATAGAATTCAGAAATGCTCGGAATGCAAGAGATGCAAAAAGAAAAATTTTACAAAAACATCCTGAAAAGCACAAACAAAGTTCTGTGGCACTTTCTAATACAGAATTGTTGCAAATTTTTAACTATTGGGACGAAGATACACCTTGTGGATTGCAAAGAAAGTTTTTTCACGTTGCATCGTATGAACTAGCTTGGATGGGAGGAGAAGCTACGAAATGTTTAGTTCATTATTTTAAAAAAGAAACCGACATAAAAAGATTAAATACTGGCCGCATTGAATACAATCCCATCTTTACAAAAACTGCACAGGGTGGAGCACAAAGGTGCGCTAATAGTAAATGGTTGACTCCAAACATAAATAACCCAGATATTTGCCCTGTTCGTCTTTTTGAAAAACTAATGAGTAAACGTGAAGAAAATATTAAAACCGAACGCTTGTTTCTTACTCCAAATCCGGCTTGGCAAACTGATGGTTTTTGGTATAAAAACGTTCCTGTGGGAATAAATTCCATTTCAAAATGGATGAAAGAATCCGCAGAAAAAGTAGGTCTAGACACAGTTACTCAAAAAATAACTAACCATTCTGCCAGATCAAGTGCAGTAAGTAACCTTTCAAAAGCTCGTATATGAGTAATTATTTAAGATACAATAGTCAGCAGCATGAATACAATACGCGGCAAAAGGACCACTTCAGATTACCAAAATATACAAAAAGCAGTACGCAAAATTCATTTTATTATAAAGCACTGAAGATATTTAACAGCCTACCAAGTTGGCCTTCTTTCGCGCGGTCTAGCAGCCAAACCGTTCAAACAGAAATGCATTTCAGGAGGTGCTCTTATAGGATATTTAATGTACTTTATTTTTATATTGGATGGTCTACCTCGAAAAGTGCATATGTCGTTTTATCACTTTTTTAAAATAAACTGAAAATAGGTCGAACAATTTGAGTTTTGTTGTTTTTTCGTCGTGAAGCCACATCCGTTGGAAGTAGCAAAGTTGAAATTCGGATTCAGCACCCCAAAAACATATACAACGAGAGAACAAAACTTCTCTATTTTTTTCCTGGAACAGGCACCCTCGGAAACGATTTGGCTGGACTGTTATTAAAATATCAAAAACACGTTAATTTCAAATTTAATTCACTTATTCAAATTTAATTTTTATCCATCTGTTTATCTGTTCATTTCTGGTGATTATCTTTAAATTTTTAAATTTAAAAGTTTAAATTAAGTCGTGTTGCTGGTACTAAAGATAATAGTCCAATCAAATGACATTTGCTGCAAAGTTTAACCTTTTGCAAACATACAGGTATTGGAATGAACCAAAATGCAAAATGTTGAGAATGTATATCCCTTTGTAATAAATACAGTACTTCAGAATTTGTCCAAGCTCGCTTTACCCGGTGTAATTTGTTTTTTAAGTTTCAATCGCATGGGATAATTTTGACTAATTTTAGTACCTACAATGTATCGAAAAAAATAATGAAAATCAGTTATTGAACATCAAAGATAGGAAAAATCGTCAGTGTATTTTTATTGGACTACATCTATCAACCAATTTATGTTCCAAAAATATCAATATTCTTATTGATACACCCAGTGTATGGTTACATTTATGGTATGTAGATATTTTTTCACGTCTTTCGTGTTTATTTCTGGAATAAAAATATTAAATACGATTAAATAAGGATTTTATTTTTTGAATATTGAATTTAACGGTTTTAGCTTGCAACGCTTGGTTTCAGTGTTGATTTTGTGTGGTAAAAAAGCAGATTTGGTTTGAAAGGTCTTTGATCGATATAAAACTTCTTTTGTTAATGTTTTTTTTTGTTTTGGTGGATTTAATCGGTTTTAAAGTAATTTTTAATTAAAGATATCATCATTGGTTATTGCTCTATAGAAAATTAACAATCATCTAAACTTGTATAAGAATCCAACTTATAGGAAAGATAAAAGTTTTACAGTGCACGTAATGCGGGCAAAAGTTCCCGTCATCAGTTGTCAGCAATAATCATACATCGCGTTGAGAAAACGTAGCTTCTAAGTGCAGCTTCGTGCGCTGAAAAACGATCCGTGGATGTGCATTTGCGCATTTACCAGTATCAATACAATTTCCAGCTGAAAATCGCGCCGCCCACCGAGGCAGGCGAGCCCCCTTAATGGAACGTTGCAACATGCAAATCAGACATGACAGGAAAATGTGCAGGTTACAAAGTACGAGTGGAAATTACTCCTAATTGCCTTATGTTGCGTGGCATACTCCGCGAGTATCAAATTTTGACTCTACGGCGAACGCTGAAAGAGGCGAGTATCGCGTTTCACCCAGGGTAAATAAATCATGCATTTATTCAGCGACTTTAACTGCGATCACGAAATGCCACGATGCTATCGATGCTTGGCTCCCTGGCTTATTGAAATGTGTGCTTGTAGTTTTAAACCTCCTTCATATTGATCTAGAGACCTGAAGGATTTAATAGGAAGCCTTGCATTAAAAAAACTGCAAAAACTTGCAGATTTGTATAATAATTGTTTGCAGATTTGTATAGTAATTCGTACAGTAACTGTCATTTTTTGTCAATTGTTTTCGAAGCATATAGCAGATAATTATTTATAACTTTTAATAACTAATCAGTTGTGATTTACTTATTTATGTGCATAATGGAAATTAGGGATCATATCTAAACCACAATGTTACGGTAAAACACAACATTGCATCAAGAAATAATAATTTTGTGATAATTCTCAAAATTCATTAGAAATCGTACCAAATTCACCAGTTAAAGAAAAAATAACTTTATTCTCAAAAATACATCAATGAGAATACAATAGAATCAATATAACTCATAATAAATTTTATTACAGGTGTGTAAATTTAAAAAAAGACCTCTTTTTCTTCATGTCAGGTGGCTGTGATTTCAATTTGAATATAATTTTTTACTCCTAACTAGCTTTTCCAAATAACATTAGTCGGTAATAATGAAAATAAAGGCACTTTACTCTTATCATTAATTCAAATTTTCTGAAGCCTGTATATGGCTAATAAAGCCTAAAGTTTGATATTTGCATTTTTGGTTTTAGGCCAAGCAGAAACTTTTATGAAGAATAAAATTTTCTAAGAAATTAATAATAAAAAAATTTCCCGTATGGTTCCAACTTTTTGGCGCACACTGTATAAGTAAGCTAAACTTCCCAAATTCAGACACTGTCCTAAATTCCGACATAATATATCTATTTAGTTGTATAATATAAGAAATTTGCAACATTGAACTTTATTTTAGGACATCCGGTTTGTTGATTTGACATTACACTTATCAACTCACAATCGCTTCTTATTCTACCAATGTTCTAACGGTCAGAATATAACCTAGAAATTTGACTGATCTTGATAATTGAGTGTTATGTTAAAAGTTGATTGTTTCCTTATAAGGTAACTGCAATTCGACTTCTTTTTAAAACAGGTACAGGGTCACTAAAAATGCTTTATATTTTCATAACAATACGGTGTACTACTCTTTTGACCATTGTTATTTACAAATTTAGGAGTGTCGGAATTAGGTACATGTAAATATAGCACGTCCGTAAATCAGACATGAGTGTCGGAATTGTGTACATGGTTAGAAGTATACATATGGCTCTATTGCTGTCTTTACACAAGAAAATAACATATTTTATATCGTATGCTATATCACAATTAATTCTACGCATTTTGTCCGAATTCCGACACGAGTGTTGGAATTAAGGACATCAACAATCCCTAATTATTACAGGGTGTCGGAATTACAAACATCAATAGTCCCTAATTCCGTCATAAATATCGACAGGCATCATAGGACAGAATGATACAACACAAGCAGCAGATAATAGCGTTTTTGTCATTGATACACCACCTTTGGAGAACACAGTTGAAGAACACAGTTGAACTCTAAAAAATCATCATCGTTTGAAACTCCCAAATAAAGCAAAAAGAAACTGTTCTTCTGTAACACTATCTCTAATGCTTGGAATAAAAAAGAAGGAAGCACAAACGAAAATCATTCTAGAGAAATAAGAAAAGAAGCGAAAGAGGAACAGAGTAAAAAGATGCACCAAGGAAAAGAGAACAGTAAAAATTCCAGATGCAAGAAACATTAAAATACAGATGAGGTAAAGGGGACAGACTGAAGAACACTAAGGACTTATTTTATTGAATATTTATATTTGTCGGAATAATGTACCACAAGTGTCTGATTAGGATCACTGTCTGAATTAGGTTCACCGAGGTGTCGGATTTCGGATCAAAATATACGCTGAGTGTCGGAATTAGGGGCAATTGTTCAACTTATAAAATTGAACATTTTCATAACTATAATCAAATTTCTTTAAAAATGAATAGCCAGATATCTTTAGAAGGAAATAACTTGTCGTTTACCTGATCGGTTGTGGTATTTAAATAGTGAAGTCATTTTTCAAGTCATTTTTTGGAGCTATCCCACTTCTGATACCACAAATTGAAGCATTTGCGCTGAAAATTATTCTTATAACATAACTGTGATACAAGGCATAAGTATACGTATGAGATACACAAAATATGAATATGTTAGAGGAAATATTGATGATAAACGACCACGCTGTCAAGTGGGGGACCGGTGTTATGTCGGACTGAACTTTAACAGTCTGCTAATATGACATAATAGGTGTAATTTTAGCTAGTATTACTACACATGTCGGCGACATATGTACTTATATTCACATTAGATACCTCGCCGGGCATTCCCGCCTTTTTTGCCGTTAATGTTTCCGATGTACTCTCCACGCAACCGACGCAAACCACCTGAATATCGTGACCAAATCCCAAGGTCCACTGATTTCGTCCGGATGATCTAAAACCATTTATAAACAATTCGAAACACCTGCCGCACGATATTAGCACGCTGGTGTTCCGCAGGGTTCGCCAATTAGTCCACTACTATTCATGATTTTTATTTCGCCCGAGCGCACAGTGGTTGAAATAGTCATTTTGAACGCGCAAAACTAGTTTTTTGCCCTAACCTAGAGTGAGATCAGAAATAAGTCAGTGGGTTTGTATATCTGAAAAATTGGTATTAGAATGCACCACCTTTGTAGTTATTTTGGGTATTCCAGTGGCGCCGCGACAAGCTTTTGGTGGTATACCGTGTACGGCAGAAAGTAGAGCACATGGGAAACAATTTTATTATCAATTTCTGAAAAAATCTTCTTCTTCATAAAACTGTCTGGATGCTCTTAAACCTAAAATGTAAATGTAGAAAGTATCTGCGTGCATATACCGGGTGTTACTAAACCAGTGAAAAGCACTTGAGTGTGTGTGTGAAGTATCTTCATTTTCAAATCTATACAAAAATGTTATTTGAAAAAGTTATTTCGATATGTCAGAAGGAATTGAATATGAAATTATAGTCACTTTCGACGTTGCATATACCGGGCGTTGCCAAAAAGATGCAAATAACTTCACTCTATACCTTTATTTTGAACGATACGCAAAGTTTCTTTGAAAATGTTTAGAAATATTATAAAGCTATCATCAATGAGAGTTTGGCTTAAGTCCACGCACAATACATTGTTATTGTAATATTTCCGAATACACAAGACATGCTTTAAATTGTTTTAATACATGACGAAAATCTGGCCTTGGCTTCCTTCATTTCCTTCACAAAATTGTAGATGGTGGGCGCAAAAATACCCAAAGTTTACAATTCAAAGTCGAGATTAGTATTCTTCTAAAATAAATATTTGTTGACCAATGTTAGATGACCATATTCCCGTATTATTTTCAGTAATAATATAACAAGAGAGTGAGAATAAATTGAAAATAACTTGACAGATTGTTTGAAAACTCGAGCCCTGCGGGCTCTCGTGACTATTGCCAAATGGCAACAAGTTTGAACAAAATCTGTCAAATTATTTTCTAATTTATGGAACTCTCGAGTTATATTTGACTAGATTATTTTTTGATTCACAAATTTTTACAATAAAAAGGATCAATAAAACTATCATAAAATTATTGAAAAATTTTATTTAATTAATTATTACTTACAATATATGAAAATATCGTTGACACATTGTGAATATATTAAAAGAATTAACAATTTAAATTAGTACAATGAAAAACGCAATTATTAAAAATATTTCGAGACTCATTATTTACTGAGGATTTGGAATTGCTTGTTATATTAAGTGTTTCCTCCTGCGTATTTTCTCTAAGATTATTTATTATATTTGAATGATGTTCTTGGTTCAATTGTAAGTATGGTTTAATCGAACTTGCAGAATTATGACCAGTGACCTTGATTAGTTCTTGTTCTCCTACACCAGCTTTTGAAAGGTTACTTACTGTACTTGATCTGGCAGAATGGTTAGTTATTTTTTTAGTAACTGTGTCTAGACCTACTTTTTCTGCGGATTCTTTCATCCATTTTGAAATGGAATTTATTCCCACAGGAACGTTTTTATACCAAAAACCATGAGTTTGCCAAGCCGGATTTGGAGTAAGAAACAAGCGTTCGGTTTTAATATTTTCTTCACGTTTACTCATTAGTTTTTCAAAAAGACGAACAGGGCAAATATCTGGGTTATTTATGTTTGGAGTCAACCATTTACTATTAGCGCACCTTTGTGCTCCACCCTGTGCATTTTTGTGAAGATGGGATTGTATTCAATGCGGCCAGTATTTAATCTTTTTATGTCGGTTTCTTTTTTAAATAATGAACTAAACATTTCGCAGCTTCTCCTCCCCTCCAAGCTAGTTCATACGATGCAACGTGAAAAAACTTTCTTTGCAATCCACAAGGTGCATCTTCGTCCCAATAGTTAAAAATTTGCAACAATTCTGTATTAGAAAGTGCCACAGAACTTTGTTTGTGCTTTTCAGGATGTTTTTGTAAAATTTTTCTTTTTGCATCTCTTGCATTCCGAGCATTTCTGAATTCTATATCATGGAAAGGATCAAAGGACCTGTTATACTTATTAAAGTAAAGTTCTTGAACTAATTTTGCCGTTTTATTCCACATTGTCTTTATTACTGCTTCTTTATAATCATTTCCGTCTTTTCTTTTCATGTTATAAGCCCAATCTTTTAAAATCAATGCCAGAGTAGCTGTTGTAGTAGATTGATCCAGAATATAATTTCTTTCTTTGGTGAAGGTCTTAAATTGTCTCCATATAGACTGATTACTTATTAGAGTATTGTTCGTAGTAGTTTCTAAAATCTTTTTTTGTAATTTCTGCATTAGAAAAGGTACTAAACCGATGACTTTCACCCATTTCGTGTTGACACAATTAATTATTTTGACAAGTATCTGACAGTTGCTAGGCAAATAAAAGCTACAGTGATTATTCCCGAGAATAATCACAAGAGATTTATTCCCACTATAATAATGACATAATTGGTTGAAACTTATCCTTGTGACAAATAAAGAAGCATTTCATTGGTTTTAAGAAACGTCAAAAAATAATCACGAAACATTAAACGCTCAAAGGTTTTGCAAAATAATTATGTTTATTACTGGAATATTAATTAAACAATCACCATAAACGGTCGAGGAAATATATTTCTCCTCTTCTCTATTTTCGTATTTAATACCTTCCACCTCTACTTCAGATAAACACTGCCTATTTTCAAAAATAAAGGTATTTTAATATGAAGTCATCTTCATAATTTTGATTATTCCCGGTATAACGACGACAGTAATTATAATTTCGTATTAGTACATTCTTAAATTTCTAAATAGCTTTTTCACATGACATTTTTGCTTATCTTTCAAAATCATGGGATATGCAACGATGAATGCAATTATAATTTCGTATTTAATGTCATCTAATATTTCAAATCACTTTTTCAAATAATACTTTTGCAACGCTTTTAAAATAAAGGTACCTTATGCGTAAGTATCTTTCATAGTTTTGGTAACACCCGGTACATGCAAGCAGATAATTACATTCTAATATTTGAATTTTAGGTTCAGGAAATACAGAAACTTTTATCAAAAATAAACATTTCTGAAAAATTGTTAATCCAAAATTTTTTCTTGTGTCCAAATTTCTACCGGACACTAAATTTATTAGATTAGTTTAGGTAAGGATACGCCATTATGATGAAAGTGTCTCATTTCACAGTAAACAACATTATTACCTACTGTGTTTTAAATAAGCGTGAACAGAAAACGTAATAATAAATGACCCAGTACGGCCAACTACAGTCAAATAGATCCAAACGGTCAAAACCGTTCGACAAATCTAAAAAATAAATTAAATGAGATTGGGCACATTCGGGCACCTAATTCATTCTGTGCTTGATAACATATACTATTGGCTACAATATTATGGTAAACAGTTGTGTAAACAGTGATAAACTCTTGAGTTTGTGTCCAAAACATTAGGCAATACTGTGTAATCTACGAGATTGATTGACCATAAAATTAGTACTTCATAAACGCGATTAGTTATAGACAATTTTAAACATTCTCAATAAAGTACGTACCTTCCTGAATTTTATCCATTTCCCATAACCTCAACCACTTCTGACAGAACGTGATAAAATAAACATTAACAAAGTGTTATCAAAATGCATAGTTTTGAGCGGCTAGATTGAGTATATCAACCACTGTGGAGCGTACCGGCTATATTTCAATCCGTATTTCCATTTTTACAATTAAGGGATGGTTGGAAATAGTCGCGCACAGTCCGGCGACAATGGCGATATAAAAACGCCGCACAAAAGTGTATTTTGCATTTTAATTGTTTTTGAAGTGAATGGTAATCGCGCTTCCCGCCCTAAAGCTCGGCTTTTCCAGCGCGGCGTGATACGTTTTTTTGCGAGTCGTTTCGAAAAAGCGAGTAGGTTCGCCATTACGGTTTGTTTGATTTTCCTTTTTCGATCTGTCGGAACTGCGCCTTTCTATGTGCAAAAGCTCCGCAGTGCAGCTTTTATAATAGCCGGAAATGGTGGATAGACACGCTCACAGGGAGGTGAAATATTTTGTGATGCGTGCGAATTTATGCTTGTGGATAGTTGTTTTATGTTTTGGTAAATTTATTCTATGGGATGTTTCCATCTGGACAAGGATGGTCGAATTTGAACTTTGATGACGAGGATTCTTATGTGATGAAAAAGATGAAAACGTCTCTTAATGACAGTCATCCAGACCTTCCTGAAAAAGATGCCTGGGACATGAAGGGATCAAAGGAACTCAAAGGATCACTGGTATCACTGGACACTGTCTAGTCCAGCGTTTCCCAACCTTTTTACTCTTGCGGAACCCTTTAAATTTGGTTGGAACCTGGCGGAACAAAAAAATATATAATGTCCTTTCCAAGGCATTTCGAGTATTTTTTGCGAAGAGAAAATGTGCAACGCAGTTTCTCAAATAACCAGACACAAGTTTGTAAAGAAACGCAGTTCAATTATTAAGTATTACTAATTACTGTGAACTTAAAGTACTTTTCCTGTAAAATTTAAAAAAATGCCACGTAAAATTACTGTGGTACAGTTGTAATTTCACAGGAAATGTACGTGGAATATATGAATTCTGTAAAAAACAATACAGAAATATTGGGGAGACGCTAGTCTAGACCACCTACATAAAATGGGTCAGATAAATGATGATACCTGCAAATTCTGCGATAAAGCACCTCAAACTACTGAGCATATACAATGTGACTGCGTAGTGTTAGGCCGTCTGCACATGGGGCAACCGAAACGAAACTGTAGTAGCGTGGATACCAGGAGACTGGGCGACTGGGGTACTCAAGTTGCGCCTTGTCCGCACACGGTCTATCGTCACACAGTTGCGATCCAAATCAGTTTACTCGTCTCTGCCCTTAAATCAGTACATTCTTGGATGTAATCATGGAAGCAGGGCCCTCACAGCAATCATTGTCCTACGTAGTGGATAATAATGATTTCAGTGATAATTCTAGTGATGAGGATTTGTTACTATACTACTATTATCGTCGCAGAAGAAATGGAATAAAAAGAAGATTCTAGGTCCCCCCATATTTCAAAAGAAATTCCACTACCGATTATTCGTTGCAGCAAAAGAACTCAATATTTTAGATAGTAATTTTTTAAGCTTCTATCGTATGTCGAACCAGAGTTATTTAGAATTGGTGCGATTTTTCCCCAGGCCTACATAAAGAAAGTACCAACATGAGGGAATGCGCGAGTGCTGAGGAGCGGATATTGAAAGCACATTGACTTCTTTTCCCACATCCCTCCAAGCTTTGTCCGTTACATATTTTGGTTGTGTAGCCCTTTTCCTTATAATTGTACAGCACAGGATACTTTTATACCAAACTCACAAATTTTAGGTTCAACTGCTGCTCCATGTTCAGTGCTGTCAGCTGTCAATATAAGCGCATCACGAACAGACTGGGCAACGCGCGACCCAACATGTCAGGTCTCTGATACTCGAATCGCGTCGTCTCCCAGTCGCCGGTCTCGGGTTGCCCCGTGTGTGTTGAGTCATTGAATTAGACATGCACGTAGCCTAGTCGCGCAGTCTCCTGGTATCCACGCTACTACAGTTTCTTTTCGGTTGCCCCATGTGCAGACGGCCTTACCCCGCCCTAAAAACTACCGCCTGGGCGTAGGAATACTATAGCCTACAGAACTCCAACAACTGCTTCCTCGAAGCATCATAGACTTCATAGAAAGGCTAGGTAGGCTAGAAGGATTCTAATTGCATATAGTGAAATTACAAACTATCAAACCTGGAAACAGCAACATAACATAACATAACACAGTTCTCTCTTGGCTTATTTAGATTCATGGGCTTCAAAAATAACACCATCAGCTCGCAAAGAAAATGATATATACATGTCAAAAGTAGACAAAGCAATGTCCATTGAAGCATTTTGTGGTTCTCCGCCGTTTAAAGGATGGATTCAGAGACCGCAAACTTACATTTCTGTAACTCAGGCCACACAATCATTAAACTGTATACTTCATCTCTCTCCGACAGCAGTTACTAAATACAGTTAGCCGTCCTCGGTTTGATTTATGAAAGCCAAGGACACACAGATTTGCCCATAATTTATTTTCAAGTGCTACTAAAGCAAGGGGTGCACAATGGGGCACCCCATCGACATACATGGAAAACGGTCGTCCAGAAGTGGTTGCTAATGATACCGGCGTGTTTGGGACTCTGCGGTCGGTCGGTAGCGAACACGCACACGTATTCGTATTGACAAGATGTTCCCCGTGTGTAATTAGAGCGAGTGGGGTGCCGCAAGGTGCTGCCCCCGGACCCGATCTATTTTCTACGAAATTAATTTCGTTTTATTATTGCACCCCTCGACATTCTCACGAATTGTCGCACCACTTATCGGAGCGACGCATCCACGATTATTAAGGGCTTTGACAAATAGGACTAGGTATAATTAAATCGTTTCGTTTTCAATGCACAACCAGGCAATAACTCATTGGGCTCTTTATTCGGTCTATTTTAATGTATTACACGCTCAGATGGATGCGTTTTGTATGAAAAGGGAGATTAGACGTTTAACAGAGGACAAGCAATATTATTACTTGTGGAACTGTGTTGATGGGAATGGATGAAGCAATAGGATAATAAAAAATAATTGTAAAAATGAACATACTATAAATAGATATCAAATAAAACTAAATGCAATAACGTCCAGAATGTTGTATTTACAATATAGTTGGCTCGCTTTGTAAAGCAGGATTACTAGACTCGTATGTTAATTTTTGCAGATATTTTACTTTATCATACGTAGTACGTAAAGTATTGTAATCGCGCCCAAAAAAAATTGAGCTTTTAACGGAAATATGTCTTTTTGGGTCTTCGAACATTTTTGAACAAGGTACAAAAAAATGTCTGTGTGTGTGTTTGTGTGTACCCGTTGTTTTGTGGCGACGATTCTGGAGAAGAACTGAAAAGCTTTCTGTTGAAAAGGGTTAGCCAGGATTTGTCAGATATTTTGATTCTAATGACTGTCAAATGCTAATGTTTTGACAGTACCTACTGTCAATATCATCAACATATCTGTCTGGTTCTACTAGTTTTATTTTAATGCAGACATAGCTGATCAAATAGAACGTCATGAAAAACTAAACTATTAATTTTATACAGTGTGTCCCCGAATAAGTGAAACGATGCAAAAAATATCGAAAAAAATTTTCGATATTAACTTTCATTTTTTGGGGTTTAGCCCTGCTTGGTTACAGACTAATTACGAACATATTTGCAATATTTGCAAAATATTTGCAAAACACAAGTGTGTTTTGACAGTGACAAAAAAACCCTTTTCTGGCAGGTAAAGTACCTTTTCTGTTTACAGTACGTCAACATCTTACTTAGAAGTTTTGATCAGAATAAAATGCTGATCGGCCTACTTTGATAAAATGGCAAACACGGGTGTTTTTAGTCACTGTCAACACACACTTGTGTTTTAAAAATTGAAAATATGTTCGTAATTAGTCTGTAACCAAGCAGGGTTAAACCCCAAAAAATGAAAGTTAATATCTAAAATTTTTTACACTTTATAAGAGTCGTTTCAGCTATCCGGAGACACACTGTATATATAGTATGATAAAGTCATGTGCCTGGCCACACCAGATTTTTTCTGTATTAGGCTGGCGATTATAAACCACCTATTAAATTGAATTGTTATAAAAAATTAACTATAAAATAAATTGTAGAATGTTTTCGAATTAATTTAGATAAATTTATGTTACCTTTAAAATTTAAAAGAAATTCTAGGAAGTAAACTAATACTTAAAAAATTGACTAAAATATTAATATTAATAAACCTGAAAAGTCATTTGTGAGTTTAAGCCAATTTAAAAGAGAGTCAGATAAACTTTTTATTTCTTCGAAATTAAAGTGACCAAAACTGCTATACCTGTTAAAATTGATATATGACACTAGAAAAGAGAAGATAAAGAAGCATGTGAAAAGGTACCTTTTATTATAAAATTTGCACTACCCATGGGAAGTCGACACTCGTTTGAAGTGGGTAACAAAAGTTAAAAGGAATACTATGCAGCAAGTTGGCCAACGTTTTAAAAAATAAATAATAAAGACGATCTGTTGATATTTATATTTTTTTAAATCCTTTATAGTAAATGTAATAGTTCTAAAACTGTTTAAAGTAGAATCCTAGGCGTTAGCCACCATAATGTTTGACAGACGTATGTCAACTTTTGTTTTTTTAATGGGAGGGCATATTTTATTCTACAAAATTAAGTAAACTATTTTTTCTATATTAAATGATGTTAAATTGTGAGGGCTTACATAAGGAAAAAAAAGGTCCATAAAAAGACAATTGAAAATTTTAAAATATTGCTGTGGGAAACATGAATTTTGAGAATTGGACATTTTTTAGTTTTCTCAGCGTTGAATCACAGTATTTAGCTTTATCTTATTAATTTTTCAATTGGATTTTCTTGAGAGGTTTTTTTTTGTGTTTATTTAGAAAAAAAGACCACCTATACAGGGTGTTCCTAAATATTATGTAAATTCGAAAAGGGGTAATTCTTTGGCTTATTTAATTACTAAAAATTCATATAAACATAGGTCCGCAAACGCTTCGTTGCGATCTACAGGGTGTTGAAATTTCAAGTTTTTTTTAGATGTTTCTTTATAGCTCTTGTAGTTTTTGAGATATTTAGCTCTAATTTGGAATATGGGTTAGGCTGTAGGACTTACATTGCTGAGCATGCCAAATGGTTTTAAGAATCTACAGGGAGATATTTTTTCAGGGGTCATGCTCCCTTTTCTCCCCATGAACTTTTTTTCGGTGCGCCGCTGGTGGATTCTAAAACACAAAATCCATTTTTTGTTTTGTTCTAAAGCATTTTAATCTTTTGTAGTTTTTTCGTATTTACCACCATTATCGAAAAAAAAAAAAAATAAAAGCTTTTCTGTGGTTCGGCTAGTATGCCTTGGCTTGATTTAGATAACCTTTTGTTTGTATTTATTTTGACATTTTATTCGCCACCAACTGTTAAAAATTAAAACTAGGATACAACAGCTATAAAGAAAAAAATCAAGCAACGAAGCGTTTGTGGACCTATGTTTATATGAATTTTTAGTCATTAAATAAGCCAAATAATTACCCCTTTTCGTATTTACATGATATTTAGGAACAGCCTGTAAAAAAACAAAATTTTATTCTTGTTCAAAAATATGGTGGCATTTCATTTTTGTTGTTGCGTTGTTCAATTTTTGGGTCAACACTGTTTACTTTTTGTAACTGTCAAATCCATACAGGTTATTTTGCAAACGTATTTATAACTAAAAACTGTATTATGCACTTGAGAAATGATGATTTTGACATCTTTTAAATAGTTATTTTATGTGTTGACTGCTTGGATACAAACATTTTTTAACTTATTTTTTAATTATATTTCAAAATAAAAGGTGGTACATATTGAAAACTTTTTAGTATAACTTATTTATTATGGAAATAAAGAAGTAGAAAATCAACTACAGCTGCTTAATTAGAATCTCTGGTTTGAATTTTGTCATTTTATGGTGAAACAGTTGTGATTTCATTCGAAGCATTTTGCAACTTCACAGAAAACGTTTAAAACAGCCAAAATTGTCGGTAAAATCTTCTTGAAGATCGGGTTAACATCGAACTCTCTTTCTTGACGAAACAAGAAAAAGGGATGTAATATGGAGTAGTCGCTTTATTGTAAAAACGTTGTTCAACGTTTTTAACAACGTAACAACGTTTTTACAATAAAACGACTACTCCATATTTTATCCCTTTTTACTTGTTTAGTCAATGCTGAATATGGAAGAGGCAGAACATTTTATCCATCAAATTTTCTTTCTTGACACTTGCCAAATCAAATTAAGCTCAACCAGTAAATTTTACATGTCAGATTTGACCTATAGAACACCAAACCTTCAGAGTAAATTAGACTACTTCCCCAGTAAATTCTTACTACCTCTAACAGCAAGATACAATTTTAAATTAACCATTTTTTGTCCCGGTTATAATTCATCTAATCTCCCCCCGTTTCCCCGTGTTAATAAATGTAATTATGCTCGTGGCGATGGACCGATACCCAGACGGTCGCCTTTACAACGGTGGACGTCTCTTTTTCACAGATCGATCCTTCGTCGACGTTTAAAAGAAACGCTGAACGCTTTGATGGTGAGTAAACAGAGCTGCGACGGTGCCCGTAGATTTAGATCAATTTGATGCGCGATGACGCGGCGTATCGGAAGATGCCCGTCCCGGAGCCGGGTCCACCACAAAGGACTAATTCTCATGCCTGCTTACAGACTATTGGCCACATTCGTCACGGCGCTTCTTCCGTCGGACACAGGCGCGACCGGGCACAATGCTCGCTGTCATCTAACCGATCCTTCTGTCGCACTTCTGTCGAGGCAAAACGGAAGCTGCAGCATTGTTTTCACTTTTTATCAGCTTTTGTGCGGTTTGTGACGCCAGAACTATAACTATAATAACTTCAAATGGAGATTGAACAATTTCAGATTGGGGATAACACATTCAAAGTGGGAATAAACAATTTTAAATTGGTGATAAACAATTGAAATTAAATAAATTGAAAAATTAAATAAACAATTTAAAATTGGGAATTTACTACTAAGCAAATTGAATTTGGCACTAAACAATTTCAGATTGAGAAAAAGGAAAATGATAATTTCATGGTTGTGACAGATTGTGTCAGTTGTTGCTGGTGTTATTTTTAAAAGTATTATAATATAAAAATTATACCGTACATCAAGAAAGTGGATGTTGACAGATTTGTCAACATCTGATAATTTGATAATTTGATAATTACGCAAAAACATAATAAATAGCATTTATGACAACTAATATTATACATATTTTCACTAAACTAAACTAAACACCATTGAACCCTTTAAGATTAGGTACGCATTTCAGACTTCAGCACTTTCTGGTCGATTTTCATTTTAATATATTACACGCTCAGTGGATGGGCTAATTTTTAATTAGCATCAAGGGTTAAACATCCAATAGATTAGAATGACATAAATTATAGGATGCGGAGCATTAGCTGGAGGGGCGAGGGGACCCACTCTGAACTTGACAATCTCTGCAGTTAGGTGTGTGACCTTTTTTTAATTATGAAACAACATTTTGTGGTCGAAAACCGTCTTAACAATTGTATTTTTTTTACAAAGAAAAATATGAATTACTCATTTTATGTAACTTACATACCATACCAAATATAAATTAATATTCATTTTTGTTAACAACTAGACTAAATGACTACAAAGCAGTTCGTTCTGTCATTTACAATCAAAATTTCACTATTTTAACAATTTTAACCATTTATTTTATTGGATACAGACCCTGTCATTTAGTCGCAAAGCAAGAATATACAGAAACTTAATAGAAAACACAGAATCTTAGCAATACACCAAATTGCAGGTAACGAGGTATATACAATATTCTATTCTGTCTAATGGTGGATATTTAATACTTTTATACGTTTTTGAAAAATCTTGTAATCAATCTGTCAAAAGATGTTTTGGATTTTTGCATTGTTTTACGAAATTTACAGGACACAATTAAATTGATTTAGAAAACCAACCTACCTTTTGCTATACGTGTATAAAATTTCGCTAACAACATTTTATATGTGGTCTGACCGGCTTAAAATGTAAAAAAGGTTCAAAACAGTTTGATATTCAATAACTTTTGTAGACGTAAACCGATTTTCATTATTTTTTCGAGACATGTAAAGAAATTTATCAGATTTATCATATTAATATACATTTGATAATTAAAGAAAATAAGATGTTCCAGCTGATTATTTATTCTGGGAGATCAAAAATAGTGTTTTTGGTCTAAGTTTGAGACATCCTGTGGGATAAATAAGGAACTTGTTCTCTCGCACCAAACCATATCAATTCTCAACATCTCAATATCTGAATTTTTGTAGAATATACACAGTTTATCTTCTACAAAATTCAGGTATTGGAATGAACTAAAAATAAAATCTTGATAATATGGATGTCTTTTTAACAAAGTACTTTGCTCATGCTTCGCTGTTATTTCACAGCGTGTCGATACACGCTAGATTCGATAATCTAGATCAAAAACAACATTATGGTCTGTTTTTCAAAAATTACACAAGTATGTGCTTATCTCTAAGAAATTCAATGAATTTCTTTAAAATGCATTAAAAAATAATGAACCGGTCAATATTACAAAAGTTTATCAAAATAAGCGTTCCTTTAATTGTGCCGGTCAGTATATTTTTTTCTCAAAACTGTACCTTTAAACTTGTCATATCTTGTTGTGCTGTACAGAGTCGTCAGATTAGAACATCTGTTTGTTATTTTTTTACCTTAAGAGTTATTTATTATATAATTCATCTTTCTTAGTCCTTCGTACTATATTTATTAGTTGATAAGAATGTTAAAAAATATAAAAATGCATTTAGAATATTTATTTCGTGCAAAGGGCATATATTTGAAGAATTTATGTTAAAGGGAAGAGTTAATATATACAATTTTAATCCCTATAATAAACGATAATGAAATAAACTTTGTCTTGTATCAAACAAAAATTTTTTATTTAAAATAAATATGGCAAAACAATTAATCACTAATAATGCAAATAATGTCGAATATTCAATGAATTATGTGTTGTTCAAACAAATATCTTTTGATCACAAGCACAACAATTTAAAGGAGTATGTGTGATGTTACAAAAATCTGTGTAACCAACCAAACTACAAAAACATACTAATAATAATTTTTGTGTTAATAAAAATCCTAGAATTTTTCTATTTTCGAGTACGAAAAGACGGTTGATTTTCGCTTTTCAACAATAAAAATCTGGTCACCTTATATATACTGGACTCGCTTTGTAAAGCAGGATTCGTATGTTAATTTTGCAGATTTTTTTTTGTTAGGCCGGCGATTATAAACGACCTATTAAAGTGAGTTGTATTAAAAAAATAATGCCAAGTGTAAAATAAATTGTAGAACAAATTCTAGGAAGTAAACTAATACTTAAAAAATTGCCTGAAATATTAATGATAATAAACCTGAAAAAATATTGAATTGAAACCAATTTAAAAGAAAGTTAGATAAACTTTTTATTTCTTAGAAATTAGTAATAAATATTTGTGACCAAAACTGGTGTACAGTTAAAATTTGTATACGACACTATAAGAGCGAAAATAAAATAGAATGTTGCTGATAAAAAGGTACCTTTTATTACAAAATTTGCACTACCCATGGTAAATCGACACTCGTTTGAAGTGGGCAACAAAAGTTAAAAGGACAACTAACTACACAACAAGTTTGTCAACGTTTTAAAAAATAAATAATAGACAATTGACAATTGTATTTTTATTAGATTTCTAAAGTTATTATAATGGCTCTGAAACTGTTTAAAATAAAATTCTAAGTCTTAGCTATCAATTTGCTACTAAGGGAATTGAATTTGGCCCTAATCAATTTCAGTTTGAGAAAAAGGAAAATGATAATTGCATGGTTGTGACAGATTTAATTGTCAGTTGTTGCTGTTGGTGTTATTTTTAAAAGTATTATATTATTAAAATTATACCGTACATCAAGAAAGTGGATGCTGACAATGTAAAAAAGCAGATTTGTGCCTGACCGGATTACTGGAGCATCCTAATAATAATTACGCAAAAGCGTAATAACTAGTGAAGCATTTATTACAACTAATATTACCTATACATATTTTTACTAAACTAAACTAAACTTTTTTCTTATTGATTTTGGTAGATCATTTAATTGTCTAAATATTTTATGGTCTTACATTAAAAAATTTTCGAGAAAACGACAATTGAAAATTGTAAAATATTGATTCCTTAAGGGAAAATAGCTTTTGTAAATTGAATATCAAATTGCGTTTTGGGTAGAATTAATTGCCCTTCAAACGGATCTGGGTCCACAATTTTCTATCGCACACAGTTGTCAAAAAAATTGGGGTTAAAGAGTAAAAAAGGCGCTGATTTTATAACTTTTACAAATTCATATCGAACGAATTGACTTAGAAACCTGAAACCTGCACTTTTACCTGAAATGATTTGATCTTAAGTCAAAATTATTATTAACAACAAATGACGGCAACTGCATTTAATAATATTATTGGTACTGATGATAGTGTTAACTGATGCACAACCTGTATTATTAGTGAAAAAAGGTAAAAAGAACCAAATGTAAAATTCGGCAAATTCTTTTGTAAAAATATTACTATTTAGTCAAGAACCGTCGAAAAATACTACATTCTTTAACTTCTCTTGTAAAAACTAAATTTTGGCCCATCTTGAGACATTTCTGTATTTCTGAGTCGCATTTGTGTTTCATGAAAGTAATATTTCAAAATCGTCTTTATGAAACCTTTGGGTTAATTCTAATATACACGTACACAAAGCGAAACAAGTGATTGCTAGTGGAAAATCTGCGATTGTGGCACAAGCACCGCTATTAATGAGCCTCAAATCGAAAACTTTAATGTTAAAGAGTAAAGCGAGCCCGACTCTTGCCGATGATTGATGATTGTTGAATCTGGTCGGGCGCAAATTGCTCTCGAAAATAATTACGTGTGTAACAAGTTTCTCGAAATGCAGACCGACGGAATAACAACAATGGCAATACAGGGCGAATCGGATAATGAATAATGTCGACTTTATTTCGGCGTGTCAGTGATTAATTATTATAAAAAGCTGAAGGCGGCCGTTTCAAGATTTCACGCTATAAGCCATATTGCATTTTAGTGCGCGGTTGCATTCAATTTATTCGCTAATTATTTGCAATTAGATCAATAGATTACACTTGCAAATCACAGGCCAGATCCGTTTTACACGTAAATTGGCGACGCTGTTCCATGCGCGCTCGGTTAATAACTGTTATAGTAAATCGAATTGATTCAACTTCCATACGAGCACATACACATTTGACGGCATATATTTAACTAAAGAAAATTACAAAAACAATGTTACAACTATTAGTTACTTCTAAGTTACACTTAAAAATGTAAATTAATACCACAAAACAAAATGGAAAAATGTCAACTATGCTTTGAATTCACGTATGAAAGCCTACTAAAGATGACAAATGAATTCAGTTGGTAATTTTCGTTGTTAGAACAGATTAAAAGAAGCGAATTTGAAACCAAGAAGGCCTGTCCGCGCACCACGCCTTACGCAGCATCACAAAGCAGCGCGAATGAGGTTTGCTTTGGATCACAGAGATTGGCGACTTCGTCACTGGACGCCTGTACTGTTTACAGACGAGTCCAGATTTCGTTTAACTCGTTGCGACGATCGAGTACGTGTATATAGACGTCCTGGTGAACGCTACGCAGCCGCTACTATACAGGAAGTGGATAGATTTGGTCGTTGATCTGTGATGGTTTGGTCTGGAATCAGTATAGACAACAGAACTGATCTTCTTGTGGTTCCTGGTAGACTAAATGCCATGGATTACATCGAACACATCTAGGAGGACCATGTGGTGCCTGCTGCATATGGCGTGGGTCAAAATTTCATCCTAATGCAGGACAATGCAAAGCCACATACCGCTGGTATCACCAGAAATATTTTACAAGAACATGGAATTCAGGTTCTGATTGAGGAATGGGATAGCATACCTTAAGAATCTCTTCGCAGACTAGTGCGAAGCATGCCACGCATGTGTGAGGAAGTGATTAGTGCTCGTGGAGGGCATACTCTGTATTAAACCTCACAAATCCACAGAAAACCCGACTTTCATCGATACTATGACTGTCATTTCCATTTTGTTTTGTGTTATTAATTTACATATTTAAGTGTAACTTAAAACTATCTAAGAGTTGTAACATTGTTTTTGTAGTTTTCTTTAGTTAAATATATGTTGTTGACGTATACCAAATTTAATTTGCCTAGAACAATTATTTAAAAAGTTAAAGGTTTCGAAAAAAGTGTTCCCCTAATTTTTTTGAGCAGTGTTTTATTATTAACATCAAAAACTTACAAAAGCCGAAAGACGCTTTTCTTATGATTTATTGTATGAGCAGACAGTTTTTGCAAAAACTGAGCAGACAGTGAGCGCGTAAAGTACCTATGGATATATGAGAAAATCTTTGTAGCGGTTTGTTATTTACAAAAATCCGGCATTGACGTTTTTTTCAATGGAAACCCCATTTTTTTCTTACGGAATTGTCTAAATGGCATTGGAAATATTATATGGCCTTACATAACGAGATTTTCGAAAAAAACACAATCGAATATTGTAACATATTGATAATTTTAGGGAAAATAGCTTTTGTGAATTGAATATGAAATTGTGCTTTGGATAGAATTAATTATCCCCAAACCGAATCTGGGCTCCAAAATTTTGTATATCCCAATGTTTTCTCAAAAAGTGGGATAAAAGTGTAAAAAAACGCTATTTTGATAATTTATATAAAATGTATGTATGCGAACTGAAACCATTGTCCTTGAAAATTTAGAATTTTCTCATTGTAAACTTTCGCCTTTGCAGTTTTACCTGATTAATTAATTCCAAAAGTTTGTTCCCAAATGTTTTTGTAGCAGGGCACTGACAAGCAGGGCTGCGGAGTTGATAAAAAAAATCTCGACTCCACTCCGACTCCAGATATTATTCGTGATCCGACTGCGACTCCGACTCCAGAAAAATTGCATACAAAAATATGTTAAAATAATTATGTGTAATAAAAATCTTACATATGTAAATAATCACAAATTTGATGCAGAATAATACAACCGAGCAATATTAAATTTGCTATGAAACCAGGGAAACCTCCAGGAAAAAAAGAAAGAAATGTAGTAAATTAAATTTCTATTAGTATTGTAGTATCTGATTGTATTAATCATTGTGCATCTCAAATTACTCACAACAAATGCTGAAACTATAAGCAAAACAGAAGTTTTATAAGTGTCCAGCGAATTTGTTGGCAAAAATATTTAAACTGACAATCTAATTGCAAATAAGAAACTGCCTATAAGACAGCAAAAAGTCCTATTGATCGGACCACAAATATAAAAGTTATGACCACAGAATTCTAAAATGTAATTTCATTCTGTAATTTGTTTATTCAATATATATCTGACATCATTAAGTATTTAACTGTTTTCTCCAGAGAACATACAATCTCTAATAATAACAAACTCGCCCATAAGACATAGTGTACGTACAATACAAAATAAAATTCATTCTAATAAAAACAGAATTAAATGCAAAATACGGTTATAAAATTGTTGTGAGGAACAGAATATCTCCAACCAAATTCTCCTGCAAGGATGCCCTTACATAATTTCTAATTACTTTCTAAGCTGAAAATAATCACAAATATGGCTGCAAATTCCTCTTCAAATTTCTGCCCCATTACTTTTGTTAATCGTATTCACTTTCGTTTGAAAAGTGTGTTTTGTAATTTGATTATTTACATATGTATGTAGGTAGGTACTTTGTGAAAGACCTAATAGAATGTTTAGTTTTATTTGTTTACTGTCTACTGAGGCAACGTCCATCATGCATGTTTTTCTTTTTCTACAATAAAGAAACCTGGACTCGTAAGTCGGAGTCGGTACATTTTTTCCGACTCCTCTGAAATTTGTCTGAACTCCGACTCCGACTCCGACTCAGACTCCGACTCCACAGCCCTGCTTACAAGGAATACTTTAAAGTGGGGTGTGGATACTTTAAAGTCGATACTTTAAATTCGATTTCCATTACCAAACAAAAGTTAGCAATTTTCCCTTAGTTTTCAACTGTCTTTTTCTCGAAAATTGTAAGAGGACAAATTTTGTGAATTACCTTTAAGACAATTGACGGATATATTAAGTAATTATTAATATTATCAACAATTGAAAGCCGTTTCAGAGATTTTCTCATGTTTCGAGTCAAATATGTGTGAATATAGTACATACTCGTTCGTGCGGTAAGTCACCCCGTACACCCCATACCGATTTTAAATCATTTCAAATCCCCCCATAAATTTAAAACGCCATTAAGCGCCGCGTACCGCTTTTCCTCATACGTAAGCTAATAGCGTGTCTTATTAAAACTGCTTTTTAGCTCATTTCCTTCGGCCTAGACTATAAATTAGCCGGTTGCGAGCGTGTGGCGCTGGTGCTAGTGGAGCCCGAGTAATTTGCCAGCACTTAGGGGTAGTTTAGCATACATTATTAATCCGGAGATAAGGCGACTCTAAATGCTTCCGACGGCCAGCGGCCTTCTTTCAATTGCACCGCCGCATGCGGCATGCGGAGCGACGCGCCGCTCCGTGCCGCAGAGGCCACGCGGGTGATCGAGATGGCCGTGCAACACGCGAACCCCGTCTCAACGCATTACGGATACCGTGCGCTTTATGTCTATATATACGCCATACGACGGCTGTCATGTTATTAAATCGCACTCTCGCTGTGATACCACGTCCCGTTCTGATAGTCTTATTTTGATTTAATGTCTCAGCTCCACGGGTTAACCGTCGTGATGTAAACTATAGTACGCTAGGAGGTGCCAAGCGTTTTGCTAGGTTATCTTAACTTCTGGGTATTGACAGACGTCAACTGGTTCAAACTATTCGGATTTGAGATTCGTAGGATGTTAGATGGATACATAATTTACTTCTCCGAGAACACATATATAAACGAATATGTGCGATATAAACGAATGAGTCCAGAATTGCAGAGGTTCCTGGTTCAATTCCAGGTCGAGGTATTTTTTCCCAAAATAGATAATAACACTGTGTGACAAGATTTTCTAACATGAATCGTTATCATTTATTTCGAAGGGTAACGTAATAAGTAGTATATTAGTCATGGGCAAGAGAGTTCCATCACGTCACATTTTTGAGTTAAGCGGGGTCAAAACCCAAAAAATGCGTGATTTTTGCAAAGTTTGCGTATTTATTGCGACGTAACCCAATAATCTGGAGATTTCAAAAGGGTCTCAAAGTTATCCTTGAAGGATCTTGAAGGATATCCTTCTTATTATTTAAAATGCTAGAGTTTGCTCACAAGTGGCATTGAGGTACTGGTGACATTTGTTTGCGGGTCGGCGATCAACACAACGATAAAACAAAAACACATCGTTCATAGAATCTACCCCCATAAACGTCCACCACAAAGATATATTTCCACACCATATGAGCCAACATTGCATGAGCATTTAAAACGTATATTACACAAACACGACACTAACATTATGACTACGACAAAGACAACAATCGCCAAATTCCTAACAAACAACAAAGACAAAACAGCAACAATAGAAAAAAGTGGAATATACCGACTATCATGTACATCTGCATGTACAGCTCATTACATTGGTCAAACAGGTCGTAATTTGAAAATTAGATACAAAGAACACAATTAACAAAGATGTTCAACATTTAACAAACATCTTCAAAAAAACAATCATAAAACAGATATACTTAGACAACATGAAACTATTACACAATCTCAAAAAATCAACAACAATGGACCTTTATGAGATATATGAAATTAAAAAACATATAAGCGAAGGTTTCAACATAATAAACGAAATCACTGAATTCGACGACACTTATTTGTTTGAAAATTTTATTTGATGTCACGAGATAAAAGAATTCCGCACGCATGCGTAATTCTTGGGCGTTCATGCAAAATATAATAACCTTCAGTATGCACCGTGACAGTCTCCGCATATGTTGTACACGAGTTTTGTTCTCTGCGTTTTTCGAGTTTCCCCTAGACTGTGAGCACCTGGCGTACCATATTCTTATATCATAATTGTAATTATTCCTTTTTAGATGAGCCTGATGATGTTCCGCAATGAACGAAATCGATAGCTTGCACTTACCTAATTAAATCCTTGCAATACATGACTAAGTGCTTTATTTTATTCATATTATTAATTGCAAGAATGAAAAACTTCATTATTTTAATTTTTAACTTAATAATATCACTTTAAAATTTTTTAATTGGTGTACAGTTTACGAAGCAGTTCTGAAACTTTCTTGAAACTATTAATTTAAGTACATTTACATTTAATCCAGTCAAATTGTGTTATACCAGGAAAGTTGTGGGGTAGGTTTTATGTCTTCCGAGCTATTTTGTTTTGAATCCAAATCTCAAATTTGCTAACAAGATTTCGTGACGCAACATTGAAGAAAATACAAAAAAATGGTAAACATTTTCATATTTTGTTTATAACTCGGAAACTATCAAAAATAAAAGTGCATAACGTTTCCTACAATCTTCACTATTTAGGTAGGTATATCTCCGGCCTCAAGCGGTAGTGCCAACTGGCGTATTCTATCAAAATTGTTCGTTGGAATTTATTTTTTTTGTAACTGAATTTGTACAATTTTGGTCTTCATTAAATAACTTGAATGATATATAATCTTTTAAAATATCACCTGCGCCGTTACACATACGATCTCAATAAGTTATGTGCCGTAATCTGGGAGAAATTCACTAATTGACAGCCTTTAATAATAAATTGTATTTTTGGAGTGGAAAAGGTAGTATTTTGCTCAGACAGATAAAATACGCCAGTTTTCAACTATCGCTTTAGCCCGCACGGTTTGTTGAAGAACAAACCTAAAGAGTGAAGTTTGTAGGAATTGAACTGAGAAGTTAATAGGAAAAGTTGATAGTTTTTGAGTTATAGGCAAAAAAAAAAAATTTACATTGTTTTTTTTTGCATTTTCTACAATTTCTGTTTTAGCAACCCAAAAACATATAAAACGGAAGAAAGCAAAACTTCCCTACAACTTACCCGCTAGATGCCCCTTTGACCACAAATTGACTGTATTAATTACCAAAAACTTATATGTGGAAACACAATTTAAAACTAAAATTCATTATGAAATATAATATCACTGCCACCTGCGTTGAAAAATTAGTACTTATTGATGAGAGTGAGGGCGGTTCTGATAAATCACAATCCGAAACTCTTGGTCGTTGCATGAACACCCGGTATATGGCACGTCAAAGGTGACTAAAATTTCATGTTAATGCCTTGCAATATTTTCCAATATTTTTCAAATAATATTTTTACATATAAGATGAAGGTGCTTTACTCTTGTCTTTTTCCTCTTTTTAGCAACACGCGGTATATGCAACGGAGAAAGTGATTATAATTTCGTATTTAAAGACCTCTCATATTTCAAAATATTTTTTTCAAATAACATTTTTGCATAGCTTTCAACATAAAGGCATTTTACTCTTCAGTGTTTTTCATACTTTTGGTAACATCGGGTACATCCAAGCAAATACATACACTCTAATATTTGCATTTTAGGTAAAAGACACTCCAGACGCTTATGAAGAATGTAATTTTATGAGAAATTGATAATAAAAATGTTAATTACTAATAAAAACATCCGGTATATGCAATGCAGAAGGTGATTATAATTTCGTATTCGATGACCTCTAATTTTTCTAAATACTTTTTTCAAACAACATTTTAGCTTTTAACACGAATGTACTTTACTCTTAAGAGCGTTTCATACTTTTTGTAACACCTAGTATATGCAAGCATATGATTACATTCTAAAATTAGCATTCTAAAGTTTTAGAGAATTCAAGTTTTTTTCATAGGTTAATAATAAAAAGAAATTAGTTTCCAACTTTCTGCAAGGCGCGGTATATATCACAGGAAATGAAAAATAGTATATTATTCTATGAGCAAGTAATGTAAGCAATTTCTCACCAGAACGAAGTTCATATACTTTATCTACGACCATGCAATGAAACTTTGTAAATTAATTTATTGCATATAGGGACGGCTGTATGTCACTATGACGGTTTACAGGATATTGACAGATTAAAATTGTTTGGTGCGCTTGTCCTCTTAGCGACGTTGTCAATGGCTTGACAATGTCGCTAAGCAGGGTATCAAACCACCATGGAAATGAAAACTCCAGAGCTGTGATTGGTTTTAGAGCTGTGAGAAATGAAACATTTCTCACGACTCGCGGGGTATGAGGAGCCAAGAATGAAATATTTGCCATGTGTGTGGGGAATGAGTAGTATTACTTAACATAAAAATATATATTTTCAACAAATGTGTAAGTGTAATGTGTAATGATATCGTTTCAATGGTGTATGCAATCCATTCTAACTACCAATCTATGAACAGCAGCTTGTTTGCGTTTATCAGCAGCTCAAGGCCATTAGTGACCTAACTTTGAGGACTACATGTAAAAAATACACAGTTTCCGGTATTTGTTTGAGATCTTTTTGACGTTTCTGGGACATTGGGTTCAGCCGCTATAAATTCGTAAACATTGCCAAAATCACGTGTTTTTCGCATGTTGACATCATTTTTTTCGAAAATATGACGTGATAGAAATATTTGAACGGTGTTTTCGTGTTCAGCAGGTCGAGTTTAGTCCAACATAGTTATTTTGATCAATGTTACAAACAATTTCTCTCAATTTGTCACGCAGTGTGATCATTGTAACTATGATTCAATTTGATTCCAATAAATGAATGCCTGATAAGAACACACAACTCTTTTTAGAAGTAATATTATTATTTCATTCTATTATTATTATTATTTTTCTTTCATTTTAGATGACTACAGATGTGCAGAAAAAGAACTATTGAATCACGTAAGTAATTTTGATTTACACTAATATTTATAGCATTTCTACAGTACTTTTGGGCTTGGGCAAACATCTCATTTCTTAAGACAGTACAGTTAAAAGCTGATCAGAAAGAGACAATCATAACTAAAAATTAAATAAAAACTTCGGCTTACCGTCTATTTTGGTACCACGTCTTCACTTGCGTATCGGTCAGGCTCAATTTCGCGGCCAATTCCATACGATCCTGGACGCTGAGGTATTTCTGCCGTTCGAAACTCTTCTCGAGCGTTTGCAGTTGAAGATCCGTGAAGGCCGTCCTCGCTTTCCTCTGCTTTTTACTCAGCCCGCCCCCGGAACTTTTCGACGAGTTCAGCGACGAGTCGTCTCCGTTTTGCCCTGCAACAATCGATGACTAAATCAGAGAGAGAACCCAGAAAACAAACCAAAACGACGAAAAAAAAAACAACCTTAAACGTGCTCTTCTTTGTTGACAAAATATTGAATTAGAGCTCCATTATCGACGATACGACAACGAAAATCAATTCGTGGGATCGATTCGTGTTTTATTTAACGTCGATTTTATGCATATCGAAACCAGTTTTTGTCCGAGTCCGCTGCTCGGAGATCCTCGACACGCTTTCCTGGCGTAAAATGTTTTTTTTCCCGTTGAAAAATCGCCCGTGTTTACCTTTTTCGATGATATTTTAGTGTTTAGCATAGCTAGGAGAGGTTATTGGCCTTTGGTGCTTAATTATGAGCAGCAAAACTCACATAAAGCCGGTGCTACACATTCGTATACTTGCCAAATATCAAATATTTGCCTCATGTTAAATATTTGGCAAATATACTTGCCGCGCAAATCGAAAACTTTTGTTATTGATTGGTCTAAACGATGCCATGAGTGATTTATTTTTCTTTTTAAGGTCGTTCACCGAATATTTTTCATTGATCCTTGATTACCGGCTGATTTTTATAAAACACAAAAAATCTATGAGATACCAACAAATTTGTACAATATTCGTTTGTGATTTCGGACCGTCAGAGTTGCACTGCAACAGTAAATGCATCGGACATTCATGCATCGCCGCATTTTCTAATACATGAAAATTTTCTTTGACGACTTGCTACATGACGACAGCTATTTTTTTGATTAGTTCGCGTTATTTGCACATTAGCTTTTTCAAATCAAACTGATAATTTAATTACGAACAAGCAAGGTTTTATTTTATAATGCCGTCATATTTTTAATTACATAAGTCCAGAATTCACTGCGTACTAACAAGGGCGTTCTTTTTGTTTCATTTTAATGATTTTTTGTTTATTTCATCAGCTTTCTGTATTATTAATTCGCTGCATCTGATTTTAACAGACTGTAAAACAATACAATTGGTCATTTGATGTGAACTAGTTTAAATAAATTATTATTTTAATGAGAAAAAATATATATATTTTTTTATTTAAGTTAGGAAGATATTGCCCATAATAGAAATGTTAGATATGATTTCTTCGTCATCTTTAAAGTTCTACTAAATCCAATTGTACTACTAGGTTCGTTGTATAAATATGTCCTAATATTGTCTGAAATACAGTTCAATTAGCTTCTGAAAAAAAAATTTAAACAAATGAGCTTTCAAAATATAACCTTTTTGTTGAATAAAAAAGCTACACAAAATTGTCTCTACTATTAAAATATTTTTAACCGCTGTCGTTTCTCTTCAAATAATAAACATCATAAAAATTGACAAATATATAAATACAAGCAAATAAAGTATAATTTTCCAAATTTTAATTATCAAAATTATAATTTTATTGACATGCTGTTCATAAAATTTTTATGATGTTTATTACTTGAAGAGAAACGAAAACGATTAAAAATATTTTAATAGTAGAGACAATTTTGTGTAGTTTTTTTGTTTAACAAAAAGGTTATATTTTGCAAGTTCATAAATGAGTATCACCTATATAGTTCATAGAAAAGCATCAATTCAGGATACACTCTGTATATGGTGTACGTTTTTCTTGGAAAGAAATAACATTGACTTTATGTGGACAGGTAAAAACAACAATATTTTTTTTTATTTCTGTCTGACGGTTTCCGGAAAACTGTCTGTCTGACGGTTTCACAAAATTACAATTTTATGCGGGTTTCGCCCTTTAGAAGAATCAAAAATCTTACTAATAATTACAAATCTATTGTCAATCTTCGTATACGACCTACTACACCCAAAGCGAAATTAAAAAAATGGAAAAATTAAACAGCGTACTAAAATGTTCATCGAGTGCAAATAAATAAAACCAATATTTGTCGCCTAGGCACTTGCTATATCCACTTCAACTGGATATTGCAAGTACCAAGTATTCGTCGTAAAAACCCGTCCGCACAGCCGACCGTCGAATATGTAAATCTATTTTTGAGGTGGACTCGATACGAATTGAATAGAACTGGTTTTTTCTTTTCACAAATAATCGTATACTTGGCAAATTTTTGATATTTGGCAAGTAGACGAATGTGTAGCCCCGGGTTTATACAAAGTTACTAAAACAGTGGTAATTGTAGCGGCGAAAATAGTATTACAATGTTTCGTCTGATGTGAACGCAAAGTAGAAAATATTATATTATTCTATGAACATTGAGCAAGTAATTGCCATTACTATGTCAGTATTACAAATTTTCTTGCAGAAGTGTCAATTATTGACAGCAAACAAAAGATCGGCGAATGACAAGGTATTAAGCATGTATTAACCTACAAAATAACCGATTGATGTATTAAATAGTCGATTACTATAATTATAATTAACAAATTACACTTATTTAACATATCTTTGACAGATTAAAATTGTTTGTAGCGTTTGTCACTTAGCGACGTTGTCAACGCCATGACAACGTCGCTAAGCAGTGCCTAAAAACACGGAGGAATCGAAAATTCAGAGCATTGATTGGTTCTATAGACATGGGAAATAAAATATATCTCACGCCCCACTGGTTATGAAGAACCAGGAATGAAATATTTGTCATGTATATGGTTTTATTCATCAGTAGGCGTAGAAAAAAGTATTTTCAAAACAGTTTTGATGTAGATATTTTCCCAATCATTGTAATATTTTACAAATACTTTGTATCTAATCACAAGGGATGAAGCGCGGTTAAACGTTGAAGAAATAAACTACACCAGCAAAGTTCTGTCAAGTGCAGGTTGTTGAAAATTGCAGAGGTTGCCGGTAGAGGCGCGGCGGCGCGTCCTGAACTTTACACGGGAATATATGTATCTAATCACAAGGGATGAAGCGCGGTTAAACGTTGAAGAAATAAACTACACCAGCAAAGTTCTGTCAAGTGCAGGTTGTTGAAAATTGCAGAGGTTGCCGGTAGAGGCGCGGCGGCGCGTCCTGAACTTTACACGGGAATAGTAAATTTGCCGGTAAAAGCAGTTCTCGAGTTTAGGGAGGTATTCTCCCCCGGGAGACCCCGGAGGCCGGGTTCACGGGACATAAGGTCATCCAAACCCAACAAACTTATCCACTTTGCCAGGCCCAATGCGCCTCACGTTTCCGCCATATAAAACATCTCGCCGGGAAATGTGTTTTTCATTTTACGAGATTTTTCTTTTCTGTCTCTTCGCCCCCAACTTGAATTTTAAAGTATCCGTTTGAGCACCACAGAAGCGTCGCGTCGCCGAGATGGGTAGATCGCCGATTCTAGTAGATCACCGATTCGCGTAGATTGCCGATCCAAGTAGATCGCTGATTCGGGTAGATCGCTGATTCGGATAGATCGCCGATCCGAGTAGATCGCTGATTCGGGTAGATCGCTGATTCGAGTAGATCACCGATTCGAGTAGATCACTGAAGGGATTTTTTTGTTGTTGCTTGATCAAACAAATTAAACTAAACTTGCAGAAATCATACCTAAAATTTAACTAACATTATAAAAGATGTTCATAACGTAGTATCAAAAAATACATCTTGAAATGTTTCTCTGTTTTGGGTAATTTGAACGGCAAATTCTTCTATTTTAACCCTTCTTTAACCCCCTTGAATATACAATATATTTGGTAGGTTTTAATATTCTTAGCATTAAAATAATAAACGTTGTGCATTAAATAAATATGAGTCTATTACATAAAAAATGGTATAATGAGCAAAATTTTATTCATATTGTGCCCTAAACTGCGCATCAAAATTAACGCTGATTTTAATGTTAGGTATGGAAACATGACAAGATTTTTAAAACGGTTTGTTATTTGAAATATCCTCGGACACGTCGATTTTTTACTATCAAAGTACACATATTTACATCAAATTCAATTTCCAGAGAGCGAATAGACATTTTCGATTGATTTATTTGACCTGAATACGAATAAAATCTTTATATGAAGTAAAGACATTTGTTTTTAGTTTTTCAGGTAAAAGTGCGATTAAGGTTTACTATGAGATCATTTAAATGGTTCTTGGACAATGGGTTCAACTGGTATACTGTTCTTAAACTACCAAAATCGAGCTTTTTATATTTTGACCCAACTTTTTTTCGTAAATTTTTGGGACCCGGATTCGTTTTCAGAGAAAATAATTTTATCCAAAACGCAACTTCATATTCAAATGTCAAAATCCATGTTCCCCAAAGCTATCAATATTTTACAATTTTCAATTGTCTTCAAAAACTTTCTTATGGATGCTTCCACACAGATTTCTTGTTTAAAAAAAATATATATTTTTTTGAATTTATCATTTGGATCAAAACATATTTCTTTGGCGCCAACAATATTTGCTGCATTGGATAATCTAGTTTATTTGCTTGTAGAGATTAATTTATTTTGAATATTTATTTCAGTCAAATATATTTGGATGATACAAACAAAAATTACTTTCCTTTAAAGTAATATTTTTGTTTTGATTTAAAAAGAAATATTAAACAAATATTTGTCAAATCTAAAATACTTCTCTGTGTTATATTTTATGAAATAAATTGTTTTTCAACGCCACGTACGATATTTATTACCTACAATTGCCGTTGGAAACGTTGAAAAATGAGTTTTTGGCGAATAACTTTTAATATATTGGGAATTGTGATGGGGTTGTATTTAGAAACAATGTTTATTTTTTAATTCTGCATCGTTTCACCTAAAAAAATGTATGGGTTCCAATTTAAAATAAGAACAATAACACGCTTTGAAGTTTGACAAGTTTGACACTAGATTTTGGTCATCCTGTATAATTTGGATCAATGACACTTGGTTAACGAGACTACTAGATCTAACTTAATAAGGACGTCGCAAAATTTTATTAACGAGGTGCAATTTGTGGTTTTTATTGATTTTTAAAGCCAACGATGCAAAATCAATTTTCTTTTGTTTTTATTTTTTTGCGCTGCAGTCACTCAACCGATTTCAATAAAATTTTGGTGGTATGTAGGCAACTATAACAGGCTTCCAAATGTGTAAAAAAATATATAGCATGCAATTTAAAAAAATATATCACGTTGGCGTTGAACATTTTTGGGACACCCTGTATAATCAAAAATAATTTCTTGAAATGTACCTTGAAGTACAGGATAAGCTTGCAAAATGTCAAACTCTTAGCTTAATTAGTAACTGAGCTACGAAGACGGGAGCTGAGCTGCAGGACCCTGTATATCGTCAGTTTAAAGATGCATCAACAATAATACCTGTGGTCCAGCCGCTATTCTTTGCGCGGCATTTCTCCTCTCATATATACAGGGTAATGCTTCGCCGCCCGTACTCAAATTTGCCATTGAAGCCGTCTTGTCACGCCCACGCGCAACACACGTAGAGGCCGGTGGTCCGCCGTTATCTGGCCGTTTCTTATCTGGCCCAACCTAACCGACGACCATGTAGCACTTTCAAATCGATTTAAAATTAAACCTGTGTCGGAGATAAGGCACCGGGCCCGGGCAACGGCGTGAAATTGTGTAATGCCCTATTGCACCTATCTTAATGTTTCGTTATCAAAATGTTTATTCAAATTAAGTATTTCGCGCTGTCGCTGGTCGTTCAGCGCCCACCACCGACTCGCGTTCTTCACGCCCACTCCTCTGCTTGTTTTCTTCAGACCGCCGACCAGACGGCCTCACTATGAATAAATGTTTGTGAATCAAGAGGAAAAAATTAAGATTGGAATGCGTGTTGAGTATAACGGCACAGAGGGTATTACGGTCATGTTGAAGTTTGACTAAAATCACTAAATAACAGATCTATAATTTTGTTTATATATCGCAACAGTCTCACGTAGTATAACCTCAATACCAATGCGCTTGTCAGCCTGAGCTGCCAACGCAATAATGGGACATAAGTACGTTAGAAGTAAAGCAACGTTACCAAATAACTCATTATATTTGCTTCCCCAATCTCATTCAAATGTCAAACGTCGTTTTCTCTTAAACTAAAGTAAAGTTTGAACAAAATGTGTCAAACGAGGAATGAGTAAAGGTCTTCTAGTTCAACGCGTTGGAAACGTGATAACGACAAGTCCCGTGTCGATTTAGAACAGTTTTGCTGATTCAAATCTATCCCTCAATTCAATTTGTGCCTTGGTATTACAAAGGTGTTAGCTAGCCTTACCTGATAACCTTAATACGACATTAACCTAATTCAGGATCCATTTTGCACGCGGGAAACCCATCGGGTGCATTGTCGCCTGTAGGTGTTTCTATCTACACGTATTCAGATATTCAGATTTAGTATAGTAAAACTGCCACGTTCCACTATAGTGCAGAATATATTAAAATTTGACACCGATACATCCGACGCGTTTTTCTAGACACATGATCTTTCAAAAATGACATGCGCGATTACTTTTGAATCATTTAAAGGATCGGGTTATTTTTTTTCCCTTAGAGAAAGTACTTTTTATTGGAGGCTGAACCTCATAATATATATATTACAGCACTACAGGCCATGAAGGCCCATGGCTTCAAAGTTTTTAAAAATTCTTTTCCATATCTTCCTATCTTTCGACTTCTGTTTCAAGTCCAGTGCCCCTGTTGTTGATAAGTCGTTCACTGCTTCCAGATATCCTTTCCTGGGTATTCCTTTCTGTCTTTTTCCTCTTACTCAAATGCTAAAAACTCTCCTTACAAATCTTCCCTCTCCCATCCTGCCGATATGTCCTAACCATCCCAATCTTTGTCCTCTAACTGCATGCGAAATACTAGGTTTCCTGTACAGTTCCATGATTTCTTTGTCTGTTCTTCGTCGCCAACGTATTCTTCTGAATATATACCTCAGAAAATTTTCCTCAGCACACTTTCCTTTCCCATCTGTTCAGCTTTTCTTCTATCTGCTTATTTAGAATCCAGATCTCAAAGCCATACAATACAGTTGGTCGTACTACGGTTCGATACAATCGCAGCTTTGAATATCTCGATATCTGCTTGGACTTAAATATTTTTGACAATGCACTAACCGATTTACTACCTTTCGCAATCCTTTTATTGATCTTAGCTTCCTCCTTACAGTCTCTGGATAATGTTACTCCCAAATATTCAAACTTATTTACTTTATCAAAATAGTATTCCTTTCCTCCAAACGATTTTACCTTGAGGGGTTCTTCCTAGACTAAAGTTGCTCTCGTCAATTCCATATACTTAGCTTTTTCTTCATTTATGTGCAGTCTCTTCTAGTCGTTTAAAAGCTTTCTGTACTTCCAAACTCTATCTTGCCATTAGTACCAAATCGTCAGCGTATGCTAAGCATTGATGTTTATCATTACTGATTAGCCGTCCCATTTGCGCCTCGCTCTCTCCCAGCATACCCTCCAGCACAAGATTAAACAAAACCGTCGACAACGGATCACCCTGTCTCAGTCCTCTTCGCACTTCAAACGACCTGGACAAAAATCCTTCCAATGTGACCTTATTATAAGTTTGGTGCAGCGTCATTTGCGTCAATCTCACTAACTTCTCTGGAAATTGCAATCTACCCATCGTCTCAAACAGCTTACGCCTCAGGATTGAATCATATGCTTGCTTGAAATCTATAAACACCAAATGAAGCCCCAAATCTTGCTGGTACGTGTTATTCATTAACTGTTTGATGACAAAGATTTGGTCAATAGTTGATGTTCGTTTTTTAAAACCACCTTGATATTCACCCACCTTAGCTTCCTGGTATGGACTTAACCGGTTTCTTAATACTCTGGCCAGTATTTTATAAACTACATCCAGCAGAGCTATTCCTCTATAGTTGCTGCATATCGCCTTTCTTGTATAATGGTAGTAACACTGCGCAGGACCAACGGTTAGCATAGCTTCTTCTCTCCATGCCTTCAAAATTAAACTGGCTAATCTGGATTGGATTCCATCACCTCCTTCTTTGATAAGCTCTGCCACTATCCCATTCTCTCCTGCACTTTTGTTATTTTTCAAACTCTTTAATTCTTTAAAAATATCTTCCTCCGTTGGTTCTTCTACCTGATCCTCCTCTTGGTGTAATACTCCATCGTCTCTTAAAATTTCCTCAGCATGCTCATCATTTAATAAGTTGTCAAAATATTGTGCCCATGTTTCCAACTTCCAACTAGATGCCCTTCCTTATTCCTGAAGTACTGGAACCTCATAATAACTGAATCTTTATACATATTGAAAACGAAAATCGAATCTCAAATTCAAGCAGAAGTCATTTTGTTAATTTTGATCATTTTTAACTAAATATTGGTTTAGCGTCCAACTAATTTTATCTAGTTTCAATTTTTGAATTCTAGGTATTTTTAAAGGAGTTAAAGGACTTGATGAGTAGGTATCCACTTCTTGCATTTAGTTTTTTCTGGCACAATTTCTTTTTATACATTATAGTATAATAAACATATAGCAAAAGAAAAAATATTGATATCTCATACAATTTGTTTGAAAAACTGTCCCAAAGATGAGCTACTTTTTAGGTCTCTACGTATGAACCTCCCCTTAATGCTGAAATTATATGACATTTGAATGTTTTATATCAATTTTAATACTTTATCTTTTGTTTTTATAGTTTGATCTGTCAATATAATTATTCATAACAAATTTGAGAATGTAATATTTCTAGTGTTAACTGAGTCACAATAATAACAAATTTGAACAACAAATTATGACAACTGCATTTGATTTTGATATACTAGTATTAATTGAGTCACAATAAAAACTCCTTCGAGCTAACAGAACAGGACCGGACCCCAATTCTCATAATTAATTTTTTCCGAACCATATGCTCCTTCAAGATTATCATTTATTTCAGAACCAGCACACCATACTAGTTTTCATAGGTACTTTATAACTCGCAAATAAGACATTCCTCAGAACCCTCCCCATCGTTATAAATACTCTCAAGAAGAGCATGCAAATTAATATGTTACCTTATAAGTGAACCGATACAGATTGGGCCATTAACAGCTACTAGAACATAATGGTCTTCCACTACGTTCGACAATCGATGTGGATGAGTTACGCATCCGAGGATATTAGTTATAGACACCTACGGACCGAAGAAGATATTTTTAGACTCTTCTCTGTCCTGAAATTGATTTTTAAACGGCGAGGACGTTTGACTAAGCTTGCCTGCGTGGGGAGGTGTCCACCGTTTAAAGTGGTATGCAAATCGGCACGCATTTACATCATGTAGGCGAGCTGCAGCTGTATATATTCCCGACGGCGTTAATTGCCTTTAAGACTGACTGGTATGCGTGTATCGCCGCTCTCGACTCTTTTTTGCCCTCAGCCAGGGGCCAATTTATTTGCGGTAGGTTAAGAGGATGCAGACGTCAATTCTAATTAAAATGGTTATTGGCGTTTTCTGCGATTTGAGAGGAGGAGACGGTAGATGGCTGGTTGATTTCGTTTCGAATTGATGGCGATTGATTGATATGCATTAATACACCATTTCCTGTAGTTTTAAAGAGGTAGAGCTGTAAAGGATTTTTAAAGTACCAAAACCCTTTAGATGACCTCTTGGAGTATCTTGGTCCAGTCTTTAGGAAGAGGTACCACAAGCTGTTGAAGAGTTTCTGGGCGCTTCCAGCATACCTCATTCAAGTTTTTGATCAGTGTTGCTGGTAACAGCTAATGATGACTTGAATTTAGAGAAAGAGACAAGGAGAAAATGTTTGGTCTGGTCGGAAAACCAAACCATGAGTAAGGTGACCAACATTTTCTTGATGCAAGGCGGGACATACGCGAAGGAGGGGGTGCCAATTTAACTTTATGCAGGTTCAATTAAACCAAATTGCAATAATGTAAATTAAAAAAAAATGGCATTATTTAAAGATGCAAACTCGAAAAATACACGACCTTTCATTGTATCTGCGCTTGCCTTTTTAACCAAATCATCTTAACATACAAATGACAGAAATGATCTGTTTTATAGTCATTCAGCTGTGGCTTGTTCTTGATATGCTAATCTAAGAATAATATTAACTATTATTATTATTATTTATTATTAACCTATAAATATTTTAAGTTATTAAGTCGTTTATATACTTCTTTGTAACAAAATCACCTTTCTTAATTTCACCTTTCACAAGTCACTAAAATTCAAATTCAAAAGCCAATAGCGACTCCAAAATGTTGTTTTAATATACAACAATCAAAATACTGTTTTTTCATAGAATTTGAAAAAGAATATTTGGATCAAATAAGGAGAACTTTATGTTGTTTGAAGCTGCTTCAATATCCTCAACGCGGTTTCCACCCAGAAATCAATACATCATCAAGTAAAGATTTATGTTATTGCTACCGTTTCTACTAAAAAGCTCCATAGTTAATCTCGGTTTATAAACTTTAAATTAAAGTTATTAACCTAACCTACAAATACTTGTTCAAATCTTCATTAGAATACTGGCCAAAAAGATGGAATACCAATTGACCACCAACCAGACCAACAGTTGTGGTTTACCCGAATATTTACTTTGCTCACCGATACAGTCACGGCACCGTAAAATTAATTTAAACGGGCTCGCTGCTCGAACTTTGTTTGTTTTACGGTGACGTCGTTCGAGCGTGCTCGAACGAAAAAAGCACGTCGAACGCGGAGCATGGAATCGGTCCTAAACTCTCCCAAAAAGCCTATAATTTAAATAATCTACGAAATAATGGGACAGATTGGTTCTGGTTTATCGAAAAACGTCTTCTCGCGACGAAAAAATATCTTCCATTACACGTTCAAGGTTCACGCACAATCAGACAAAGCAATCGCTGCGATCGCCTTTTGTTTGTTTAGGGGATTTTTTGGTGGGAAGATGTTTAGCGGTCAAATTTGTCCGAGGTTTGACAAAAAAAGTTATGACGACAAAAAGCGTTTAATTATGTTTGTTTGGGCTTTTGACAATACGCCTTTGAGTACGATTTCACGACTGCCATGGTTGTAACACCAGACGCTTCTTTTGCACTAATTCATGTGCTAGAAACAACTGAAGTCGATTAATAAAACGTGAAGCGATAAAAATGTAGGTTCGATCATCGCCAATGCATTCTTAGCATAAACTATAAAATAATGACGTTACACCTCCAATGTTTTCTGGAACGATAGTTGAATATACATAGCTTATCGCACACGAACAAAAAATCGTGTTGCGAGTGTATCCCCACTACAGCAACAGGCGAAAAGTTGTCCATGTTAGCGACTACATCTTTCGAGAACTATTCAAGTGCGAAAAATACAACGTGGCATTTAAAAATTAAGTTTGGTGTTAACAGTTTCTTGTTTATTTAATATGGCGTCTTCACCCACAGGTTCGTGAAACATTTTTTTTTTAATAAGAAGGTTACTGTATTCTGTTAAATATTGTGTTGTTATATTTTTCTTTTTTAACGATTTAGTTGAAATAACAAATACATGAAATAACGTGTCTCTGATTTTTTGATATTTGTTTGTGTAATAATTGTTCTTGAAGAAACATAAAGAAGTATGTGCTCCCGCCTGCCATTTTTTAAGTTATGGCATGTTTTGTGAAAAATGTGAATAGTGGAATTTGCAACTTTGAAGCTTTTATGTTGAATAACCTTTGTAATCTTTTTTCGATGTTAATGATTCTTTCGGGGAATAGTAAACAAATTCATCATGATTATCACCCGCCTTTGCAATTGTGTAAAAGTAACTTCTTATAGTTGCTGTGGCGTACTTCATGTTGCAGTTGGTTATTTTGTAATATATTCATTCCCTGTTGACAACTCCTACAGAAGAGATCGTTTATAAAATATAATAATTTTATTAATAATATTTTATTATTTTATGTGGGAAAACTTCGACCTACAGTTGCTATACCGGGAGAGCCATGTTTTGATGGTCCAAGTGTAAGAATCCCTGTGGGGAAAAAGTTAATTAGGTTTCTGAGTAGACTGTTAAAAAGCTGCATCAATTCACAACTTCGTTTCTGTTTGATTCATTACAAAATTTGAATTTTTGTAAAAACAGCTTAAGCAGTAAAACTTTACAATAGGGTATTCCGGTCATGTCAAAATTTAAGCAGATATTCGGTTTAACCTATTTTACAATTGATGAGGATTCATAAAGTTAAGCTATGAACTTTTTGATTTAGTTTTTCTATGAGATAATTGCAATTAAAAGTGCATTTCGTTTGAATTCACCGACTCCCCTCGGAAATACACGATGATTACCGATCCCTAGTAGCGGTGGCAACAGCGGACAGCTCTCGAACAGCTGATCCGCCAAGTTGACGGTTGGCGACCCAGTTGTTTGAAAACGAATATAGGTAACTTTTTTGAGAGATGATTTGATCACTGAAACTTGAAGCCAAACATCTCTCATCGCGCTAGTCGGCAATGTAAAGAAAATCTTATCAGGAGTTACTGTTCTACTGCTGTTACAGCCCGGCACAGAACAATGTCGGCGTTGGAGTTTATACATTTTGAACAAGTGTTTGATATAACCTCAATAACCAAAGCAGGTGTCAACAAACGAGCGATTCTAAACGTTGACACAACAGAAGACAAAAATTTACGACATGCACCCTAGATATAGCAACGTTGTCAAGTCGCTCACTTTGAGCGGTCTTTGTGACGTCACAAAGACCAATCCTAATTCAAACTTCAAACAACGATTTCTCTTAATTTAAAACAATGTTTGATATTTTACTTGTGAAGTAGCAAACAGTAGCACCCATTCTTTGTAAAAAATGACAATTTCAAAATCACCGGAATACCCTATTTTATTTCGTTCAATAACGTTCAATAACTTATGCGAAGTTTAACCGATTTTGATTATCTTTTTAGCACGTTTTAGCACAAAACTTGCAGCTTATTATAGCGACAAACACATTTAATTTTGTGCATTGGTCTGTATGTATTTTGTATAAGAAGTTGCAATGTTAGCTTTTTTAATTTTGTTCACCATTTTATTGTTTGTAGTACACGATTTATGAATATTCCTATTTCGCATATAAAAATATTTTAAAACAAATCAATGAATAATTTATTTGGCCTTGCACAGAGTTCTTGAGAATCCCACAAAAGTCCTTAATTTTTCAATTGCCACCAGAACATCATTTTCGTTTTTCCGGTACATAAAACTACAAGTTTAATTTAATTTTTCAAAATTGGCATGTGCGCGTTATACTCTTGATGAATTTATTGACTTATGTTCTAAAAAATAATCAAAATCGGTTAAAGTTTACAGTTATTGAACATTAACGCTGAAATTACAAAAGTTTACTTGAAAATCTGCATGGGTTACAAACATTTAGATATGGGCATGAATCGGAAACCAATTTATTGAGAATTGATACGGCTTTGTATCAGATTACTTGAGACCCTGACTTCTGACAAAGTAATTCCATAAGGTGTCTCAAAAGAATTTGTTTTGAATCTTTTGCAAAATAATAGGTATTACAGTTCACAATCTTTTGATTCATGACCCTCAAATTATGGAGCATGCCCTGTTACCTGTTACAAGAAGCTAAGAATAAGCAGTTTAAGAGGTACAGATAATATTTCTCTCGTAAAATATCTCGAGTCAAAACAAATGACGACGTATTAAATTTACTTCTCATATCATCGGACCCTGTCATCACCAGTATGCGGGGAGTACCGAACAGGAGACCGCCTAATATAAGATTTGTTGGAGCAGCACTAAAATAAGTGCATAAAGCATATTCTTTTTCTTGCTCTCTCTTGCGCACGCGCAATAGCCTGTCCAAAACCCCCATTGTGCATGCTTAGTAGAATACCCAATTGTTTTTACTGCTGCTCGAACAAACCTATAGTATTGTAACATTCACATATTTTCCATGAACCCACCAACAGTGATAATGTGACCTGAAATTCACAGTGAATATATCTACTTAAAATCTAACATACTTGCTGAACTATTATTAATATATGTTGTTTTATCAACTTCCATGATAAAAGTTCACAAAATTAATTTATGCCAACAATTGAGGTATTTGGTCCCAGTGTGCGCCAGATGGCTCGCGTTTTAGTCCATTTACGAGATTATATCACATCTAAAGTTTGATAAGTCGTTGCGTCGTCCGAAGCCATTAAAGGACGCCGGTAAAAAGCCGGGACCATTATGTAAATAGCCCGGCCCACGTATCGAGCTGTAAATTGATGAAATTACATATAATTGAGTCCTTATATAAGGTGTCGCCCGATTACCATAATAAGTTTTAAATTATTCATACACCGCGAACCGTTTTTATTGATTCTCGATCGTACGCATGCATATCAATACATACAGCGCTTGTTAATATTGTTACAATATTTAAGTTTACGATCGCTTTATTATCTAGAGGCTATACGTTATGACAGTGTTAAATTGTGCTAAAGGATACTTGCAATTATTGAGTATCGCATAAATTGGACAATCCTAGCTTATATACTATTATAATTGCAAAACTTTCCGAGCTATCTCCTCCGGGAGTAAAAGACCCACAGCGAAGCCAGACCCCTCAAAATACTCCTCGTTCTATTTTACAACTGATGAATGTAGTTTGAGGCCGTTTTCCGTTACGCGTCAATGCTAAAAACGCTAAGTTTTTACGTAACGTTACATAGTTGGTCTCATTAGTGCATTACTTATAAAAAAAACTCAATGCCGAAGGATCAAAATGGCCTACAGATTACATTGTAGTGTTTAAAAAAAACTATAGTACAATGAAATCACGGTACCCTACGCCATCGTAATTGAGGAAAGAGTAAATATTACGATCTAATAGAGTTAGGCGGTGGACAATCGTGTGGCACGCGATTTTACCATAAAGTAATTGCGAACCATTACCCCAACGTACGAAAAAAAAGACGACTATAACATTCGTACTTACACACAGAGTGCGGTGAACACGAAGCACACTGTATAATGTATGTAGAGGAATTAATTTATGGCCGTGATGGATTTGTATAATGCTCTGATAAAGCAAAAATCACTACTTCAACTACTTTGATTACTTCGATTACATCGTTGCTTTAGATGCATAAAATGTAAATCTGAATTATGTGGAGGTAGATTGATTGGATTAAAATAGCCCTCTGTATCCGTAGTTGTTTTTATTATAACGCTTGGTTATATGGTTTACGCTGTTTTGTGCATACCGTCTTTAAAGTATAACTAAAGATAAAGTTGTGGAACAAGAATGTGTTGTATTTAGGGTTCCTCTACCGGTAAATACCGGTACTAATTACCGGTAATTTTGAACTTTTTTTTTCGTTTCTTTTTACCGCTAAAACGCTTGAAGCTGATTTTCTTGAAACAAGTAGGTATAGCACTGCAGTACAGTGTTTATAACTTTGGATCCTAAATCCGACACCTCAGTGAACCTAATTCTGACAGTGATCCTAAATCAGACACTTGTGTCCTTCTATTTGATTAACAAATATTCTCTCCAAGCATTGGAGATAGTGTTACAGTTTCTTTTGACTTTATCTGGGCGTTTCAGGCCAGAATAATGATTTTTTTTTGGAGATGGCATGAGTTCAGCTATTATCTTCAAACGTGGTGCATTAATGCCAAAATCGCTACTCGCTGCTGCTAGTATTGCATTATTCTCTCTTATTTCATCCTCTCCTATGATGCCTGTCGATATTTAAGACGGAATTAGGGACTATTGATGATCGTAATTCCGACACCCTGTAATAATTATGGATTGTTGATGTCCGTAATTCCGACACTCGTGTCGGAATTTGGACAAAATGCGTACAATTAATTGTAATATAGCAAACGATGTAAAATATGTTATATTCTTAAAGTTAGAGAAAAAATTAAAATATCTGATCTCCACTGTTGGAAGAAAACCTGGATTTTATTGTCAAACGGTTTCTCAAAACACGAGGGAAATGAAAATCCAGAGATGTGATTGGTTTTAAACTCGCTGGATATGAAGAGTCAGGGCAGAAATGTTTGTCATGTGTGTCATCAATAGGAGTAGAGAAAAGAATATTATTTACTAGTTTCAGATTTACCGTAATTGCCAGTAATACCGGGGAGGAATTGCAAAATAACCGTTTAACCGGTAAATGATAACCTCCGGTAATAGAGTTGTATTGGTTAGTTTATAACATTCTCGCTGTTTCTGGTCAATATTTTAAGAGTCCCAGTCAACCTTTGTCCATCCAAGTGACGAAAACTAGAAAACGAAAGTCTCGAAATATTGATGTCTAAAGCAGGGACTAAGAACGGAACGAAAACGAGAACGAAAGAACTAAATTAACCGAATAATTTATAAGAACGAAAACGGAAACGAAATCGAAATTTTTATTTTTCGTTCATGATTGAAAACGAAATAAATAATTTCGGTTACCGGTTTTAACCGGTTTAATGACACAATATTTTTGTAACCTACTCCTAGTAGAGTAGGTAAGTAAGCGAAAATGATTGGTCAGATATACAAGACATCTGTAACGTTTTAAATCCTGCGAAAAAAACTGCAAAATTATTCCAAACACCGCATTTGTTGGCTGGATATTTTTATTCTGCCTGGCTGAAGTGTAAAATGGAAACAAGTAAAATTTGTAGCCGATTTTCAACAAATTTAGTGGAATCCCTAAACGAAAGGGAAAAAGCACTATTTAATCAAGATGTGATTATGTCAGCAATATTTCTTGATCCAAGATTCAAAGTAGTTTTATCTACTTCACAAATTGACATAGCTAAACACTACATCTCATATGTATGGAATGCTCTAAAAAATATAAATGAAGGTAACAACTTCGTTGAAGAGTCATCTCTAGAGTCAACTTCAACAGAAGAAGATGAAATAGAGCAATTTTTAAAACAAAAAGAAAATATTTCTTCGAAATCTCATAATACAACAGATATTCGATGGTTGTTAGATCGTTATTATGAAGAACCGCGCGAAAAGCGAGATACGTGCGTCTTAAAATATTGGGCAGCAAAAGAAACGTCATCAAATGAATTGTATAACGTTGCAAAACAAATTATTGGTTTACCTATGACACAAGTGAGTGTTGAACGAGCATTTTCAGCACTGAAATATATTTTAAATTGTCAAAGAGCGAATATAAAAGAAAATTTATTGGAAGATATATTCATATATACTAAAATTAATAATTATCCTGTGATTTACTTTAGAATATATCTTTAGTTTAATTAACTAAAATTTTTATTTATTTTGGAATGCTGATGCTGTATTATTTATATATATTTTTACTATAACTATTTTTAATAATAATAATAACTTTATTTACAAATAACCAAAAATTAACCATGACACAAAATTTTTAAATAAGTAAAAGTTAATTGAAATAAAGCAAGATCAGAGAGGAAAGAAACAAATATTATTATTTTAAATATGAAGCAAAAAAAAACAAAAAAAAATATGTCACTGGCATACCACTAAACTGCATAGCAGTTTGTGCGTGGTTTTCAAGTAACTAAATTTAATGGGAATAAATGAAAGAAACTAAAACAGATTCGTGCCTCTCCAATACAGAAACGGTCCCAAACAATTCATTCTAAATTTTATTTTTAATATTTATAAAAAGCAAAAATGCCATCACCACTTAAAATGCAGTTGATTGAAATTTTTAACATTTAAGTTTTTAAAAGCATAAATTTTATGTTAGTAATTTTTGCCAGCTATGATTAAAATTATGACAAGTGACTTATTTGTCAAATACAAAAAAAAAATAAAAAAAGCATGTTGGCCTACTTTTATTAGAAAAATAGTAAAAAACCGGTTTTAACCGTTATTTCATTTCGGTTCACGAAAACGAAAACGATATTTTTTGGGTGTGAACGAAAAGAACAAAAACGAAATTTTTCGTTTTCGTTCTGATCGGAAACGAACAAAATACTTTTCGTTTTTAGTCCCTGGTCTAAAGACATTTTCGACTAAAAGTGGATATAACCGGCTTTCTATCCGAGTTCTTCAATTAATATTCCTCCTATGAATCCATAAACGTGTCGTATTGTGTTCCAAACAGCTTATTAAAAGTAACCTGAGCCCGGTTAGGAGTTCTGAGAATAACTCCTGGTTCGTTAAGTCCGCCCCTGTTCTCCGTTACACCGAGCCGAGCGATAATTATGTTTCCCCTAATGAAAACCGAATTTTCCGTCCGAACTTATCGTCGTCGTATCCGAGCGAGTCGGCGCTGCCTTACAAAACGGCGCCGCATATTCCGATTCGGCTGATATTCAAATTGACCGGCCACCACACGCGAACAAACTGTTAACGCCCGTTGTACACTTTGTGGGCACAACTGAACTTTATTACGAGTGCCTATTCTATCTATACCTGACTGTGTTTCAGACCGAAGAAATGTTTAGGTATGATGTGGTCAGTCACTTGATAAAACATGAGATGGAGATGGGAGTTAGTACACACAGAAAAGTGATTTCTCGAACGAAGAGAGAATTACTTGGCTGAAGTAGTTGGTAGGTTCGTATATACGCGAGAGATTATTGACTTCAATCAAGAAATTTTATTTCATGGAATAATTACTAGATTTAAGAAAGTGGTTTATCTGGTGAAGTAAGTAAACAGTCTTCAATGAAGTGTATATTTTTATTCCCGGTAAATATTTTTAGCTACTTAATGTAAGAATTTTAAAGATTTGGCACAAATACGTTTTCTATTGCTAATTAACAAAATAGGTATGTTACATTTACTTACTCGTTCTAAACTGTTGCGTGCGTTACTTCAAACTATTCCGTGTTGAAACGTTTATTGTACACTATAAATCACAATACACTTCCCCAATAAATCACAAGGCACATCCCCTACGGGTACTTCGTTGTTGTTTTGCGTACTAGGTTAGGCTCCTTTGCCTCCTTTACGGCGTCAGCCCCACGCGCGGGCGCGCGAGTCTTGACAAAATCACAGTGCGCATATTTATTCCAGAGAAAGGGATTACTTGAAAGAAGTGAGAATCACTTCAGTTAAATAATTGGTGGGTTTTTATTCAGTAAACAATACTTACTTATATTAAATGTCTTATATTTTCTTGGATCCAGTAACTACGCACTTGGATGGATTTACTATTACTTCGTTTGAGAAATTTACATTTTTGGGACGAAGAATTCAATTACTTCTTTCAATACAATATTGGTTCTTATAAAGAAAGAATTTATTTGTTGACAGCATTTATCTGAGAAATTATTTTTCTTATATTGAGTATGTGGCATTTCTTGTATATACCTAACTTTCTACATCCAAGTAAATGTACATTTGAATCTAGTAAATAAATTCAAGAAATTATGTTTTCTCGTTCCAAATAATCACTTTTCTGTGTGTAGTGCGTTAAGGCGGGTTCTGGTCCTTCGCTATTGCCTTTCCATAATGATGGGTGCTTGTGAGGGTAAATACCAATCTCAGCCAGCTTCGTATAACCAACTAAGCAGATGTAACACTTGGCTAAGCTATGTCAGTAGTGCGTGAACGCGGGTTCTGGACCATCCACATTAGTCCACTTCTTAAGTTACCAGTTTTAAGCATCGTTTGGTTTAAAATCCGCTCAAACGAAGCCATCCAGTTTCACATCGAGGTGGACGAAGTGAAAAATGATATCCACGATTAAGAATAAAGTCAATTAAATAAAAGCTGGGGTCATACGCTATAGGTTAAACATATCGGCTGCCCATTTCTGTGGGGCTTCCCAGTAGTCGCGTTATAGCTTCCTACGCGTCGCAATCGTTTAGGGAAGGTTTAGCGGTAATTCCTCGTATTTGGCGCGCATCCCAAAGCGTTCTGGGGTGGACGCTGATTGGTCTGGCTTCCGGCAGGATGGGAGCCGTCTATCCCTCCCAGTCGGCGTCGTCGGTGTCGCGTTTTAACCGACGCCGCCGTCGCGACGCCCAAAACAATGGCCGGGATGCGGGGATTCTGGGGATCAATGGCCAAGCGCACAATAGGGGGGATTTGCTCCGCGGATTCGCGCGTTCTTTTATAGGGTTAGCGGCTCAAAAAATCAATATTGACTTTTTAGTGCTTGCGCGTTGATTTTTTTTATAGTTTAGAGCAGCGTTTTTCAACTTTTTTACTCTTACGGAACGCTTTAACTTGGGTTGGAACCTGGCGGAACCCCAAGAAAAAAAATATACAATGTTCTTGCCAATGCCATTTTGAGTATTTTTTTGGGGAGAGGAAAACGTGTAAAGCAGTTTTTCAAGTAGCCAGATACAAGTCTGTTAAGAAGCGCAGTTCAATGATTGGAAATTACTTACTACTGTGAAATTAAAGTACTTTTTCCTGTGAAATTTTAAAAATTCCCTGTGAAACAGAAGATATAAATCAAACAATCCGAAAACGAAGAAAACAAAAATTAAGAAACATTTATTCTAAGTAAATATTATTATTATTGATAATAAACTAATATTCATTAAGAAGTTAGAGCCATTTAAATTTTTATAATTACGTGCTGAGAAAAAAGTGTGGGCATAAACAACCAAGTAGAAAATATCTGTACACACTAATTTTATCTATTTTTTCTATTTCTATGCTTTCTCTTAAAGTTTGTTAAATAATAAAAACGCTTGCTCAAACATACACAATGTTGAAAACTGCACTAATACATGGTAAGCTAAGTAATCACTCGAGGTGACAATTAAATGTAAAAACCAAATTAGAAACAAAAAATGTGAAGAACTTTTACATTGTTTGCGTTGTCAAAATAAGTAGAGTGGTTTCCAACTCAGAAGAATACATCCGGTTTAGTAAAAACGCTTGGCGGGAAACAAAATTGACGTCGACAGCTCCATAAATGGAAATACAGTGGCGTCTCGTTCCAAGAGGGGTTTAAAATAAGAGAAATCTCATTTATGGTAGATATTTAAAAGTTTAAACTACTGTAAGTTGTAACAATGATGTCGTAATGGTTCGACCAACAGTAGGATTTAGAGCGATCAATAAAAAATTGTAGTTTAAGTGAGTTTCATGATTGAATTTAAGGTTAGAATTTCTTGGCCACTATTTTTGGTAGGTATATACAGATGTTCCTTCATTTATGCGACAAACTTTAAGGCCTGGTGCCTGGGGTTATTTTGATCATGTAAACGTATGTCCAAAACGGTTTAGTTCCAATTTTCTTTTGGAATTTACTCGCCAGTCATTGCGACGGAGAACAGAAGGCTGCATTGAAGTTGGCGGATATCATTTTCAATAATTTTTTTTAGGTTTTTTTATGGTTAATAAAAAGAAAGTGCTACGAGGTTACGTAATAAGAGGTTATTTTATTGAAACAAAAATATAAAAAAATATATGTTGTATGTAACAGTGTATACAGTATGTAATAACAGTATATAAAAAATTATATGAAAGTAAATAAAAACAAAAAAAAAGTAGTCCTTCTTTGACCATAAGCTCTTTCTCATGTTTAATTACGTGCTCACTTATATTTTTCCAGTGATCAGAGTTTGCAGAGTTTGCAAATCTTTTCTCGGTTAGCTTTTGCACATCATCTAATTTGAATGTGGTGTTGTGTTTTGCGACCCAATTTTTTACAGAAGCCCAAATTGCAAAACTTTATATATCAGCTCTCTCGCCTGAGAATGTATTATTTGCCCCTTTTGGCCTACCTTTCCTTTCGTTGCCATTCCCAAATCTACAAATTGTGGAAAATATTATTGTTTGCAAAGCATACAGAGTCAACAAATGTTCTTACTATAAACCACGCCGTAGCCCTTTCTTCTTAAGTTTAAAGATTTGCGCCCTGATGCTCGTCACACTCGTTCCACTCGTTGTTGTCTAACTAACTGTTTAAGATAACATAACCTCACAAAACGATACGTTCATAACTGCGCTAATTTTATTATTATTTATTAGGATCATTTCAAAAGCATTCAGAATTGTTCAATTATTTTCTTGTGCTAGTAGTAATCACTGTAGACGCAACAAATCTTCTCTGTTCAATATATTTATTGGGGTACATTTTATGAATGCTTACACACAGAAAAGTAAATACTTCACTCAAAGCAATATATATGATTTCATCCAAGTAAATGATTAGTTTGCTATAGCCGCAAGTAGATATTTTCTCAAGTTAAGAATAAAGAGATATTGTTGAATTGAAATGATCATATGCTTGTATATCTGAGAAAATATTTTCTTGCAATGAGTATAGATGTTATTCATTCAAGAAAACTATTCTCACGTTGAGAATAATGGAATTTTCTTAAAGTGAATATATATACTTGACAATGAGAAAATATTTTCTTGAAATGAGTATAGATATTATTCAAGAACATGATCATAATGTACTGAATAGAAATTACTGCTTTAGTTTTTTTTTTTAGTTTTTTTTTTTAGGGAATTGTGTGAAATAAGTAGACCACAACTTGGCGAATGATATTTGTTTTATTGTATGAAATTTCTTTGCTTAATTACATATATACTTACCTATTTATAAATTATCACTACCTACAATATCTAAGGCATGGAAAAACACACCATATTCTATTAGACATCAAATTGTTTCCATTATATTACACAAGTAAGTTTTCTGTGACATGTATGTTGATTTGGTGACCACTATATGGCTAGGTAAAATTTACGTACCGTGTGCGTCACAAGTCACAACTACGAACTGCGTCGCAAATACGTTGAACATAAGTACTGTAGGCTATTCACGCAAAATTAAAACTATATACTTTCATAATATTATAGATCGCGTAGTTATTGCGTACAGTACCTACACAATTAGTAAAGATATACTTACATATTGCACTCTTCCCGGACTATGCTCGGTAGTCAGCGAACATGACGCCATAGCAGACCCCAACTAACTGAAGGCAAAGGCCGATGCGAAAAATCTTAAATCTCGGCAACGTTCGTGCACGTTTGTAAATGCGCAAGCGTGTTGCAAGCAATAGCTTACATGATTCAAGTTATTGATCAACTTCTTGAATTGAGAATTTAAACTTCTTGGTTTGAATATTATATACTTAACCGAAAGTAATAACTCTGAGATTGGGATATTCTTGAATTGTGAGAACAAGGAATTCTTAAATGAATGAAATTGTTTCAAACCACGTAAATATTAACTTTCATCTAAAGCAATAACCGCAAGTAAATAATTTTCTCACGTTTTGAGAATATACTTCGCTGTGTGTACCAATCTCCCAAAATATCTACGCCCCTGAATTAGAATTGATCTGCTGCGCAACATGGCGGGAAAACACCGGATGTATTCTTCTGAGTTGAATCAAACTCTACTTACTTCAATTTCATTTCATAATTTTTTGTTTAATTAAATGCAGTTAGAAAATTTTAAATTGTGGGTTTAAATCAATAAACACCCAAGTAGAAGATATTTGTACACATTAATTTTATCTATAACAGATGATCTCTATATTTTCTCTTAAAGTTTGTTAAATAAGAAAAAGCTTGCGCATACATACACAATGTTGAAAACTGAACTAATACAAGGTAATTTATAAGTCGAGGTGAAAATTAAATGCAAAAACATACCAAATTATAAATATAAATATGTTAAGCACGTTTAAATTTGTTTCATTGTCAAAATTAGTACTTACTTCAATTTAATTTTATTATTTTTTGTTTAATTAAATGCAGTCACGAAATTTGAAATGACACTTTAGTTTCCTGTCCGCATAAATTTTCGCCTAGAATTGCAAATCACTTATTGATTTGCAAGTCTAGGCGAAAATCATTTATTGATTTTCTATGAATGGGACCGAAATAATTTTTGTTATGGAAGCTCAGAACTTGTCTGGTGATAGGTTAGTAATCTTATTATCTGGTATATAATCATATGTTGTTCATATGTTGTTCTCCTAAAGTACCATTATGGGCAGCAGATTTAAATTATAGGTTTATTTTGTCACACATTCGAAAAAAGCTAAAATATTGAAAACAAATGTTAGATTTTACCAATATCTCTGCCAGGTTGTTGTTTTCTAGAGGTTATTATGTCTTACTTAAACATTATTTGAATTTTGATAATAGATATAGCAACCCTCCACTGTGCAGCTGTAAAAAAAGTAACCATCGTACAGAATGTTTTAATTGGTGCTCCGGACTACTCCGGAGCATTCGAGAAGTTAAGCTGATTACCTTTTGAGTGGTGTGAGCGCTCGAAGCACAAGGATAATCCTTACGCAGTGACGTTTGATTGTCGTCTCTTTTGTATCGCGCTCGGTCTTGCTGAAAATCTACTACCGGTTTTATTTATTAACATACACAGATACCTGGACAGCACACGGGCGCGCCTGCCCATATAGCCTAAGGCGGGTGCTCAACGCCGCTGATAAAGTCGGACGTCTACATTTACCAGTCTGGTATACAGGATTATAAATTTGTTTCTTGGCTAATGCACATTAGGAGTAGTAGGAATTATATGAATTTGTGGAGTTCTGGATTTTATTTCGTATCAAAATCATTTAGAATTAAAGGATAAAAAACTAAAACGTTATAAATACCCCACTTAGTAATCCTGCGTATCTTTTGTCACAAAAGTTTGTTATTATAATCACCAGAGCTTTTAGTTCTGCGCGATCAGATACACCGTGGTCGTGTTCTAATTTGCATATTTCAAACACGTAATAAATTCATTCGTTCGCCCAGAAACTCGACAAATAGATGTGGCCTGGTATGTACACTACATGCACACAGCCAATAAATTTACAGTCCACTACCACCATCATAAACAACAAATGAAATTTTTCGCTCACACTTTAGCTTTCACAACTCGTTATAATATAACAAATAGTAAGTCCAAACGAAACCAAACTCGCGATTATAAAACTACAATCGCCCATATCAAAAAAAAAACGTCGTTGTTCATTTCCTTGCAATCAAAAAGCAATAAGCTTTTTTCTTGTGCGTGTATATGTGAGCAAGGCTAGATTGGAATCTAATTCCTATACAAAGCTACCGTTTCGGAGATCGGATATTCGATTAGACGAAACTTTCCTGTTGTGGAATTATCGAGGCAGACATACTAGAGGGGCGTATAGCAGCCCTTAGGCGAAGGGTAGGGGAATGCTTAACCTTTCTTGGGGTGTTGACGCGTCAAATGCTTCCCAATGCAATCCCAATAAGAGGATTAAAATGCCGCGTGGACGTGTTTGTATGCTTAAAGGCGTCAAAACGGTTAAACAGCGGAAAAAGTTTGTTTAGTCATTGTGAAGTCGAAAACTCAACAGGGGTACATCTCTGGATAAACTAAATATCTTTTCTATGTGAGTTGGAACCCGTTTTAGATTATTTCTCATGATCTTTTAAGATTTCGCATTTTTTTACACCGGAGACTTTCAAAGAACGTAACATGTGCTGAAGGTTTTGATAAATCGGGATACTGGGTCCCTGAACTTCATAAGTTGGCAGACCAGCAAATATTGGCATATTTCTGGAGATAAGAAATATCTTTTCTGTGCAAGTTGGAACATATTTTCGATTATTCTGTATGTTTTCATAATATTCTTTGGAGCTTTTGAAAAGTCTTGACGACGGAGATTTTTAAAGAACTAAACATGTGCTGACAGTTTTGACAAATCTCAATAGTGGGTTCCTGAACTCCATAGATTGGCAGACCAGCAAAGTTAGCATGAATATGTGCATGCATTTCTGGAGATATAAACAATCTTTTCTATGCAAGTTGGAACACATTTTGGATTATTTTGTATATTTTCATAATATTGTTTTGAGCTTTTGAAAAGTCTTGACTCCGGAGATGTTTCGCGAACAAAACATTTACTGACAGTTTTGCCAAATCGCCATAGTGGGTCTCTGAACTTCATAGATTGGCAGACCAGCAAAGTTGGCATGAATATGGGCATGCATTACTGGAGATATGAAATATCTTTTCTATGCGAGTTGGAACATATTTTCGATTATTCTGTATGTTTTCATAATATTGTTTTTAGCTTTTGAAAACTCTTGACTCCGTAGATGTTTAAAGAACAAAACATTTGCTGACGGTTTTGACAAATCGCCATAGTGAGTCCCTGAACTTCGTAGATTGGCAGACCAGCAAAGTTAGCATGAATATTGTCATGTATTTCTGGAGATATGAAATATCTTTTCTATGCGAGTTGGAACATATTTTCGATTATTTTGTATGTTTTCATAATATTCTTTTGAGCTTTTGAAAAGTCTTGACGACGGAGATGTTTAAAGAACAAAACATTTGCTGACGGTTTTGACAAATCGCCATAGTGGGTACCTGAACTTCGTAGATTGGCAGACCAGCAAAGTTAGCATGAATATTGTCATGCATTTCTGGAGATATAAAATATCTTTTCTATGCAAGTTGGAACTTATTTTCGATTATTCTGTATGTTTTCATAATATTGTTTTGAGCTTTTGAAAAGTCTTGACGACGGAGATGTTTCGCGAACAAAACATTTACTGACAGTTTTGGCAAATCGCCATAGTGGGTCTCTGAACTTCATAGATTGGCAGACCAGCAAAGTTGGCATGAATATGGGCATGCATTACTGGAGATATGAAATATCTTTTCTATGCGAGTTGGAACATATTTTCGATTATTCTGTATGTTTTCATAATATTGTTTTTAGCTTTTGAAAACTCTTGACTCCGTAGATGTTTAAAGAACAAAACATTTGCTGACGGTTTTGACAAATCGCCATAGTGAGTCCCTGAACTTCGTAGATTGGCAGACCAGCAAAGTTAGCATGAATATTGTCATGTATTTCTGGAGATATGAAATATCTTTTCTATGCGAGTTGGAACATATTTTCGATTATTTTGTATGTTTTCATAATATTCTTTTGAGCTTTTGAAAAGTCTTGACGACGGAGATGTTTAAAGAACAAAACATTTGCTGACGGTTTTGACAAATCGCCATAGTGGGTACCTGAACTTCGTAGATTGGCAGACCAGCAAAGTTAGCATGAATATTGTCATGCATTTCTGGAGATATAAAATATCTTTTCTATGCAAGTTGGAACTTATTTTCGATTATTCTGTATGTTTTCATAATATTGTTTTGAGCTTTTGAAAAGTCTTGACGACGGAGATGTTTCGCGAACAAAACATTTACTGACAGTTTTGCCAAATCGCCATAGTGGGTCTCTGAACTTCATAGATTGGCAGACCAGCAAAGTTGGCATGAATATGGGCATGCATTACTGGAGATATGAAATATCTTTTCTATGCGAGTTGGAACATATTTTCGATTATTCTGTATGTTTTCATAATATTGTTTTTAGCTTTTGAAAACTCTTGACTCCGTAGATGTTTAAAGAACAAAACATTTGCTGACGGTTTTGACAAATCGCCATAGTGAGTCCCTGAACTTCGTAGATTGGCAGACCAGCAAAGTTAGCATGAATATTGTCATGTATTTCTGGAGATATGAAATATCTTTTCTATGCGAGTTGGAACATATTTTCGATTATTTTGTATGTTTTCATAATATTCTTTTGAGCTTTTGAAAAGTCTTGACGACGGAGATGTTTAAAGAACAAAACATTTGCTGACGGTTTTGACAAATCGCCATAGTGGGTACCTGAACTTCGTAGATTGGCAGACCAGCAAAGTTAGCATGAATATTGTCATGCATTTCTGGAGATATAAAATATCTTTTCTATGCAAGTTGGAACTTATTTTCGATTATTCTGTATGTTTTCATAATATTGTTTTGAGCTTTTGAAAAGTCTTGACGACGGAGATGTTTCGCGAACAAAACATTTACTGACAGTTTTGCCAAATCGCCATAGTGGGTCTCTGAACTTCATAGATTGGCAGACCAGCAAAGTTGGCATGAATATGGGCATGCATTACTGGAGATATGAAATATCTGTTCTATGCGAGTTGGAACATATTTTCGATTATTCTGTATGTTTTCATAATATTGTTTTGAGCTTTTGAAAAGTCTTGACTCCAGAGAGGTTTAAAGAACAAAACATTTGCTGACAGTTTTGACAAATCGCTATAGTGGGTCCCTGAACTTCGTAGATTGGCAGACCAGCAAAGTTAGCATGAATATGGGCATGCATTTCTGGAGATATGAAATATCTTTTCTATGCAAGTTGGAACATATTTTAGGTTATTTTGTATGTTTTCATAATATTGTTTTGAGCTTTTGAAAAGTCTTGACAACGGAGATGTTTCAAGAACAAAACATTTCCTGACAGTTTTGACAAATCGCCATAGTGGGTCCCTGAACTTCATAGATTGGTAGACCAGCAAAGTTAGCATGAATATTGTCATTTCTGGAGATATGAAATATCTTTTCTATACAAGTTTAAACATATTTTAGATTATTTTGTGTGTTTTGTCAATATTGATTTGATCTTTTACAAACTTTTGACGCCGGAGATTTTCAAAGAACTAAATATGTCCTACAGTTTTGATAAATCGCGATTGTGGGTCCCTGAACTTCATAGATTGGCAGACAGCAAAGTTATTATGAATATCGGCAAATTTCAGGAGATACAAAATATCTTTTCAATGCAAGTTGGAACATATTATAGTTTATTTTGTTTGTTTTCATAATATTGCTTTGAGCTTTTTACAATATTTTACACCTGAGATTTTCAAAGACCGAAACATGTGCTAGCAGTTTTAGATTTCTTTTTAGACTATTCTAGATTTTTTCATGTACACATTAACCAATAGACCAGCAAAGTCGATAGATTTGTAAGTTGTAAAATTTTAACCAACCTTTGCGTATATCTAGTCCAATTTCTAACATCAAACAACCCATTTATTCGCCTGTGCCAATAAACCGGATGTGTATATGGAAGTCAGTAGTGACTACTCACTACAAAATAGGCCGTATTTAATAGAAGTATTTCAAAAGCGAAAAGATTAACGTCAAAATCGTACAAAGGGTTTAACCCCGTCTCCATTGTTGCCGGATTGATTTCACACCTATTGTGTGTACCTATACCAGCGCACCCCTAGCAACTTTTGCCATAATCAGTTAACAAAACCATTAACTTGTGCGACTTCTGAATGGAATATAATTTTCACCATCGACCTCTTTCAATTCCGGCCTCACGCATTTTCCCTAACAATACAAACAGTGGGTGCGATTCAACGCGGAAAATTGAACTTTTCCCCCCATATGTATACACTTGAAATTGCGGCGGCGATTCAATAATGGAAAGTAGTTATAAAGTACGCTGCGGTTCGAGAGGGTATAATTAAAATGCTCTTTCAACGCCATTTTCCCACATGCACGCCACTGGGAACGTAATGTACCCTTAATTGATCCCGACAATCATTCCCAAGCACCAAATCGCTGCAAGTTCTATTGTATTTATTTGTTCTGTTATTTCTTGTTGCTTTTCGTAGTTCTTAGAAGTTGGAACAATGGGATTATTGAGAATTTGTTGGGTTAATAGGCATCTGTCAATTATTGCGGATGAAAATTACTTTTATATTAAAAGCTAACTTCAATTTGCTTCAACTTCCGGGCGAAGCCTGGTTGTCTGGTCTAATAAGCCATATTTTTTAACCAAACTTTGTATACAGTATTGTCAGTACACTCTTGTGGAAAACTCCTATTTGCATTATAACGGAAAATGCTACACGGCACAAAACGGTATTTACATTTTCAACACGAAAGGTTAGAATAATGTGCATTATTATTGTTATTTATCTGATGAGAGACGGAAATATTAATTCATGGTCATCATGATCGGGTTTTTATAGTGGAACATGGGAAATAGAATGGGAAATAATGGGAAGAAGATTAAGGCCAGGTTTTTCCATCGCAGCTTAAACCGAGGTTTTGATTAATTTCGAATTGTGTTCGATAATAAATATTCGTTTCCACCTTTCCGTCACCCCAAGCCAACGTGAATATAGCGGAGACACATTGTTGTTGTTGATTAATAACCTAAAAAGCTGTAAACACTTTGAATTATGTGTAACCTTTGTTTGTTCATATTCGAATACATTTCATTGCAAATACGTTACATTGCAAATAATTTTTAAAAATTAATCAATAAACGCTTGAGAATAGATGACAATACAAATAACTGAATCATAGTTGAAATATCTAAATCTAAAGGTAGAAATTATGAATTGTTTCTAATTTTTGACAAACTTAGTGCCACGAAAAACATCACACAAAAAGATCAGACACGAAAAAAGCACGTGTCAGACTTATTAAAATTAACAAAAATTTGTTTTTTTCTTTCAGTTAATAAAGATTTTATTTATTTTGTCCTAAATGATCGTAAAGTGACATTTACATCTTAGATACCGGGGCGAATACAGCTTCTTACTGCCTGCGAGGGCAACAAGGATTCTTAATGCCCGCGCGGGCAATAAGGGTTGCCATGGGTATGTCAAATATATCAAATATTTGTCATTCAAATTGTAAATTTTTAATCGTCAATGTCAATTATTGGCGATTAAGGTTATAAGTTTGACAATTAATTGTCTGTATTGTCACCCAACTCCGAATTGTTTGTATTGTTATTCAACTCCGTAGATATGCATGTCACTTGATAACATCAAAAAGTTTATTAATATTATTCAAAGGGAGAAACCAAACCATTGTAGGACATCAACTGTCACCCTCGGGGCATAAACATCAGTGTAATGCCCTTGGTACATACATAACAACTATTAATTCAATTAAGTTTGACAGCAACTTCTAGTGTTTTTAAGCAGTTATATAAAAATGCTGTTATTTTTTGTTCAGACCAGAGAACTTATTAATTAAATGCTTGGAGACACCATAATAAAATGTGTAAAGTTGACTGGGTTGTCAACTTTCTAGAAGATCCGATTCAAACAATTGTAAGTTAGCTATACATTTGCTTCAAACAAAAAGGTATCATCGTAGGCAGTCTTGTCAAAATATAATTTAAAAAAACGTGTAAAAACTATAGCGAAACATAATACAGTACAAGTTGACATTTACGGGGTTTCCCATCTTTAAGGTTATCTTAAACATTTTTAAAGAAAATAAAATATCTAAAGTTCTATTCTTAATCGCCGTTTACAACAAACGAGATTCTCAAGCCCGGTTTTTTCTTAGCTGTTAACAGTTTTAACTTTTCTTCCGGTTTAAATCGGTTATGAGATAACGCTAACCGTTTAAATCTTGGGTTAAGCTGGAAGCTTAATAATTTAAGATGGAAAAACTGGGCCAAACGGCGGATGTTTTAATAACAATTTAAACTACACGACACTATTGAACAGCGTTCATTCTCGGTTCAAGGTATTAGCATGTTTTTCAAAGGCAATTTAGTGCTTGATCGCAGTTCACCATTGACCGGTCGAGAAGATCCACGTTTATGCTCCGTTCAAGAGAATTCATTGACAAAGAAGCCTAATCTGTCATTGCAAAATGGAGCAATTTGAACTTAAACCAGAACGTTGATGAAAACGTGGGATACGTTAACAAGATGATAATCACTAACCCTTGGTCTTAACGATCTTAACGATGGTAGCAACTTCCAAACTTCATAGTCTAATGCGGTTGTTTTCCTTCCGTTTTTCCTTGCGTGTAATGTCTGAATTGCTAATGCGTCCACACGGGGCCGTTGTGTTGGCCTAAGTGGGCGATCTCATGTCGAAAAGAAGTGACAGAAACCACGCGCTGTGACATAGTCGCTCATTGTTCGCTCAATGTTACATAAACCACGAACAATGGAGTCATAATCGCGCCGCGTCGCCGTCATAATGAACACAACCGCGGTATACGTTACAAATTAAATTTTGTTTAACTTCCGTATAAAAGGAGGTTACTCTTCCTCCAAAACTAATTATGTCCACGCTCTGGGCGCATTAGCTTATATAAATCTCCTCCTAATGTCACTCGAGGTGCCTTCACCAATCATTTTTTCGACATCCCGCCGTAATGGTTCGACTTTTTGGTCGTTAACTTTTTTGCCGACGGTTTTAATACTGTAATAATGACTTTAATGAAGACATTTGTACCGTCGCTGGCGTTATTAATATCATTTGTTCTGTTTTCACCAATTACCGCATTCCTCATGGTAATCGCACCATGCGCAAACCAGGATCCACCACGGTATCAATTTGACGCATGTGGAACGTAGAGTGGACCATGCTTAACCGTACAGGACACGCTTTGGCAATTTGAAACCGTACGTTGGTACAATTATCAATTATTTTTTTATGGAACTGTAAAGTATCTCTGGTCAACTTCCTCACTATAACACTAGTCACAAAAAATATATTTTTTTTCTAAACTGGGTTAAAACCGATATTTCCTGATTCGCCATGTGGAGAAGCATAAATAAATGCTGATTATTCTGTTTTCTATCTGCTTTTGTAGTTGCAGCACTGCTTCAAAGTGTCAAAAATTACGTTTTTTGACAGATTTTGATGCCTTGCCAAAAAATAATCGTACGCTATAAAATTAGAAGGAAAACTGGTTAATCGACGGTGAGATATATAAGGAGAAAGGTATTTGTCGGGCAATTCCGTCATACGAAGATCGAAGAAGCAACCGTAGACATGTGTTTCGGACTATTAGTCCTCATCAGTGCGGTATAGCCAAGGAGCAAGATGGACACTCAATGGAAAAAACACTCAAATGGAGACCTAAAGGGGGTGACCAATGTCGTCAATTTGGTGCTTCTAGCCCCAACATCTTCAGGATTCGAAGACAAGAAGTGACGTCGCGCCGGAGGTGACTGGTACTAACCCAACGTACTAACCCCTATACGCGTCCGCAGGAAAATAAAGTTGGCGCGCGTTCGGTAAAAAGGCCAATGCCTCCCCACTTTATATGATTCTTTAATTTTTTATTTCATTATTTTAAAGTTCCGGGTTTAAGCTTCCATTTCAGGCTACATAGAGAATTCTCTGACGTAGAATTATTTTTTGGGAGGGCACCAAAATACCCAAAACGCATTTTTTACACTTTGAAGGAGTGCTGTCGCTACAAAAGCAGATAGAAATCAAAGTAATTGGCATTTTATTATGTTTCTCAACATGGGGAATCAGAAAATATATATTACAACCCAGTCGCAAATATGCTGTTTACCGGTGAATCCATAAAAATAACTGAAGAAGAACAACCTTCTCCCTTTACATATTTAGTAGTTAACAACATGTTTGATTACAAATTCAAATACCAATATTTCCAAGGTTTGTTAATCAAAACAAATTACTTACAGATCGAACGGACAATTCATTAAACAACTGAAAAACTAACCTCAAGTGGATCACGTCGTATTGCGTTGAATGTCAGACGATGCGTGATATGACACACCGTTATAATTTCGATCAAATATTTACCCAGGTAATAGTGGCCTTTTGGTCGCGGTTTGAGGATCCGACGACGCCCTCTGGCGGGAACCGAGCAACACTTACCCGGACGGACGGCGGAACTTAATAGAAATGTGAATAAATGATGACTGTTTGATTCCGTCCCCCTTTCAGTGTCGTCGCGCTTAATACGAAAGGTAAATATTTAATTTTCGTTGATTTGTTTTGATCGGTTTCGTTCGATTTGTACGATCTTGATGAGTTGCTAATGATTTTCTAGTGGTTTATGGCGATGTAGGCACAGTCCAGAAGAAAAAAAAAAGAAAAAAAAAAACGGGCACTAATCGCCTGTCCGGGTAGATCACCGATCGCCGATCCTTGTAGATCGCCGACCCGAGTAGATCGCTAATTTTGATGTTTCATAACGTTTGTAATTAAAGATGATTTACGCTGACGGGTAACGGGCACTAGGACGCCTGTCCGGTATATCACCGATCGCCGATTCGTGTAGATCGCCGACCCGGGTAAATCGCTAATTTTGATGTTTCATATTTTTTATAATTCCAGATATTTTTAGATGATGTTGTCAACATATTGTAATCAAATTCATTAAGATTATTACAGTTAAATTACAAGTTTGATGATGATTTACGCTGACGGGTAACGGGCACTAGGTCGCCTGTCCGGGTAAATCACCGATCGCCGATCCGTGTAGATCGCCGACCCTGGTAGATCGCTAATTTTGATGTTTCATTTTTTTGTAATTAAAGCTATTTTTAGATGATGTTGTCAACATATTGTAATCAAATTCATTAAGATTATTACAGGTAAATTACAAGTTTGATGATGATTTACGCTGACGGGTAACGGGTACTAGGTCGCCTGTCCGGTAGATCACCGATCGCCGATCCCTGTAGATCGCCGACCCGAGTAGATAGCTAATTTTGATGTTTCATAACTTTTGTAATTAAAGATGGATTTAGATGATGTCAACATATTGTAATCAAATTCATTAAGATTATTACAGGTAAATTACAAGTTTGATGATGATTTACGCTGACGGGTATCGGGCACTAGATCGCCTGTCCGGGTAGATCACCGATCGCCGATCCGTGTACATCGCCGACCCGAGTAAATCGCCAATTTTGATGTTTCATTACTTTTGCAATTAAAGATGGATTTAGATGATGATGTCAACATATTGTAATCAAATTCATTAAGATTATTACAGGTAAATTACAAGTTTGATGATGATTTACGCTGACGGGTAACGGGCACTAGGTCGCTTGTCCGGGTAGATCACCGATCGCCGATCCGTGTAGATCGCCGACCCGTGTAGATTGCTAATTTTGATGTTTCATAACTTTTGTAATTAAAGATATTTTTAGATGATGTCAATATATAGTAATCAAATTCATTATGATTATTACAGGTAAATTACAAGTTTGATGATGATTTACGCTGACGGGTAACGGGCACTAGGTCGCCTGTCCGGGTAGATCACCGATCGCCGATCCGTGTTGATCGCCGACCCGGGTAGATCGCTAATTTTGATGTTTCATATTTTTTGTAATTAGAGATATTTTTAGATGATGTCAACATATTGTTATCAAATTCATTAAGATTATTACAGGTAAATTACAAGTTTGATGATGATTTACGCTGACGGGTAACGGGCACTAGGTCGCCTGTCCGGGTAGATCACCGATCGCCGATCCGTGTTGATCGCCGACCCGGGTAGATCGCTAATTTTGATGTTTCATATTTTTTGTAATTAGAGATATTTTTAGATGATGTCAACATATTGTTATCAAATTCATTAAGATTATTACAGGTAAATTACAAGTTTGATGATGATTTACGCTGACGGGTAACGGGCACTAGGTCGCCTGTCCGGGTAGATCACCGATCGCCGATCCGTGTAGATCGCCGACCCGAGTAGATCGCTAATTTTGATGTTTCATAACTTTTCTAATTAAAGATGGCTTTAGATGATGTTGTCAACATATTGTATTTGTAAGATTATTACAGGTAAATACAAGTTTGATGATGATTTACGCTGATGCATAACACTTCATTAAATGAAATAACCCGAACTTTATAAATAAAATAATTTCGCATTTCTGTGAGGCAAAGGTGTTGAAACACATGCACCGTTTAAATTTACATTCTCTCACTTCAGAGTGGTGCAAGAGCCAAAAAAGCAGGCCCGCCTAATAGTCGAAAGAGGAAGTCATTACAGACAGACCGCGTACACCGTAATTATCAGTAATGAAACGTTAATTAATGAATTTGTATTGTATAATAAGACAATGCGGACCGGTTAATGCCTCTCTGGTAGCAGCCTATCCCCCCTCCGCTATACCCCTCTATACCCCCTCTATACTCCGTTCCTTACCCCTATCGAGCCAGAACACAATGGAGGAAATAAATTTCTTGAAACTAGGAGTTGATTCAATTAATTAATTACCGCTCATCGAGCGGCAATCCTTTTCCTAGGCGTTGTTCAACCGATGTTAAATTTTACTCGAGTTTCTCTTCATTATTGTTCGATGTGGGTCTCATACGACGTTGAACAAACAAAAGAAACAATAATAAAAAAATAATTGACAACTGGGTTTCCGTTGTAATTGTTCCGAACAATTAATTCTAAAATCAAACAGAGTGACACACGCAATTATTTATAGCGGCTGTTTGTTTGTTTGTTTGTTATTTGTGATTGTAAGCTTTCTTTTTTTTTTAGTTTGGGGATTAAGTAAATCCATTCATGAGTCGTTGCACAACGTAATAACTCAAATTGGCCTAAGCAGCCAAGCGAGTAAAATGGCAATAATTTATTATTGTGCGACTGTGTGTGTATTTTTAGAAAAGTAATTTTTATCGAGAGAATTGAGTTATTTTATGATAAATCATTATAGAGCGACATCTAAGCATTTAACTTTGTTTTTTATTGTAAGCAGTTTTTTCCACTATTTGATGCTGTTTTTACCGACTTTTAGCAAACGAATTAAGAATTTTTCCGAATTTATAATTGAGATTATTTTACAATTTGTCTCTTGGCAGGTTTTGTTTTTATGTTAGACCTTTGTTAGTCTGTATGTTTCATATTTTCTTTTGTCAGTATTCAAATGAAAATGTTAGGTTTGCTTGCAATAAATAAAAATAAAAAAATATTAAAATAAAATAAATAAAAGTTTTTCCTATAGCTAGTGTTTTTGCAAATGTTGTTTGATAATTTTGGCTAACCTTTGATTATATTTTATCTATCGTTTATTAATGTAGATGGCTATAAATTGGTGTAAATAGTTGAAAATTGTCAAATAATCACTAACTATCGATTTTGGCCCATATTGTATAACTGTCTTGCGTGATTAAATTGTTTTTTTTTTGCAAAGAAGTAATTTTCCATAATAATCCCATAAAACAACAATGATCACGATATAAGCGACGAATTAAATAAGAATCAACAATTAATAACAAACAAAAATTAATACCCATAAAAATTATCAATAATGTATATATACTTATCAAATAAATAATATTCATATAAAAGTGATTATTTTTTCTTACCTCGGTGATAAAAAGAACGGCCAATTTGTGTTTTAGAACGTCATTCTGAATGAAAATATCACAAAAATAATATAGGGTGTTATTCAAAATTTTTTAAAATTTATTTGAATATTATTTCTAGTGTCACAAAGCAAAAAAAATAAGTGAGCGTACCTATGGTGTGAATCACTCAGTATAAGCATTTATAAAATAAATACAAAACTAAGGAAAATAAAAATATCTATTTATTTTAGCACTTACAAACACTTGTAGATACAAATTTTCATAATAAATTGTTTTTAATTTATTCAAAATGCAACATAAAAATAATAATTCAGAATGCTATATTTATTTCAATAAAATCTGTCAATTATTTATCAACGGTTACTGAATTGACGAAAACATTTCTTTATCATTAAAAATAATATATATACTATATGCTTTCCCAAAGTCAGATGTTTAAACCACCCAGTATTTTAACGCATACTCGCTTCAAATCTATTTATTTACGTTCTCCAACTATAATATGGATACATCAAACTTGACATAACAATCTGTAATATTTTACGGGTAGAACACTTTCATTTTTTACCGTAACGTCGGCAAAAGTGCTTGCTATCTATGGGAGCGTTCTTGAGAGCGCTCATATGAAAAATAGCGCTTTTATTTCCATAATATAAATATGAAAACATTCGCGCGCTACGCTCATTTCCTACATTTATGTAACAATTGCATGCATGCGCGGACCATACAATACAGCGGAAGTGTGCAATAACAGTAAATAGCTTTTTAATCCTTGCGGGACATTAAATCCAATAAATGCACACAAAAAGCATTAAAATGGTGATTACTGTCCCACACCGACACAAGGCGACGGTAAAAAATGAGTAGATTACTTAATATAATGCAATTTTATTGCATATAAATCCGCATTTAATTTTTGTAATTTCTCGTATCGGTCCATCTGAGATTTGTATCAATTTCAGCACAATAGTATTGTTTTTTTTTTCAAATGGTGGTTGTTTGAAGAGAGACCTTGAATTTCATTACTATTATTTACTTTTTTTTATTATTTTTAATCATGAACCAGGGACAAATTTGAAAATCAAGCCTGACGACTGGTTTGGAATTGCTTTGACTGACTATTTGGAGCTTAATATCATCTTGGCCTACTTGCAAAAGCTCGGTCAAAATTTTTGGAGTCTACTTATGGCACTTCTTGTCTTTAGATTGTCAATCACATTACATCTAGTGGGCACTTACCATTGGAGCATACGCTTGAGTTATCTGGATGTCCTGAACTATCTGTGTCGCTGTCAGGATGCATAGGTGCTGATGATAACGATAGGTCCCTTGGACCGGGACTAGGGGACCTGGGGCCCCTGAGCAAGGCCCCATCTGGTGGCCCACCACTGAGGATGTCCGTAATCATGAACCGCGATCTGGTAGCAGCAGTTTGAGGCATGGCCCGCACTTCGTCTTGCACTGTCATGCCAACCACCGGCTCACCGGCTTGCAGATTTTCCCTTAACTGGAACACCTTGGCTTGTCTTTAACCTTCTTGCCACACAATCGTCCAAAACACTCAAGCTATAACGATAATCCTTCTCAGAGAGTCACTTTACCCAGTTCACTTAACACTTTCAACGAAAAATGAAAAAAATACTGGTGTCACTTTGTAGAGTTCCGATGATCACTTAGTGTGGACATAACATAACACGTTGTAGGAGCAGAGGCGTGCAGAACGAAACTAACGCCGACCAATCTTCAACGAATAGCTGCCAGTAAATCAGCCATGTTGCTCTCCCCCCACTTTAGGTTTCCCCTACCGAAAAAAGCGACGGCCAATCGGTGGGCGAGCGTTGAGTGGCGTCGGCCAATCGCGGATGGGGCAATTCACGCTAGGCGTTGGATTCTTCTCAGATCTGTGAGGTCTGCGAGTGTTTATTTTATGGGGCCCGGCCCCCTGCCCCTACCGGTCCTGATTTTATTATATCGACTGTTTAGAAAACAGTTTTGGGTGTGTTTTTCGGCGGACCCGTCGACGAAACGAGCTTTTCATTGTCGTTTAATCTGCGGAAAAGGATGGAGTATATCCGAAACGTCCGTGCTGCCGCTTTGGCGTAATTTGGCGGTTTTGTGGGGCGATTTTGTTGCGATTTCGCGTCGATTTTCGGTTGATTGTGGGTAATTTGTTATGCGTACGTGAAAATTATTCAATAAGCGAGGGGGGGGTGTTAGTAACACGTCAATATTGTAGGATATTAGATACTTATTATAATATTATTTGGCGACCAACGTGGGGCGATTTATTTGAGAGCTGTGGTACGATAAGGAATAGTATTTGTTATGCTTTTAAAAATTGATTTGAACTTAATTTGAACTACTTTCAATACATATGAAACAAAAAAAAAGATGCTCCATGTCTCAAGGGGATAAAAGGGCTTTAATTTGATATTTGTGAAACATTGTCCCATTGTATTATTTTATCTTAAATGGTATATTATATTTTATCGTCTGAAAATTTTATTTAAAAAAATGTAATACAGATTGTTATAGTATATTACATTACAAGAGCTGTAACTAGCATATTACGTACGAGTGGAAATTTAACATACGAGCCGCAAAGCGGCGAGTTTTGTTATTTTCCACGAGTATGTAATATGCGTTACAGCTCGAGTATTGTACATAATTTTACCTACCACCGAGAATTTCAATAAATTGTATCAAAAATGACAAACAAATACAGGTAAGAATATTTGACGGTTAACCAATCAATGTATTCGCGCGACATCTATTGCAACTACGGAGAACTTTGTCTGAAGTGTCGATCGAAAATCCCAGTACAAATTCAACATAAATTATCACGTGCTAGTAATAATATGTTACAGCTCGAGTATTGCACTTACTTACGACCGAAAATTTCAATAAATATAAATTGTATCAAAAATGACAAATAAATAATCAAACTATTCGCGCGACATCTGTCATTATGACATTAGGTCGTGCGTTAAAAACACAAACGCACAGCCAAAGGCACACGTATGTTATAAGCGATATACGAGCTAAGTAGTCCGTGACGTAAGGGATATTTACACATACGGTCGTAGGTAAAATATTTTTGATTTGAGTCCACTATATGGCCCTAACTATATGTAAGTATACTGGACCAAAACATTAATTTATCGAGAAACATGATACAGATCTAAAAGCATGGAATCAGGAAATAGAATCATCCTACATCAAGACTATAATGTCCTAAAAATTATTTTAAATGTCGGGTGGTCTTCGGAATTTGTTCAAAGAATCTTAAAAGCATTTCGGATTATTGCTTTTAAAAGTGAAGAATTTTCACACATTTTTTCATCTTATACTTACTGGATATTTGATATTTTTGTCGGGTTTTGAAAAAATACTAAATGTATCTGATTAAAGCATTTGCTGATTTTATCTTTGTTTTATTGAACACACAAGTTATTGTTATTATTGTTACTTAATTAATACTTGGAATGGTTTATTATCAAATGCAGTTGTCATAACTTGTTCTTAATAATATTTTCTTCAAATCAGAGGATAAAATAGGAACAAACGATGAAAAGAAAAGAAAACAAACGATGAAATTTAAAACAAAGTTTATCTTATGATATTTTACATAAAATTGTGAAAAACGTGAAAAACCTATTTTTTGTTGAATAACTTAAATTAATAAATTAAAATATTGTATGTAAAGATTCAGGAGATTCAGTCTTCCCTTTCTTTAGAATTCGATTTTTGTTTTACATTTGTTTTTGGTATTTTACCGAATTTATAAAAAGTAGCTGTTGCGTTTTTGAAATCAATGATACGAAAATTAACGACAAGTTGTTTGAAAATGTTCCAATCTGCTATAGAAATATTTTTTTTAAGTAACAAAAAAGTAATAATGTAATAAACCACATAAAATTGCTTGAAAAGTAAGCAAGAACAATTCGCAATTATTTACCTATAGATATAAGGAAAATTTGTAAAATTACATTAATTACATATTTTCATGACGAACGTACACACAGTAAAGTGATCTCTCGAACGAAGAGAGAATTACTTGGCTGAAGTAGTTGGTAGGTTCGTATATACGCGAGAGATTATTGACTTCAACCAAGAAATTTTATTTCTTGGAATAATTACTAGATTTGTGTAGATTTGTCTCTGGTGAAGTAGGTAAGTAAACAGTCTTCAATGAAGTGTATATTTTTATTCCCGGTAAATATTTTTAGCTACTTAATGTAAGAATTTTAAAATTTGGCACAAATACGTTTTCTATTGCTAATTAACAAGATAGGTATGTTATATTTACTTACTCGTTCTAAACTGTTGCGTGCGTTACATCAAACTATTCCGTGTTGAAACGTTTATTGTACACTATAAATCACAATACACATCCCCAATAAATCACAAGGCACATCCCCTACGGGTACTTCGCTGTTGTTTTCGGACTGGGTTCCTTTACGGCGCCAGCAACACACGCGGGCGCGCGAGCCTTGACGAAATCACGGTGCCCATATTTATTCCAGAGAAAGGGATTACTTGAAAGAAGTGAGAATCACTTCAGTTAAATAATTGGTGGGTTTTTATTCAGTAAACAATACTTACTTATATTAAATGTCTTATATTTTCTTGGATCAAGTAACTACGCACTTGGATGGATTTACTATTACTTCGTTGGAGAAATTAACATTTTTATGACGAAAAATTCAATTACTTCTTTCAATACAATATTGGTTCTTATAAAGAAAGAATTTATTTGTTGACAGCATTTAGCTGAGAAATTATTTTACTTATATTGAGTATGTGGCATTTCTTGTATATACCTAACTTTCTACATCCAAGTAAATATGCATTTGAATCTAGTAAATAAATTCAAGAAATTATGTTTTCCCGTTCCAAATAATCACTTTTCTGTGTGTATAATATGTATACGGATATTTCAACGAAATTATTACAATCACAGTAGTTTAACAAGTTATTTCACAAAAAAAGTACAAGAAATGTTTTTACAATACAAGTTGACATTTACGGGGTTTCCCATCTTTAAGGTTATCTTAAACATTTTTAAAGAAAATAAAATATATAAAGTTCTATTCTTAATCGCCGTTGACAACAAATGAGATTCACAGGCCCGATTTTTCTTAACTGTTAACAGTTTTAACTTTAATTTGTAATTATTACAATCACAGTAGTTTAACAAGTTATTTCACAAAAAAAGTACAAAAAATTTTTTTACAATTTATTTGCATTTTTACAGCAATGTCGCTGGTTACTAGATAGATATCGATAATTTGCTGTAAAAGAAATCTGTGTGTACTTGGGTGGGACTGTACCGCATTTTTCCTAAATATCCCGATTTTAGGATGCCGTGGGCACAACAGGCCGGAAAATAACTCAGAAATCGCCGCGTTTGTCGCTTCATATTCGTTATTTTGTAGATGAGTTTGTTTTCCCGTATCTACTATTTGTATAACCATTTGTTTAAAAATAATAATATGTTAAATATTGCTTTTTTTCAATAGTGACCCATTATCATTAAGTATTCTGTTTAATCAAAAACTCTTTTTTAAGCGGCAAAATGTTCTTATGATCAGTATAATAATTACAGTATTTACCAGCTGTCAATGTTACAAAAATTAAGCGACTTTGTATTGCATAACTACATATTTTGTATTTACAATAACTTTGTGCATCATAATAAATAAATAAAAAAGTAAATATATAATCTTCATTTGCTCTACTGAGAAGTTGTAAATCTAGGAAATCTTCCAACATGTAGACTCAATAGTTTACTGATCATTATTTTTCTTTCATTCAGTTGTGTGCATTTATTGTAGAATAAAAATAAAACTGCAAATTTACAAAGAAAACACGGAAATATTGTTCAGAGTTCTTAAAACTACTATAGTTGGTATATTAAATATCCAAAGTTAATTAAAATATGAGCGTTCTCAAACAAAAAATGTTGCAAAATTTTCGCAGAATTGGAAAATATCTTCTTAATATTTTAATAATTTGTGCGGAAGCAAAGACATAATATTAATCAAACTAAGTAGGCAATGAGTTAAATATAAACAGCAACATTTTCGAAATGGTGTCTGTCGTGATACGTGATTTTAGACACCTGGCAACCCTGAGTCTATATAACATGTGATTATAAACATAGTTCCTATATTTATAACTCATATACCAATACAAAATTTTGACAAATTTTACAAAATGTTACCAAACGTGCAAACTTAAAGTCAGTAACAAGAAAACAGAAACAAATTTTTGCTCTGTTCTGTTATTGATTTCCGTGAATATAAATTTATAATATTTCGTAATATATATTTTAATATGATGTTTTTGTTTTGTGAAAAATTGAGTTGGTTATAGATAAATAATTTTAGTTTATTTTTTTTCCTAAATCTTAGAGTTAGATTGGAAAGTTATGATTACAAGACAGAATTACTAAACTTACCAAAAATAACAATTTAAAAGAAACAAATAGTTAAAAACGTTGTACGCAGTTTTTGTTTTTTATCAAAGAATCTCGTCCGTTTATTTATGAATTAATGGACACACAGAAACAAACGAAACGGTGCAACTGTTCTGCGGGGCCACTTCCTGCATTTTAACGTGTGACCGGTTCTAATGAGTGAAACACGTATACATTTAAGCGTTCTATCAAGATAAGCTAAGTTTTATCTAAACCACCTTCGGCTCCCCTCGTCGTCCGTATAAAATAAATAATTATCCACTGAACAACCCATTGTCGAGAACAATGCTGCCCTCTGCGCAGCGACTATCGCCCTAATTCGTGGTGTGTTTAAAGTTTGCGAAGTTTTCGTTCGCTTTCAATGATACTTCACACTCGCACGTTACGAGGAAGGATACAGGTTTAATTATATTATTGAATTTACGTGTCAAATTTGATGTTAAAAATAGCAGTAATTGAAGCGAATTCACTTTAACTTACATATTTTTCTGAAAAATAAAAATCGACAATAACAGGTAAAAGGACAAAATGCAAGTGATCAAAATTTTGTTTTTTAAATGAATTAAAATAGTCCTTAGGTAGTTGGGAAAACAGTAAAGAAAATCTTAGCAACAATAGCGATATTTTCAGGGGGGTTAAAACATAAGTTTGGTGTTAAGTTTCTAAAATCTTGTAAATATGATAATATTATATCTGCAATATTAATAAAAATAGTGAAACCTTACCTACAATATTGCATCTGCAAGTATACCATGTGCGTATCATAATATTGTAACTAGTTATATAACATCACAGAGATTCGGAAAAAAACTAATATAAAATAGGTCATCCGCAGGACTTTGATATAACAATTTTGATTTCCGGAATATACCGGAAGTTGACATAACTGTACTCAGTTTTAGAATTTAAAATTACAACCTAGATCGTGTGTGATATCATGGTATAGATATTTTAAAACGCAAAACTGTTTGTTAGTAAAACCTAAAAAGTCTGATGTGGCCAGGCACATGACTTTATCATACTATATATAAAATTAATAGCTTAGCTGCCTGAGATTCTATTTGATCGATATCGGCCATGTCTGCATTAAAATAAAACTAGTAGAACTAGACAGATATGTCAATTAAAGCTGCGTTCGGATATTGTACTCCGTTGACACCTGGTACACCGTCCAAATGACACTTACGTGTTATTGGGTGTAACAAGTGTAACGGTGTACAATATCCGAACGCAGCTTATATTGACAGTAGGTATTGTCAAAACATTAGCGTTTGCCACTACCTACTGTCATTAGAATCAAAATATCTGACAGATCCTGGCTACTAGTTTTAATGCAGTACGACCGATCTCGATGAAACAGAATCTGCTCATGCAGCTAAACAACTATTGATTGTACCAAAAAATGTCATAGTCATAAATTATTCAGAATTTCCTCTGCTTTAATTTATTATTTAACTATATCGACAGAATTCCAGAAATGGCGGCTTATTTGCAAAATCTTTCAAAACTGCTAATACTAAAGCTCCAGTTTCTTTGGACCCTTTTTAACAGAAAGTTTTTCAGCTCTAAGTTTGGTCATGAAACTTCTAAATATGAAGTTTCGTCCAGATGCCTAGTAGTTTCTCCGGAATCGTCGCCACAAAAACGGGTGTACACAGACACACACACACACACAGACATTTTTTGTACCTTGGTCAAATATGTTCAGGGGACCCAAAAGGGCAGATTTCCGCTAAAATCTAAAAATTTTTTTTGACACGATTACAATGCTTTATCATATGATAAAGTAAAAATAAAGATGGAAATAGAAGAGGATAATCAGCTGCCTTTCTTGGATGTGCTGGTATACAGAACGTCAACGGGTAGGCTTGGACACATACAGTCTACCGTAAGAAGACACATACCGATCGGTACTTGAACGCCAAATCACACCACCACCCCCAACAGAAGAGAAGTGTATTACACGTAAGTATTAACACTTTGTTCAACAGAGCCGAGAAGGTATGCGACTCTAGCACCTTGGACGACGAACGGAAACACTTGGAGTGGGCCCTACGTCAGAATGGCTACACCAAGTCTGACATACGGGGTGTCACACAAAGAAAACCGCAAGTCTCAGAGGGACCGCAAGAGTCAAAGGGGTTCGCTTGCTTACCATACGTAAGTGGGGCATCAGAGAGAATCGGTAGAGTACTGAAGAAATCGGGTATCACGGTAAGGTACAGAGCACCAGCTAAGGTAAAGGGTCTTTTGCCTAACCCAAAGGATATCACACCACTCCTGAAGAACGAAGGGGTATATAAGATAACATGTGAGTGCGGAACATGCTATGTAGGACAGACAGGACGAAGCATCGAATGTCGAATCAAGGAGCACAGTAGGGACACCCGGCTAGGCAAGATTCAACAGTCCGCTGTTGCTCAACACTGCCACGAGTCGGGACACACAATGGATTTCGATGACGCGAAGATGTTGGCAAGGGTGGGTAATTATCATCGAAGGCTTATTAGAGAAGCCATCGAAATTTACAAACATCCTGACAACATCAATCGCCAGGACGGTACTGACATTAGAAGGGTCTGGAAATCGATCTTAACGCGGTCAGGTGGAAAAGCACATGGAGCGGTAGCTCCAGATGTGCGCAGTGAGGTGTAAATTCAGATAAATAAAGGAGACTTTCTTGGTAGGTCTTCAGTATTCAATTAGCTTTGAAGAAGCGAGCAACATGGTTCGCGAAACGTCAGCATTAACAAATCTTGACACACGGCATAACCCGGAAGCAGTTTATTTTCTAAATGATTCTGGCCGTGAAAGCCTACGTACTTACTTCAAAATATTTATATCAATTTGCATTTAATTGGACCATAGAGCCAAAATATTTGGAGCGACAATATCCTCATCACCGACCACTGTGTAGCGTTAAAAAATATGATTAGTAACTCAAAAACATGACATGAAAGGAAACCACACACAACGAAACGTTGTCTGAATCCTAAGGAATTCATTGAAGAAAACCGTTGTTTTGACCGATTGTCTTACTTTAAGATCGTACAATTTTAAATGGATGCTATACTTATTTGACTTGAGAATTTGTTCTTTTAAATCAGAAGGTTGGGTAGTTAGATTAATCAGCTCACATACTTCGATTAAACATTCACCTACTTCTTTTAAATATGAAAAATAAATATTGTTATTTTCCAACTGCAGAAGTTACCCGGTGTCCCTTCTTAGTCCCTTTTCCATCAATACTACAGCTGTTGGACATTTCTACGTCAGGTACATTGACGGCATAATAGCAGGATCACTGATGCTGCATAGATATGTATGCGGTTATTTATATACTAGGGTGAGCCGACTTTTTGAATTTTCAGATTCAGGAATGTGCAATAATGGAAAAGTTGTGAGTTAATGAATTAAAGAAAACACCTAATTTATTTTTTTTTTATTTTGATTATTTGAACTGCCGCAAAAGCTTTAAAATTGTTTTGATTTTTGATATTTTTTTTATTTTTGTTTTGTTTTTTAAATATGATATAGCGGAATAGTATCATATAATAATAGTATATTATTTGACGAGCACATAACTAAGGATATAAATCGCGAGCATGAAGTTTATACCTGAGTCGTAGGCGAGCGTGTAAACATGCGAGCGACAGAGAAAATTCTATATAATTTTTAATCATTATTTAGGGACTCGTAGGACCGAGAACTCTTCTGAATTTTTAGTTGGAGCGATAAAACTTTTATCTGAAAATTCTGGGAACCTAGGACTGTTCTCAAAGTATTAGCATCTCATCGATTTCTTAAAAAAAATGTTTATAATTTTTAATAATTATTTAGGGACTCTTACGACCCATAACTCTTGGTATCTGACATTGGATCGTGAAGACTATATATACAGAACTGTCCTCTAAGTATCTGCATCTTATCAATTTCGTGAAAAAGGAATTTCCAGCTATAAATCTGTCTCATAAAAATGCTGGGAGCCTAGAACCATCCTGTAAATATCAGCATTTCACCTATTTCTTGAAAAAAAAAAATCTGTTAATTTTTAATAATTATTCAGGGACTGAGTTCTGGACCCCAGAACTCTTTTGTATCTTAGTTTGTACCACTAGAACTATCGTATATAATTTCGTGGAACTCAGAACTGTCAGAATTCGGTGAGATTAACATATGCATTGCGAAGTTGAGATGAGATACTCATTTCGTCAAAACGCATTAAAAAAAAAAGTCAGAATTATTGTTAAAACCTATCTAGAACTGTAGAACTATACTGGATGAGAGATGCTAACTTCAGAGACGTCAGAAGATCGATGAGCTTGCGAACCAGAAAAAATATTATTAACTATTAACTAAAAATATTATTGTTAACGTTCATAGAAACTACACGTATTGTTCTTTTACATTTCCTCCGCAGTGTCGGTTAATTTCGTTGCGTGCCTATACACTGCGACTTAATTCCATTTGGAGCATGAGCGGTGCGTAGCGGTGAGCGCGAGGGGCACTCATGCCTGACTCCCATAAAAGAGAGCTTAATTTCAGCTTAATTGTTACTGTGACACCATCTGTTTCCTTTCGCTCAGAGTGGTAACAATCAGATTAGGTTGCCTACTAAATGCGAGTACGGGTGTGTGTGTGCGTGTGTGTGTGTGTGTGTGTTAGTGTGAGTGTGCGTGCGAGTTCTCTGTCACAGAAAATTGCGGGTAGGGTGGCTTGGTTGTCCCTCCCCCCTACCGTTCATTATATTCGCAAGGTGCACCAACCTACACTTCCTCCGATTCCGGCATATAGAGAACTAAATACGTCGGAGTGTTCTTATCTGTTTAACCAGATCAATGTAACTGTACCCTGTAGGGCGGTTTTGTTCAGGGGTGAATTGGTTTTAATGACCGGCGACCACTGGGGGTTAAATTAGTACTGTCGTTAGTGTTTTTTTTTAAGTCAGGTGTTGGTCATTCGATATTATGGTTGCATCATGCCTGGTTGCATTTTTGTTTAGTTGTAGCAAAATACCAATTTGTTTGCTACAACAAATTATTTTTTAATGTAAAAAATCAAACAATGTTTACTTTCCTTTAAAGTAATACCTATATTTTTTTTTATTCAGATGAACGTTTCCTATCACCAAAGGAATCTAATTTTGATTGAAACAAATGTATTTATATAAAAGAAGAGATTTATTTGCCTTGAAGTAATATTTTTGCTTTAGCTTAAAAATAGGTTTACTTGAGTAAATGAGAATACCTACACACAGAAAGGTGATTATTTGGAACAAGAAAACATAATTTCTTGAATTTATTTACTAGATTCAAATGCATATTTACTTGGATGTAGAAAGTTGGGTATATACAAGAAATGCCACATACTCAATATAAGTAAAATAATTTCTCAGATAAATGCTGTCCTTACTCAACCAACAATTTCGTTAATTTAAAAAATTGTAATTCTTTCACTCAAGACAATCATTTTTATTTGAACTAAATAAATCTCTATAAATTGGAAATTTTAACTGAAAACTGTTGTTTGACACAAATAAGCGATCTTTCCACCAAATAAACATTTCAAGCAAATGTATTTTTATCCGCAAAGAAATATTTCTTTGCCTCTATGGAAACACCAGATTTGTTCGAGTATTCAATGCACATTTATTTGAATTAAACAAAATTTGCTATCTGTGTAATCATTTATTAATAATTGGGACACAACTGGCAAAACACTACCCTCGTTGTTTTTGAAAATTATCCTTAAAACTGCCCTGTTTATTTTTGTTGTGATAATCTGCAAAACCATGTGAAAATAAATAAGTTTTATTTTCAAATTCAAGCTTACGTTGTGTTATAAACTTATGAATTAAAACCAAAATAACTTAGGTTATCTTAGCTAATAAATATTATTATTATTTTAAGTCATTAAAGTCACAGAACATGTTTTAGATTTATTTTTTCTGAGCGAATAAACTTAATTAATGCTTCAGGACGTTTTTTGCTGATAAAAATACAGGGCTTTTGCACAAAAATTTCATCATTTAACTCAAAAATAACGATTTTTGAAGTAACGATGTCACTTTTTTCGTGCTCCATCGATGTATCGATTGATTTGCTGGCGACCTAATCGCACACTGTTTTTTTTTTGTTAGACCAATACTTGATTTAAAATCACATGGTTTAGTTTTATAAATGAAGAGTTGAAGTAAATAATGAACTAAGTGCCAAAAATTGAAAAATTGGTTTTATTACATTAAAGTGAGCTGGATATCACTGGCTTTAATGTAAATAACTGGCTACGTAAAAATATGTCGTGAAATGCCTAACAAACTTGACCGCTCGATCTCGCTTGAGTTAACTTTCTGCGTATTTTCGTAAATAGCGCGCTAAGTGCCTTTAGTCAGTACCAGTATTTGCATATACTTAAATTATTGTGCATTTTATAAAGAAAATTATATCTACAAGAAACTATTAGAATTAAAAAAAATCTGATCTGGCCAGGCACATGGCTTTATCATACTATATATAAAATTAATAGTTTAGCTGCATGAGATTCTCTTTGATCGAGATCGGCCATGTCTGCATAAAAATAAAATTAGTAGAACTAGACAGATATGCCGACTAAAGCTGCGTTCGGATATTGTACTCCGTTGACTCCGGGTACATCGTCCAAATGACAGTGACGTGTTATTGGGTGTAAAAAGTGTAACGGTGTTCAATATCCGAACGCAGCCTAAATTGACAGTAGTATTTACAAAACATTAGCGTTTGACACTAGCTACTGTCATTAGAATAAAAAAATCTGACATATCCTGGCTACTAGTTTCAATGCAGTACGACCGATCTCGATGAAATAGAATTTGCTCATGCAGCTAAACTATAAATTCTACCAATAAATGTCATATACATAAATTATAGAAAATTTCCTCTCCTTTAATTTGTTATTTAACTATTTTGACGACATTACACAAATAGCGGCTCATTTGCAAAATCTTCGAAAAATGCTGAGAGTAAACCACCAGTTCCTTTGGACCCTTTTCAACAGAAAGCTTTTCAGCTCTAAGTTTGGTTATGAAACTTCTAAATATGAAGTTTCGTCCCGATACGTTTAGTAGTTTCTCCGGAATCGTCGCCACAAAAACGGGTACACACACACACACATACACACACACACACACACACACACACACACACACACACACACACACACAGACAGTTTTTTGTACCTTGGTCAAAAATGTTCAGGGGACCCAAAAAGACATATTTCCGCTAAAACCTCAAAATTTTTTTTCGGCACGGTTACAACACTTTACATACTGCGTATGATAAAGTAAAAATAAATATACGGGATATTCTATTAGAAAACGAAAAGGTTTGCAAACTTCCATAATACAATGAATAATATATTAAACAAGAGCTTGTTTAAACCCAAAAAACTTTCATTTGAAGCATTTTTTGAAACTATTTGCGGTTGGGGATTTATTTAGGTGTTCCGGAAATTTTGACAAATTTTGATATAGGTATAAATTTTGTATACTTTTAACTAAAAAATGATGGATTTTATAAAAAGAAATGATTCCTATAAACTATTCTTAGAATTAATCTTAGAATTAAAAAAATTAAAAATATACTAATTAAATATATAAAATATTTAAACGATAGCTTGATTAAAGCCAAAAAAAATTTTGTTCGAATTTTTTTTAAATTTTTTACAGCTGGCGATTTATTTGCGTGTTCTGGTAATTTTATTATTACAAAAAATTTCATGTTATTTATGTTTTTATTTTAGAATTACATTTTATTTTGATTTTTAATAAAAAGAAAATGTACGATATTGTTAGTATCAATACTGTGTGATACCTTGAGTAGTTTGTGAAAAAAAATATTAAAGCTTGTTTTAGTTTTTTTCTAAAATAATAATTCAAAATAAAAGCAAAACGTTGAGTGGATTTTGATTTCTGGTCCTTACTTTTTCTGAAGGTAGTTACTAAAATAAGTCATTTTCAATGTAATCTTTATATAAACATCTTTAAATTAGAAATATTGCACAAAAAACAACAGTTTTTCAGTACATTTGCAAAATAACAAATAAACGCATTTTTAAAGAAAATTAATGACTATAAAATTGAGCAGAACTATCAAATTCTGCATCGCTTGCAGTAAGCGAGGTCCCCATGTATTTTTTCGAACAATGGACACTCTGCATGAAGTATATATACTTTGTCAAGCAACTTAATGTTATTAAGTTTTACTTTCTAGTATAAAGAAATATCAACTTAGCTTAAAATATTTATAAATAAATATTATGGCACTTAGCACCTTCTACAAATTTTTGAATTTGCTTTAGATTTGTTCTTGCGATACAAGACCTAGGCAAAAAACTTACATGTGTAATATTCTATAGCACATCATTTTATAAACTATAAAATTATTATAATTGGTTTTCAAGTTATAAAACATCGACGTAAGAAACACCTTTTACTGATTAATGGCTCCTAGGCCTAAGAATTGTTCGCCATCAGCCACGAGTTTTTGGTGATTTTTTGCTTTTTTGTTGTTGTTTCCGTTTAGTTCTTATTCTAGATTGGTAAATAATTAAGTTTCTTTGTTTACCATAGTGCTTGAAATACTTCTTTTCCATACCGAATGAAGTCTGTTACCAGAAAAAACTATAAGCCAAAACGAAAGAGCATATAAAGTAAAAGTAAAAGAACAATCGCTTACGGTTCAGTGAGAAAATGTAATCGTCAAATTATTTATTACGTGGATTACATAAAAGTGCAGCGCTCTTCCGACCAACAAAACCGAATCCATTGGTGCATTGGTAAACACTGCCAACCCAACAACCGTAAATTTCAGCTTCGACGTAGAAAGTTTTTGTACATAATCGCGCCGATTTACATGTAAATGCTCATGTTTAAAAACAAATAAGAACGATAATGTAGCGTAACGTCTGTTCTGCCACGTAATAACGATATTTTCTAATGGTACTCCCGCGTATAAAGATTTCATACTAATAACGCCAAACCCAATTATCTAACAATGGAAAGGTATTAGCAGTATTACGTAAATTCGTTTTATGGTGTTATTATTTTAAGGAAATGGTGTTAGTTCATTATATGTGAGCCACTTAAGTTTTACATCACTGTACGATTGGATTTTCATCCATGCAGATAGTTTAAACTGGATGAATTCCAGCTATAAATAGAAAGGGATAGTTTTTTAAAAATCCAACGTTACTCGAAAATAATAATCAGGTGTTAGCAATTGACAAGAAACAAAAACCATTTGAGGCTCATGATCTAAAAACAAATGTAAAATTAAAACGGTTTGTTATTTTAAACTGAAAACCATTGTTCCCCAAAAGATTAATAACGCATAAGCCAATTTTCTTAATTGGAAACAAAACGAAATTTACACATAAAAGAACGAGACATAATTATATTTAATTAATTACAACTCGCAAATTATGATGTAAAGTCTCATAATTGTCAAATTTAATGGAAAGAAATAGTATATTATTATTATACAAGTTTTATAAGACGTCAAATTGGCGCACGATTTGTTTTGGAACGAGGGCGCCAATACGTCTTATAAAACGAGTGTAATATACTAGTTTTTCTACTTTGCGTCATTAATTTTATATAAAATTAGAAATTGTGGTTACTATACCGCGCTAAATTAGAATCTAGGGTATTTTGCGGGTACCACGTGGCAGCACTGTAGTAACTGTCAACTTCGTTAAGGATGAGATCGATGAGATAAAATCATGAAAAAATCTAATTGTGAATAATTTTACTCTACTTTAGCCTACGAGTTTGAATAAATATTCAGCGAGGTCGCAACGATGATCATAATGGAGCTTGAGGCAACACTTTTAACCCTACTGTGATAAATACATGAAACTTAACCTAAAAAGTTAACAACTTTAAAATAGTGGTTTCATAAGTATAATAATCAGAATAGAAGTGTTTGGCGGTGACTGATTAGTTACTTCGAAGAACAAGAACTTACTAAAGAATTGTTATAACGCTTAACGTTTAATAGCGGTGTCTACCTAATTCCGCTACGTAGCCGTTGCGGCTGATATATTTACAAGCACTTATAATTGAAACCCAATTCTAATTTCGGCAAAGTAGTTTATTAGAAGAAATTATACTTAGTAAAATTACATGTGATGGAGGTAATATAAATACATTGCACACAACCAGAACTAAGACGAAGTCGAAAGCGACGGACAAAAACGAATACGAATTGAACCGAGCATCCAAGCGTCCAAAATATTACCGAAAACTTATACGTTACATAAACTAAGAAATCCTCTACACTTTAAATATACTATAGCTTCGTACGTGTATGCTGATAAACCATTTATTGCGCATATACAATCTCGCAGCAGTAATTAAAATCGTTCATATCTACGATGTAGGTTTGATCTTCGCATAATACCTTATTAAAGTAAATGTGGTCCTTGAATTATATCTGAAAAGGGGATTTGATGTTTAGTTGAAAAGAATGATAACGATCACTTACCAGAGTGGTAAAACATCACTGAAAAGGTCATGCTGGCGTATTTTGATGAACAGCAAAACTAAGACAGCCCCAATCCTTTGGCCATACTATAGCAGGCTACACCCATGTTTAAATATGTATAGAATATTGATATTTCGCAGTTTATGCGATTGCAAGCGATTAAGAAGATGCAGTGTCTGGTTATGTTGGGTTATGGATTGTACGTTTGACATATGGCATTTGATATCAAGGTGTACCAATCTTATACAAACATGTTACTGTTTTCGGTATTACAATGTGTTAATTGTAACACCGAAAACAGTGTTGCAATGTGTGCATTGTGAATGCAAAGTAGAAAATAGTATATTATTATACAAGTTTTATAAGACGTCAAATTGGCGCACGAGTTGTTTTGGACACGACGAGCGTAGCGAGGAGTGCCCAAATGGAACGAGTGCGCCAATACGTCTTATAAAACGAGTGTAATATACTAGTTTTTCTACTTTGCGTCATTAATTTTATATAAAATTAGAAATTGTGGTTACTATATCGCGCTAAATTAGAATCTAGGGTATTTTGCGGGTACCACGTGGCAGCACTGTAGTAACTGTCAACTTCGTTAAGGATGAGATCGATGAGATAAAATCATGAAAAAATCTAATTGTGAATAATTTTACTCTACTTTAGCCTACAAGTTTGAATAAATATTCAGCGAGGTCGCAACGATGATCATAATGGAGCTTGGGGGGCAACACTTTTAACCCTACTGTGATAAATACATGAAACTTAACCTAAAAAGTTAACAACTTTAAAATAGTGGTTTCATAAGTATAATAATCAGAATAGAAGTGTTTGGCGGTGACTGATTAGTTACTTCGAAGAAGAAGAACTTACTAAAGAATTGTTATAACGCTTAACGTTTAATAGGGGTGTCTACCTAATTCCGCTACGTAGCCGTTGCGGCTGATATATTTACAAGCACTTATAATTGAAACCCAATTCTAATTTCGGCAAAGTAGTTTATTAGAATAAATTATACTTAGTAAAATTACATGTGATGGAGGTAATATAAATACATTGCACACAACCAGAACTAAGCAAAGTCGAAAGCGACGGACAAAAACGAATACGAATTGAACCGAGCATCCAAGCGTCCAAAATATTACCGAAAACTTATACGTTACATAAACTAAGAAATCCTCTACACTTTAAATGTACTATAGCTTCGTACGTGTATCTTGATAAACCATTTATTGCGCATATACAATCTCGCAGCAGTAATTAAAATCGTTCATATCTACGATGTAGGTTTGATCTTCGCATAATACCTTATTAAAGTAAATGTGGTCCTTGAATTATATCTGAAAGGGGATTTGATGTTTAGTTGAAAAGAATGATAACGGTCACTTACCAGAGTCGTAAAACATCACTGAAAAGGTGATGCTGGCGTATTTTGACGAACAGCAAAACTAAGACAGCCCCAATCCTTTGGTCATACTATAGCAGGCTACACCCATGTTTAAATATGTATAGAATATTGATATTTCGCAGTTTATGCGATTGCAAGCGATTAAGAAGATGCAGTGTCTGGTTATGTTGGGTTATGGATTGTACGTTTGACATATGGCATTTGATATCAATGTGTACCAATCTTATACAAAAATGTTACTGTTTTCGGTATTACAATGTGTTAATTGTAACACCGAAAACAGTGTTACAATGTGTGCATTGTGAATGCAAAGTAGAAAAAAGCACATTCTAATCTTTAGACATGTCATATTCTTTTTCTTCTATTTCCTTCTCTTTTTCGTCGATCTTTCCTTTCCATCAGGTTGGTAATGATGGAAGGATCGATTCCATATTTTTTGTGTCTAGCATATCAAGCTTTTCATCAAAGTCTTCTTCGATTTTCTTATTTCTAGCTTTTGTTGTGAAGGAATTACCTGGATTTACCTGATAGATTTTGGTGTTAAATCTTTGAGAGCAGCTTGAAGATAAATCAATGTCTTCAATGTCTCTAAGATATTCTATATCTTTTCGACTTTCTTTTCCTCATCTTGTTTATTTTTCTTTCCCTAAGCTTTATGTTCATTCTTCTCTGAGTTGTCATCCTTCTTTAGCGATTAGTTGGTTCGCTTTCTTCAATTTTGTCTTTCTTTGGCGGAGGTGGACTTTTGGTATCTGATTTAGGAGCAATCAATCCTTTCTGCCACACTAATTGAAATTTTGGGTCCTTGGAGCTTCTTTTCATTGTGGTCTTTCTTAATCCCAGGCTTTTCTTCAACTTTCAGGTCTAATTTTTCTTTGATGTTTTCTGAGGGTGATGATTTTCTCTGTTATTCAAGATCTTTACCGACAATTCATTCTTTTCATTCTTCAATTGTTTCTTCTTTTGGTGGTGTTGGTCTTGGCTATTGATGCACAGGCCTTGCTATTAAAGTACTGATACATTCCTTTCAGCATCTTTGCTTTATGATGGCGCCTTCCTATCAGTGACTTTATCAATTGGTTGATTCTTCAATTTTATCGTCTTTATATGGAGTTGGAGTTCCTGCTATTGATGACACAGCTAAGAGGGGTCTTGCACTAAGTCTCAAAATTAAAAATTAATACGCTGTATTAGTGCCAAACGTATACCAGAACCGTCCGTAAACTTTTTTTTTAAGAAAAGAATCTGTTCATACTTACACAATTAATAATATTAAAATCGGTGTCGTCCCTTTAAATATGAGTCAGACTAAAACGCGCTGTGATTGATAGCATACTTGGTCGAAGGCCACGTGACATGAGCTAGTTACGATGCGATTGTCATGCCTTCTGATGCCTTCACTCTTTCTACAACATGTGAAAGGATTGACATTAACGTTTGACGTACGTCACTTTTGACAACACAAAGATTCCTTGACCCAACCATACTTATTCGTTATCAGAACGCACACAACGTCCTCCAGATGCTATACATGCAACTCGATGCCGTTCTCGTGCTTATAGGTCCTATTTTTTTCTGCTGATCTCTACGGCCTAGGTTCGCTGAGCTTCTCACCAATCTTATGACGTCACGGAGCGTTTTGGCGCGCTCTTAGGTCGGTTTAAACTTTGATGTTCAATAACAATTGAGGGCATCAATATTAAGCTTCGTTCTGAAAACATCGCAAATCCGAAACGAAATATTTCGTTGCGATGTTTTCTTTTGCTCGGAGTGGTCAGCCTGTCCCCCACCAACGTCAATACGTAGTAACCAGTTATAGGCGGTGTTTAAAGCTCCTAACGTCTGCTGTCTACTACAGTCTACACCTGGCGGCACTAATATGGGCAAATAAATATATTTCTGGAAATTAAGCTTTATTATCGCGAACATAATGTTTGGGTTAAAATAATTGTACTTAAATAAAAAATCTATTTTTGTACCATTTAGTAAAATTAATTTTTGTCTTTCCAAAAAAATATTTTGTATCCAGCCCAACTCGTTATTTATCTAAGAAGTAACACTGAACATTTCATAAACTTTGAACAATAAATAAACTTTTTATTTGAAAACGTGTTTTAGGGGAGGTAGAACTGGATGATAAGTTAGGTAAAATCATGCAAGACCCCTATTGTACTTCAAATACATAGTGGAAATCTATGGTGGAAATTATCAAGATATCTGTGTGTCAGTGTCATTACGTGACAAGAAGTCATATTCTGCAGACATATTTACCACGTTAGCGGGCTATAGTACTAAGTACCCTTATACGACATTTTTTAGTAGTTTGCCCTAAACTCTTACAAGATGGATATGTTATCAATAAGAAAGGAACGCCTTCATGGCATGAATGATATCAGATGGATGACAAAGGACAAAATTGTACAGTACAAGGGTCTAATTAACCTTTTTAGTAAGTTATTCTAAATGATTTAGCAACTTTCGGTGATGGTGTATATTTCCAGAAAGGGACAAGAAGATAACAAATCTTGATAAAACAGCATCAGCGAAAAAGGATAAGAAAGCGCTGATTAGCTTAAAGAAGGCAATATTGACCGATCGTTGCCTTTTGGACAATGCGATGTTTGGAGACAGACAACTCGTCGAAAATGCTTTATCTGTGGATAGAGCTATTAAGCTTGCTTATCATAGGCTGGAACCTAATGTGATCATTGAACATATCCAACAGCAAACTTTTAACTGCAGGAAGAAGCTTGATGTGCTGCAGTACGATAAATTACAGAAAGCACAACGTCTTGTAGACAGAAAGGTATAACTAGTTGTAGGTATTAACGATTCTGGTGTTAAATAGTTTTGCAGTTAATAAGAGCAGAAATGGAAGATCGGATACTTTACGAAAATCCTGGCAGTCTTCCTGTAGAGGTAAAGTGTAGAGACGTAACTGCATACGTCCAGGACGCCATCCTAAAAAAGGAAGCAGCAATCGTAGTCAACGAATCGTACAAGAAGATTATAAGTGTCATGAAAAAGGTGATCTCATCTTTCAATATTCCCGCATACATTTATAGTGCAGGCAAATAAAGTTGAGAGTGGGTATTAATTGTAGACGGGACTTTTATCATTGGAAACGGTAAGGCCGTCTGCACATGGGGCAACCGAAAAGAAACTGTAGTAGCGTGGGTACCAGGAGACTGGGCGACTGGGGTACTCAAATTGCGCCTTCTCCGCACACGGTCTATAGTCACACAGTTGCGATCCAAATCAGTTTACTCGTCTCTGCCCTTAAATCAGTACATTCTTGGATGTAATCATTGTCCAACATAGTGGATAATAATGATTTCAGTGATGAGGATTTGTTACTATACTACTATTATCGTCGCAGAAGAAATTGAATAAAAAGAAGATTCTGGGTCCTCCCATATATCAAAAGAAATTCACACCGCCGATTATTCATTGCAGCAAAAGAACTCAATATTTCAGATAGTTATTTTTTAAGCTTCTATCGTATGTCGAATCAGAGTTATTTAGAATTGGTGCGATTTTTTCCCCTGGCCTACATAAAGAAAGTACCAACATGACGGAATGCGTGGGTGCTGAGGCACGGATATTAGGCACTTTGACTTCTTTTCCCACATCACTCCAAGTTTTGTCCGTTACATATTTTGTTGTGTAGCCCTTTTCTTTATAATTGTTCAGCACAATTATACTTTTCTGCGAAATACGCAGATTTTAAGTTCAACTGCTGCTCCATGTTCAGTGCTGTCAGCTGTCAATATAAAATATAAGCGCGTCACGAAGAGACTGGGCAACGCGCGACCCAACATGTCAGGTCTCTAAAACTCGAATCGCGCGGTCTCCCAGTCGCCGGTACTCGGGTTGCGCCGTGTGCGTTGAGTCATTGAAATATACATGCCGGTAGCCTAGTTGCGCAGTCTCCTGGTATCCACGGTACTACAGTTTATTTTGAGTTGCCCCATGTGCAGACGGCCTAAAGGTACTCATAGTGAACGTAAAAAAAAATAAATGCAGGTCATGGGGTTGTATAGTGTTTAATTGGGGAAGTTGAAAGCGGGTGCAAAATATATTATTGCGTTTTCCGGCGAAACTTGACGTTTTATCCAAAAATGTTCGATACTCAGTTGTAGATCATAAAAAAATCTACAACATTCATACGTGTCACTTTTTACTATGACCTCAAAATTTCCGAGAAAAATGCGAATGCCAATGCGAAAACGTTTTCTTTTTGCTTTTTATTTTTCTTTGTCGCAACAATTATTCAATTTTAATTAAATTTTGTGAAAGCATGCCATTTTATACCTTAAGTATAAATTTTTTTATTTGACAGAAAACAAGAAGTTTTTGAGATATTTAGTTTTTCAACCAAAATCAGTTTTTTTTTAAAGAAATTCTGTGGTGAAAAATTATCGTACAGAGTTCTTCTTGTGTTCATTTTTGCTGTTTTTACATGTACTTATTGATACAATAATAAAAATAATAGTCCATATTTAACAACATGCTCAAAAATTTAAAAAAGTCAAAACGAGTTTTGCAACAATAAATTTTTCAGTAATTGTTCATTACTTTTTTAAATTTTTTAGAAAATTGCAATACTGGTTACACCATTCATTTGTACGGAAAAAATACAAATGAAACTGTCTCTCATTTCTACACTAATGCTATAATCATTAAATTAGAATAATACAGCTTCAGATAAGTAAGCAAAATCATCAGTTTGTCTTAGAGTCGAAAAGTATCCAATACAAAAGTTGTAGGTCATGAAAAAATCTACAACAACTTCAAACCACCCAAGAAAAATGCGACAAATTAATTTTTTTAGTACTTATTTATAATTTTAATTATTTCATTAATAATTTAGTTTTGGCGAAACTTGTGAGATTAAATTATTTATGTCTTAAATATTCCAAATTGTTTGTGAAAAAATCTACTAAAGTAGTTAAAAATGTGATAACATCAATACAGTAGAAACAGTACTTTAATAATTAATAATAATAAATTACAAAATTAATATTGTAACTCGCCACTAATACCAATGCGCTCCGTAATACCGCTTTCGAGGTCGCCACCATCGCACTCTGGCCAGCGAGGGCGCAGGTGCCCCCTTCCACTACGTATCGACATACGACCTTGACCGAGCAGTATAAAAGACGGCACGCAACCTTGGAATAGGAGTTTGCTCACCGGCTTGGAGAAAACTATTAACTTGACGCACCTCGTAGGGCCTTACTAATAACGTGGAATCCAGACGGAGAGACAGGCATCATAGTATACGACACGCTGCACCTACCGTGACGTGCATTTTCGAATTTCGCTTTATTTTGTTTTAGCATATCTTTTGAGTTTCTGTGTATTATATTATGTGTGAACAGACAACTGTCCCAACGTCTTCGAGGCTTTTCATCGAGCAACCTTCCGAACGACCTCATCCCGTCACAATATATATTTACAGATTTACAACAAAAAGAAATAAAAAAAAATAAAACTCTATGCCAATCTTTGAATTTGTGCAGTTTTTCTTGGTGTTCATCGTCCTCTTATGTTAGATTTGAATATGTTTCTTCTACTTGAAACGTCTCTTCATCACTGAATTCTTCAGCTGGCACATTTCCTGGGCAAAGATGCGCCTATTCCATTTCAGTGAAACTGACATCTAAGTCATTTAAATCTAGCACTCTTTTTTCAATATTTCATATATTTCATATTTCAGTGCTCAAGTTATGCGCACAATCGTCTCTTTTGTACTGCTTCTTCGACATTTAACTTAAAATATACATTTTCGTCAAAACTAAATTTTTTATGCGATAATTAAAATGAAAAAAATACAAAAAGATGAAATTTTGAGGTCAAAGTAAATACTGGCCCGTAGGAATGTTGTAGATTTTTTAATGATCTACACTTGGTATAATTTTTGAATAAGACGTCAAATTTTGCCGTAAAATACAATAATATATTTTGCACCCGCTTTCAACCCCGCCCCCCCTCCAAAATAAACACTGTACCACCCCATGCTCTGCATTTATTCTTTTACGTTCACTATGAGCCACTTTACCGTTCCCAATGATAAACGTCTTGTCCAGATTTAATACCGGTTTTGGCTTGTAATCAGTTAATTTGCCTCCACTATTATACATTTTGTAGGACCAAATATATTTCGACCAAATCTTACACTGCTTAAGACAAGATGCCAAAAGGCAGGCGAAGTGCATGTACGATACGATCGTCTTGGGACAGTTAGCCATTGAGTATCTGGATGACAGAAGAGAAGAATTCTATAATTTGGAGAAGGCCGTCCAAACCGACATGGCTTCAAGGAGGATTACAGTTAAGGATACAAAACACGCGGTGGCCAGTTTCTCAAAGAACATGAAATTCTACATCAGAAGAGATGTACGTAAAGAAGACAAAGTCTGAACACTCTGACTTGTTTTTCAATTCCAGAGCGATACAAATATAGGCCCAAGTAGGTTGTCCTCGGTTAACTTCGGGGTTCAACTTCAATTAGCCGACGTTTGCGATATGTTGGATGTATTGAAGGACACTTTCTACATCACCAGCTATTTACAACTATTCGACTGGTATAAATCTTTCAGCATATCCATCCACACCTTGTTTCAACTCATTATCACTTAAGTGTTCAGAAACAAGAGGACAATAAGATAAGACTTCGAGCTTTAGCCGAAAGCATACTCTTCGGAAGAGATCGTTTGCAAAATAAGGTGGACCATGCAAATCTAATGCACACGGAGATGCTAAACACCATAACTGATGGAACGTTTGAGTATGGAGTGACATTATACGTAACGAATACATCTTTCAGGAAAACGAGCTTATTTTAGGTATATGGAGGAAAAACAGGAAACCGCCATACAGGTGGCTGAACTCACGGAGGCGAAAAGACTGGCCAGGGCGAAGAGAGAGGTATTATTGACTGTGCTGACGCAAATAAAAATATCACTCCAGCAGATGGAGCAGATGTGCAAGGTCATCAAAGACGCCAAAGAGAGGAAGGAGAGGAAGGCTGCTCAGCTAAAGGTGAAGCCAATTAGCGGTAGGAGCCAGAAGTATACCATCGATCCACTCATGCGGGAGGCTATGGACATTAAGGATTCATGTAAGCAACTACTGATCCTAGATGGACCTTATGACTTGAAGCGCTTTACCAGGTGACGAGGTACTTCAGATTGTAACGCCGAAGCTGACCGCTCTAGTCTTAGCTGCAGGCCCAGTATTACTGGATGACCGAACTAGGCCTCTAGCCGATATACAAATGCAGAAAATGATACGCCATAGAACCCCATCGGTTTTGAAAGAAGCCCATGGCGAGGTCGAATGTAAGTTCCAATATATACCTGGTGCCTGTAATCGATCATCTCTATGTCTTCATCCTCATGAAGGCTAGATTTGAAAATATCTTGCTCTGCTTTGTTCATAATGTGTTCAATTGCAAAAAGAAGCACCAGTAGCAAACTCATTTGCAGACAACAGGTACTTTGGGGAAAAATAGATTAGGATGTGCAATTTTGTAGCTTTGCTGGAGGATGTGCTCATGGAGGATGCGAGTGTACCAACCAATCATGATATCAAGGCAATGAGTCGGGAGATTGTGCTAGCTAATCAACAAGAAGAAGCAGAAGCGCCACCGCCGGATTCGAAGAAAAAGAAGTGAGGAAGTGTACCTTTTTTTTTGTAGCCGCATAAGAGCAATTGTTTTTTATTTTTATAATATACTTATGCACTTTTGTGTATGCATTATTTTTGTAAGCACTTTATACTGATGTTTGATTGCTATCAGATAAAAGTGATGTATGTGGACATATCAGGTGTTTTATTATTGTAGTTTTAGTACATTTGCAAACATTTATTGATCCGATTTAGTACTTGGTTGTAGAGTTGTATTTTTTTCGGTACTGACACCTTAGAGTTTCACCCAAAAGCTAGTAAGTACACTTCTCTATATTTGAGGCCAAACTCTACTCTTTTCTTCTTAACGAGTTCTTTCCCATAGCAAGCCAACAAGTCTCTGAAAATAATTGAGGCGTTAGTTACGGCATTAAATTTGATGTTAAAATCACCAGTAATAATGAGACATTGATATTTGGATACAATTCTAAGCAGGCAGTCCATGACGTCGATAAAAGAGGCAAAGTCCCCGCTAGGTGGTCGGTAAATATTCACAACAAGCTGGCTAAATTCGTGAATTTCAGCTGCACTGATTTCGCACAAGTTTGAAATTGACAAACCAGTTACCTTTGTACGTTCACGGTAATTAAACTGTGAATCATCGCAGTTCAAGTATCAACCCGGAGATTGAATAATTTGACAAAATTTACCTTCTTGGGCTATTGTAAAATACGCAGTAAATATGTTGACAAAGGGTTTTTGATGTCACTGATCCTAAATCTCTAGCATTCTTTTTTCAAATTCAAAATGGCGGAGTGAGTATGGCAACCAAAAACTCGCGAATTCGTGCGAAACTTGTCTCCTGTGATACCTCAAGCTCCGTGATTTCAAATATGTCAGATTTAAACAATTCAAAATGGCGGACTAAATATTACGACCAAAAATGTAAATGCTGTGGATTCGCATGAAACTTTTTCCTATCATATTTTAAGCTTCCTGACTCCAAATCTCATGTCAGCTTTTGTAAATTGAAAATGGCCGATTCAATATGGCGGACCCGAAATCAAAATATATTCAGATTCACATGAAGCTTTTTTCCTGCTACATTTGAGGATCTCAAATTCCAAATCAGTTGTCAGTTTTTCAAAATTCTCAATGGCGGATTTAATATTGCAAACCAAAGTCTGGAAACTGTCGGATTTAATTGAAACTTATTTCCTGTGATATTTAAGCTGTCGATTTTAAATCTGATGTCAAATTTTCAACAGAATTCACAGGCTGATAAATCGAATTGAGTTTACTTGTAAGAAGAACGCAAAATAGTACAATAGTAGTTGCTTGTGTGAAAACGAATCATAAAATGCAATAATATACAGGTTGATTTTATACATTCATATTTTTTCAACAATTAATACATACAGTGTGTCCCACTTAAGAGTGTAACACCTTTATATCTTTTTTATTTTTAGTTAAATTTTAATAATTTTTTCTTTCAAGTATAGAACACATATTGCTCTATTTACTGCCAAAAAACCAATTGTCTTTTAAATGCAAAGCACCTTGTGATGGCAAAATAAATGGCAAAAATCAAGAAATCAGTTTAGGGAATTTTTTATCGAAAAGTTTTACTAGTGATAATTGTTCAGAATTGCCCAAAAACCATAAATGCAAAATTTCATGAAAATTAAAAAATATTGAAATTTTCGTAAATTTCGCAAATGAAAGTCCGTAAATATTATTTGCATAGGCAGCTGCGCTTAAAAAAAGTGTGCTGTGGAAATTTTGTTTGAAATAAAACCTGAACTAGCTTTGTCGTATTTAATTAAGATAAGATGTTGCCATGTTTGTAGGTTACTCTTTGCATAATAGCCTTTATTATTCAATAGAAATGTAATAAATAAAATTATTAATAAAAATTTGATTCATTTTTTTTCTCTTTAATTTCGCAGATAATTTACAGCATAATAAATACAAAGTACAAATTAGATCTTTTTTTGTTCTATTAGACCTCCATCAGCTTCAATGCATGCATTGATGCGCCTTTCATTATGTTTAACTACTTTCCGGAGAGTTAATGGCGTAATCTCAGCGCAAGCTTGTCGAATGCGGGTTTTCAGTTCGTCTCTGTTTCTTGGCCGAGTCTTGTAGACTTCGTTCTTTAGAGCTTCCCACAAAAAATAATCTAGGGGCGTGAGGTCGGGTGATCTCGGAGGCCAATTAATTAATGGACTATTTCTTCCAATCCATCTCCGGTGAAAATTGTCGTTTAACCAATTTTGCGTAATCATTGCATTGTGAATTGGAGCTCCATCAAGTTGAAATATTATGTTATTATACCTAATAAGTGGAATATTTTCGATTTCGTCTGTAAATTCATTTTGCAAAAATTGCAGAAAACGCTCCGCATTCAAATGTCCCTCAAAGAAATATGGTCCAATTAGTCGCTCGTTAAGGATACCGCACCACACGTTAACTTTTTCTGAATACTGGCGTCGACAATTTATAACCCAATGTGGATTGTCAACAGACCAATGCCGCGTGTTTTGATGGCTAACTGTACCATTAGTAGTGAATGTGGCAATATTCCAGTCGCCTTTCTTTGTCTCCTTCTTCTAATGTTTGTAAGAATATTGGTTTGAAGGGATGTAGTTTATTCCGACGCATGCATCGCCAAATTTTACTTTTTGATACGTTTAAAATTGCTGACATTCTTCTTAAGCCCATCCTTCTATTACGTCTTACAAAGTCAAGTATTTGGTCTTCACCAACATGTACCCTCAATCGTTTCTTCTTTATGTTGATTACCGTGCCCGTTCTATTAAATTCAGTATTAATTCGCCAAACTCTTACGTGATCTATTCGAGGACGACGCTGATGGCGATTATTAAACTCTTCAGCTGCTTCCCTTGCTGATCGCGCGTTATCACCGACTAATCATATTATTTCCACTTTTTCGGCAAGTGTAAGCATTATTATTCAGACAATAATTAAATACGACACAATACAACAAAGCACTTTGCCAGTTCATGTTTTATTTCAAACAAAATTCCCACAGCACACTTTTTTTAAGCGCAGCTGCCTATACAAATAATATTTACGGACTTAGAATTATTTTTGAAGAAAATTTTAATATTTTTTAAATTTCGTGAAATTTTGCATTTAAGGTTTTTGGGCAATTCTGAACAATTATTACTAGTAAAATTTTTCGATACAAAAATCCCTAACGTAATTTCTTGATTTTTGCCATTTATTTTACCATCACAAGGTGCTTTGCATTGAGAGGAGGCAATTGGTTTTTTGGCAGTAAATAGAGCAATATGGGTTCTATATTTGAAAAAAAAATTATTAAAATTTAACCAAAAATAAAAAAAGATATGAAGGTGTTACACTCTTAAGTGGGACACACTGTATATTATTTTAAGCTTTTTCACATGTTCATATAAGCCCCAGATTGATTCCGCCAGATTGAATTTAAAAATTCTGATATAAGATTGAGAATCAGGAGACTTGTAATATGGTCGAGTTTTAAACATCTCTGATGTCAGATTTGGAATCAGAAGTCTTATAATAATGCAGTATATAAGCTTCATTTAATTCGGAAATTGTTTACATTTTCGGTCGCCTATTGACTCCCCCATTTTGAATTTCAAAAATCTGTTATCAGATTAAGAATGAGGAGTGTAGCCATATCGCAGGAAATAAGTTTCGTGCAAATCGGATATATTTTATCATTTTTTTGTCGCCATCTTGGTTCCGCCATTTTGAATTTTCAAAATCTGATATCATGTTTGAAATCAGTGACCCTAAACACCTCTTATGAGCATGTTTAACACATGTGTTTCAAAAGCCCAAGTTTATTACGAGTGCTTGCCATGTTCCCGGGATTTCTCGCCACTGTGCGTCGTTAATCTTGAGATGAGGTATGTCTTCGATTCGTTTGTCAAGTTAATGTGGACAGATTTCATTTCGCTGAGCTTGGTCTTCCATTTTTTGTTTCATTGATGTATTTTATTACTAGCTTGTTGACGATTAGTAGACTCTCCAACAGTTGATCCCACTGCCATGTCGAGCCGTGCCATCTCCGAATGTTGGCGACTGTTACACTTTCCAGCTATGGTAGGTCATTTGCAGTGGCCGGACAAACATGTATATTTTCCAGTGTCGTGCATGGGACACGTGCTGGTGGCGACGACTATAGTGTGGCGACGCAGCTAGCCGGTCTGGCTTCGGCTCATGGTGTACATACCACTACACCTGCTTTGGCGTTGATCGAGTACAGTCGCTTGCCTTGTTTAAATTTCCGCTTCGTCGATAGATAATTTGAGCAGTTTCTTTCAATTGTGTTGTTTCTTGAAATTTTGTGTGAATATCTGTTTTTATTTTCCATTTCGAATTTGTTCTGTTTTATACTTAGAGTTGAATTATTGTTTTTTTTTTTATAGTTGTACTTAGTTTGAAAATCCTGCAATGAATCGTTTGCTAGCTGAGTTTGGCAATACTTTCACGTTCGTTAAGAAAGGGGAAGTGGTTTGCAATATCTGCTCACGAAATTTAATTATTCGTAGTAAACAATGTCTTCGGGCTCATGTAAAAACAAAGAAACACATGATAATACCGTTTTTAAAAAAATTATCAAGAACGAGACTTACCCGATGAATCCACAATTAGAAAATATTACGTGCAAGGGCAATATGACAAAACAATTTCTACAATAAAGTCAAAACTATCCGATACATATATTTGGGTTTCTGCAGATGAAACTACGGATATGAAGGGTAGATGTGTGGTCAACGTCGTTGTCGTTGTTTACTTATGTAAACCCTATTTAATATCTACTCAGTTTCGCTGTACCGTCAAAGCTGAAGAGATATGTACAATAGTAAATGACGCCATAAAAAAGTAGGAATCACAGACGCTACCAAAGTATTACTGTTTGTTTCTGACGCTGCTGCGATTATGTTAAAAGTTGGAAAATTACTTAAACAACATTTTTTCAAATATTCTTCATTTGACATGTTTTGCACACGCTATTCATAGAATTTGTGAATTTGTTCGGGAAGAATTTCCAGACGTGAATACGCTAATAAGCGAATGCAAAAAAATATTATTGAAAGCTCCGTCCAGATTGTCTCTTTACAAGGAAAAGTGCCCTAATCTACCTTTGCCACCACAACCAGTTATTACGAGATGGGGTACATGGTTAGAAGCGGCAATTTTGTATGCAATAAACTTTGATATCATCAAACCCTTCGTCTTAAATTTTGCCTGATGAAGCAGTTAGCATTAAAGACTGCAAAAAAGTACTATCATTACAAGATTTGCATGAACAATTAAAATTTATTGATACAAATTTTGCGCAAGTATTGCCAACCATAAAGTTTCTAGAACAACAAAATGTTGAACTTGCAAGCAGTTTTCAAAGGATTGAATCTCTGTACGAAAGGTTACGAAGCATTGAAGCACCAATCTGTAAAAAATTACAAAAGAAATTGATGCGGTAGTACATAGAAATTCGGATTTTAATATTTTAAAACAAAACTCTACGAATTCATTTACGGATGAAGGAATTTCTCAAAAATATTCCAATTTGGTGTTGGTTTATTCTTTTGCGCCTGTGACTAGCTGCGATGTAGAAAGATCATTAAGGTTCAAGACATCTTAAAACATCTAAGCGAAATAATTTTACTGAAGATAATTTAGAAAAATATGCAGTAAACCGCCAGGCGCCTATGGATATCAATCCAATCGACCGCATAAGTCGTCATTGACTCATGCGTGCCCGCTACGCACACTCATAGCTGGGCGACTTCTAGCACTGCGAGACATACATTTTTGTCCGGCCACTGGTCATTTGTATATATAGTAGATATAGAATTGGTCTATGTCTAAAACTACTGGACTAAAAGAATTTTGCAAAGACTACCACCACGTGTAGCTTATACACACCCTGTATAATTGATGTCCGTCGATTATTTGTTTCGGCTGGCATCATCGTAGATAAAAATCTAATACCTAGAAGTCGAATGGAATTAGGCAAATTAGATTTAGTAGATAGGCACAATGCAGGTTAATGGGCAGATCGTCAGCAGGAAGAGAATTTAAGCAGGTTACGTCATTAAGCGTTATATACGCGATGATGTCGGAAGATTGCTGACGGCGCGGCGGCGCGGTTCCCGCATTGTTTAAAGCGTGAACGCATAATTGCGTTATTATTGTTACTTTAAACAGCAGAGAAAGTCCGTTATGAGAGTGAGCGAGCGCACCAGCTCGTTCAATTTACAAACGAGTCAGTTAACAAATAACACCGTCTATATGTATAATATGGAAGGCATACATATTCATAACGTTGGGAAATCGTCTATCATCAAATACAAAGTGAGAAGAGGAAGTGAGGAATAATGACCATATTATCTGCGCGCAGTAAAGTTTTTATTTGATTGTTCCGAGAAAAACTGCTCCACCAAAGCAATGTAATGGTCCAATACTTTCTTTAAAAAAATAACCAACACAAACCCTTCTAATTTACTGATACTTGGCAATTAAGATTAAGCCTGTTGGTGCGGCCATTTCATCAAATACACCAACCCAGTCATTAAAGCTATTTCCAGCAAATAATTACCTCTATGAAGAAGATGCCATCCTGCTAGTTACTCCAAAGGAAGTCGCCAAAGAAATCCGAGTCCAAAAAATGCACCTGGATATGATCTCATCACAGGGGAAGTCCTTAAACAATTACCTAAGCAATGTATTGTTATGCTGACGTATCTAATAAATGCATCGTTCAGATTAAAATACGTCCCTAATGTCTGGAAAGTAGCAGAAGTTGAAGCCAAATCATATCGCTCCATATTACTGGTATCAATGAGGTCTTGGGTACATCATGGTAGGGTATTGGGATCAGTTCTCTATTAACCATATACAAGTGACCTACTACAGCTTGAAAATGTAACAGTAGTGACTTTCGCAGATGACACGGCTCTAATGGCAGTGGCATCAACTGTTGGAGAATCTGCTGGTCATTCAACAAGCTAGTAAACTAAGCAGCTGGGCCTCAAATACAGAAAACTGAACTGGCTTTTCCAGACTTTCCGAGAAAGTATTAAAATCTTGTGCTTATTAATAAAGCAATACGGCATGACCATCATCACCACTGCTGACATAATACCCACCCATGATAGATGCTCCACAGATCATTATCTCAACCAACTCATGATCAAGCATAGGAGATATCATGATGGTGAAGCATTGTTTATTATTTCTCAACACTACCATTTGACAGCCTTCAAACCAAATATACAATCTATTATATACCTTCAGGCGTTTATATCGAAAAGTTTACACCAAATATACATACTGTTGATGTTCAGACGAACTGGATTCTTTATTAACCTGTTACTCCTAACCCATTTACCTATTATACAAGTTTTTGGGTTGATATGTTACAACTGTGATGATGTGCACCTAGACTATGCAAACAGGAGTTCTTGTGAAAATCCGTCCACAATGGAATGCAAGGGTTTGGAAGGACAGGCTTGCTCCACTATAAGAGTTGTGAATGGGTCCCTGATTAGTACCTGTGTGCCGTACAGTACTGACGATTTAGAAGCGATCAGGGATACTTTTATGTCAAAGGGTCAAATATCCATGCTTCACTGTGATGAGGATCTTTGTAATATGGAAAGTATTCAAAAATTGAATAGATCATCTGCTGCGAGACGTGTCAAGGAAGCGTATGTGACAGTTGTGCCAGTCGTGTCAGTGTGTGCTATTCTGTCATGTAAATGCTAGTCTTTTGGTGGATATTGTATATTTCTAAACTTCTATAAAGACTATAATAATATATAGCTTTTTTATTTTTTTTTGTTTAACTATTTTATGAAAAATTGTGCTCGCAGGATTATGGACACATAATATATGCATAATATATTTACTTCAATTGACAAGATGACTTAAAACTATCTGTCACTTAAAAACTTAATTGGTTTTATATATGTAAATTATTTTTATATATACAGGGTGAGTTATTAGTATCCCGGCGGGCGATAGTCATCAAATCGTTTGAGAAAGAAAAATGTTTTATACAGGGTGTTGCATTTAGGTGTGACGGAAAGTCAGTAAATTTTTTTAAATGGATCGCCTTGTATATCACGCCATATTGTGAATACTAAGGGAGTTGTCTTTCCACCTGTGTAAGTTGTACCCTGTGTAAAGTAAATAGTTTCTGAGATATTCAATTGTCTAAATTACCTCTTCTATCGCCACTTGAAGACTTCACTTCAAACTCCCAAATACGTTATTCACAGCAATATTAAAAGTTACAATAAAATTGTATTACATTTTCGTTAAATTGCAAATATCAGAAAAAATAGTAACATTTGGTGTATGACATATTACATGTAAATTGGAGCGAAATAAAGGGTTATTACAGCCAACACCTATTATACAGAGTGTTCCATTTAAAAAGCTCGAGAAAAAGCTATTTGAAAAACATCAAAATTTACTAAGTTCCATGAACACTCTGTATAGTGTACCTAATATCTTTGGGCACTATCATCTACCTACTGGCTTTGACTATTGTCTCACATAGTTTAAAGGCAAAATCGGCAAAAATGTCGTTTTTACATCGTTTTTAAAAAGATCCTGCAACGGGCATATTTTGGAAAAACAGTTGAATATCTCTGGAACTATTAACGCTGTGACTTAGCAACATACACGGTTGGATAAGCAAATTTAGTAGTGTTTATAATATAATAAAATATACAGGACGTTCCGTTTAAAAAAATGTACATACTTTCCGTCACACCTAAATGCAACACCCTATATAAATGAAAATAATTTTAGGTTACAGAAAATGACGAGTCAAACAAGTTTTGTATAAAATATTTGTTTCTTTCTTAAACGATTTATTAACTATCGACCGCCGGGATACTAATAACTCACCCTGTATATAAAGCTTTCTACTAGAATTATTTTTTCTTAATTTTTGTATACATTTTAATTTTATTATTGATATGTTTTATAAATAAAGAATATACAGTTGTCTTCGCGGGCTTTATTTGCCTTATTAACCACAAGAAAATAATAATTTTTTTGCTCATAATATATTTATTAGTTGATCAAAATCTATTTATTTCATTTTAGTGTCGACTGTTTAATGAAGTAAATATGTTTTGTTTAACAACAAAATTTTAAAAATATTATTTTCATGACGCTGGCGTTTGGTATTAATCACCCCCCACCGCCGTTTCTGTCCCGCTTTGCCTTGATCTAAACCAGGGGTCCCCAAACTTCTCCCGCTCACGGCCGTGTCATACCTCCACTCCCCTCAATATGGCCCACGTGCCGTAGTTCGAGGACCACTGAATTCTAAACCGACTTCTCTCCAAAGCTTCGAAATAAAAAAAATCACCGGATGTAGATGGCGCTACTGTAAACAGGTCTGCTTTTACTTCGTATTTATTACATTTGACGTATGTTATAACGTAAAGAAATTAATGTATTTCTTTCTATTTGTACAAATATTCAAACTGTGCTTGAGTTTTCTAGTCGATGACATAGTACTTTCTCAATCGTCGCTATTGTAAACATGTTTGCCAACTTATTACAAACACGCACTACAATACTCCAGAGTGCAAGTCTAGAGAAGTTCAGAAGAAAATAACTTGTGCTCTTATAGTTAACATTTAATTATTATGGCAGTTGCATAAGGACCTCCAGAATCGAATGACAGCGAGCATTTCGCGATTGGCGCAATAATTATGACGTGGGTTATTTTCGCCCTTTGGGGGTCGGAGATGGGAGCCTTAAGAAGCTAGTTTGATATCGCCAAGCACCGTCTGAAATATATGAGACTGCATGCAAAGCAGTATGCAAATACAAAGACAATAACATCGTATAAATCAGGGGTGATAATTTTTCTTTCCTCGTAAGTTACTAGTCGCGGAAGAACGTCATAAAGCGTAGCAGATGTGAATGGAGATGCGGATCTGAGGCAAGGAAAGCGTCTGAGCAGGATTGCTCGAAGTGCTTGGTCCCCTAAATCATCGCGGTAATGAGACGGTGTCCTAAACATGCACAGGAAGGAGAAGTAGATCGCTAACCGGCGAGAAGACGCCAGCAAACTCGAGGAGGAGGCAAAAGCTCGCCTGCTCTCTGGGTATTTAGATGTTAATTTACTGCGAAGTAGAAGTTCTCAGACCGAGAGAACCTCTTAAGACAATGGGTAGTAAGGCCACGTTAAATACAGACATTTTACACTCTGACGAGCAGGACAATCCACACACTTGGTACACTGTTAAAAGCGATTCTCGCTGCCCAGTTGGGCGGCTGTACTTACCGGAAAATATTGATTTCCTAATATACATGAAAGAACATAAATTTACCTCTAGTCATTAAGAAATGTTCAATTAATTTTATAGGAGATAAACAAATCTATGAAATCTTTAAAGAAATAAAAAACAATGACGTTGATGTTGACATGAGTATATGGACGGACCTATGAGCAATGAATGGAAGAACACCAAGCTTGGTGTATGCCACCTGTCAACATGACACTTTTCTGGAATGAAGGCGGTCACAAGAACGTATTTCTGCTCTGATTGTAGATAGCGCAAATGTCATGAAAACAAAGTCAACTTAATTTTAAATGGAATGGCTTATTATATTTCTGTGTATTTTTGATTTATTTGCAAAATTTTAGTGCATAAAGTACTAATGTAGTCTTATTGGTCTATAAAAAATCCTTTTACAATACAAATTATATCTCAATTAATGGAAATTTGTTGCAGTGATTCATGACCGAATTCTGTTTAGAATGGATCTATCAATTTCAAGACACAGCTATCTAGTTATAATATTATGTCCTTTATTACAAGTTTTTATAAACTTTAAGTTTAATATTATGAACACCCCTGTATGCAGTGTGTCTATAATATTGGACTACATCTATCAAACAATTTCCGATCCGAGAATATCGGATGTTATTGAAGTATACGGTTACATTTTTGGCATATAGATATTTTGTTCACTCAATTTGTTCTTTTGTATCCCTACTTCATTTCTGTGAAATTTGAGATCGATCAAAACATATTAACCAGTGCCCCAATTAACTCAAAATCGCGAATTCAACGAAGTTCAATTTATTACCTAATATTAAAAAAAAAGTAAGACAAGTTTGTATTTTATTTTACCACAATAAATTTACAAGCCACAGTTATTAGCTTAATAATAAAATAATCTATAAATTTTGAGTGATTTTTTTTAATCACACATTTCCAAATACGTAATTTGTTAAAAACACAATAATCTAAGCTAATGACAACCATGGCCAACAAAGAACAAAATCGGTGAAAGTGAAGACTGTTTCTGGTATGATATTTTTCCGTATAATCTGTATAATCAAATTGTACTTAGTTTTTGAAAGAAAAAAATGCATTTTTGGATTTTGTTGCAGTCTTTTACCAGTGCTTTTCTCAAAAACTAGGGTCAAGTCGAATTCTACCTTCAAACTCAGATTCTACGGAAAGCATACCGATTTTGTTCATTCTTGGTCAGGATAGTCATGTAGTTTAGATGATTGTATTTTTCTCAAACGAAATACTTGAAAATAAGTGAAATGCTCTGATATCAAGACTTAAATGGTTATTTTTTTATTAATGTAATAACAGCGGTATGTAAGTTTATTGTAAAAAATCTGATGTGGCCAGGCACATGACTTTATCATACTATATATAAAATTAATAGTTTAGCTGCATGAGATTCTATTTGATCGAGATCGGCTATGTCTGCATTAAAATAAAACTAGTAGAACTAGACAGATATCTCGATTAAAGCTGCGTTCGGATATTGTACTCCGTTGACACCGGGTACACCGTCCAAATGACACTTACGTGTTAGTGGGTGCAAAAAGTGTAACGGTGTTCAATATCCGAACGCAGCCTATATTGACAGTAGTATTTTCAAAACATTAGCGTTTGACACTAGCTACTGTCATTAGAATCAAAAAATCTGACATATCCTGGCTACTAGTTTTAAAACAGTACGACCGATCTCGATGAAATAGAATTTGCTCATGCAGCTAAACTATAAATTCTACCAAAAAATGTCATATACATAAATTATAGAAAATTTCCTCTCCTTTAATTTATTTTTTAACTATTTTGACGACATTACACAAATAGCGGCTCATTTACAAAATCTTCGAAAAATGCTAAGAGTAAACCACCAGTTCCTTTGGACCGTTTTCAACATAAAGCTTTTCAGCTCTAGGTTTGGTTATAAAACTTCTAAATATGAAGTTTTGTCCCGATACCCTTAGTAGTTTCTCCGGAATCGTCGCCACAAAAACGGGTACACACACACACACATACACACACACATACACACACACACACAGAAATTTTTTTGTACCTTGGTCAAAAATGTTCAGGGGACCCAAAAAGACATATTTCCGCTAAAATCTCAAAAAATTTTTTTGGCATGATTACAATACATACTTTACATACTGCGTATGATAAAGTAAAAAAACCTGTTTTTTTATTATTTTTGTTTACATTTTGAGCCCTTTAGAGGGCACGTCAATATGTATTCATCGACCTCAAATTTCACAGGAAATAAGTATGGATATAAAGGAACAAATTAGGAGGGTCCTGCAGAAAAAAATAAAAGTCTATTTCGGAAAACATACGATTGGGAAAATTTTCCCAACAAAATTCGTTTCAATTACAAAATATGTATCCAATAGTACCACACACGACCGAAATTTAATAATAATATTTAATAATAATAATTCGAAATTCTGAAACTGAGTGCAGTTATGACGACTTTTATATACTGAGGGAATCAAAACTACTATAATTAAAGTCTTAAGGATGGCTTATTTTATTGTAGGTTTTATTTCGAATCATTATGGCGCCATATAACCAACAAATAAGGCTGGGATAAGATTGGTTACATTTGGTACTTTTTTTACCATTTTACAATTTTTAATAGTCAATCTCAACCCCGTCAAAAACAGCTTTTCTCGTATATTCGCAAATAATTGTAGTCGAAGTAGGGAATGCAAATGTTTTTCCGCTATAGACAAACAACTGTCAAACTTGAAATAGGTTATGCAATCAGTTTAACTTTTGCGTGTAGATCAGTAGTATTCCATTCAAATAGAGCGGCAAACAGAAATATTTACATTTGATATCATAGCCTACTTCGACTACAATCATTTATAATGACCCGTTATAAGGTGCAATATTATATTATATTCACGAGATTACAGAACTTTAAAACTAAATTTATTTCTAACTACGAAAAGTAACTAAGTTCTTTTAAGGGAGCATTTTTAACAACCAATTCTGCCAACATCCTTTAAAAAGCAAAAGGTATAGAAACGGTATAGCCAGTAACTTCTTAATTATGATAAGAAATCTTCATACTATAATGTCGGAGGGCCTAAAACAATGCTTAGCTCGTTTGATAGACGACACAATCGCTAGAGTTTTGATGTTAAATGGTAACTTTTACGTGGTCAGGGAGGCTTGAAGTTATAATAATACGCGTCTGAGGTGAACACGGCTGGTCCCCAGCGCGGCTCAAGCAGACCGTTGCGTGGCTCGCTGGGAAAACCATAAGATAGCCATCGCAACCGGCCAACTGTCGTGCCGTTTAGCCGGCACTGACTCGTACTCTAATTGTTTCACATGTTTCATAACCGCAGCTTACCCGCGATTTAGCAACTGTTTGCATTTGAGCACCCGAGGCGATTTTCAAACGACTACCATAGAATATCTGCAATAGCATTATACGGATGGAGGACAGGATATGGTGGAGTTCTTTTTTTTTGGAAGATTGTTGAGGTGAAGAGTTAATGGTATGTCGTAAAAGGTGGAAACCGCACACGTTTTTGCGGTGGCAGATGATGAGCTGGTGACAGTTGGACAAGACTTTTTGGTCACATATAAAGTGCCTATTATAGATGAGAAATGAATACACAAATGATGTGGGTATGCAAATCATTGACCAATGATGATATATTATTGTTTAACCATAAATTCGTTATTGGCTACACACCAGTTTTGTTGCTACAAGTTTTGATAGATAAATAATTAACGGGGCGCAACTATGATCACAATAGAGCTTGAGGCAACACTATTAACCCCCCATGGCCACTGTGATAAAAACTTACATGACAACCAGTGAATAAGGGATATAGATTTAGAAACATAACCTAGAAAGTTGTAATATTGACCTATATTGATATTAATATTGATAGTGAGAAGAATAACAAAACGTTTTATCGACAATAAAGTAATACTTTCTACCATATTGCTTTATTTTTTCATATATATTAATTCAGCCGATAATGGAGACGTTCATGCAAAATCTAAAAAGTTACCTTAACAATAGTGTCTAATAATTATAATAGTCAGAACAGAAGTGTTTGGCGGTGACTGATTAGTTACTTCGAAAAACAAGAACTTACTAAAGAATTGTTATAACATCTAACGTTTAATAGCGTTGTCTACCAAATTCCGCTAGGTAACCGTTGAGGCTTATACATTTTTTAAACCAAATTCTAATTTTGGTGAAGTAGTTTATTAGAACAAATTATACTTAGTAAAATTACATGCGGTGGATGTAACACAAATAGTTGCACACAACTAGAACTAAGACGAAGTTGGAAGCGACGTACAAAAAAAGGAATACGGTATTGGCACGACCGGAATTCTGTCCAAAATGGTACTGAAAGCATATACGTTATATAAACTAAGAAATCCTCAATACTCTAGATGTACTATAGCTTGCTACGTGTAGGCTGATATTAAATAAACTATTTATTGCGCATATACAACCCGTCGCAGTACTTAAACCCTATCATATCTACGATGTAGGTTTGGTCTTCACATAACACCTTATTCAGGTAAATGTGGTCCTTGTATTCTATCTAAAAGGGGGATTTGATGTTTAGTTGACGAGAATAATGCACGATCACTTACCTGAATCGCAAAACGTCAGCGAAAAGATCATGCTGGCGTATTTTGATGAACAGAGCAAAACTAAGAAAGCCTCAACCCGTTGGCCATACTATAGCATGCTACACGCATGTTTAAATATGTATAGAATATAAATATTTCGCAGTTTGTGCGATTGCCAGTGATTCTAAAAATGTTGTTTGTGGTTATGTGAATTTACGTTTGACATATGGCATTTGATATCAGTGTGACTATCTTAGAAAAAACAATGTATTACAATGTGTGCATTGTGAATGCAAAGTAGAAAAAAGAATTTTTATACTTTGCATTCACAATGCACACTGGTAACACTATTTTCGGTGTTACAATTAACAAATTGTAACATCGTTTATAGTAACTTTTTTTTTCTAAGATTTGACACATTGATATCAAATGCTATATGTCAAACGTACAACACATAACCACAAACTGCCTCTTTTGAATCGCCTGCAATTCGCCTGAAATATCAATATTCTATACATATTTAAACGTGCGTGTAGCCTGCTATAGTATTACAAAGGGTTGGGGATCACCGACGTTTTCGGTGATCTTTTGCGACTCTGGTAAGTGATCGTCATCATTCTTTTCAACTAAAAATCAAATCCCCTTATCAGATATAATTCAAGACCACATTTACTTTAATAAGGTATTATGCGAAGATCAATCCTACATCGTAGATATGAACGACTTTAATTACTGCTGCCGCATTGTATATACACAATAAATGGTTTATTGAATATCAGCATACACGTAGGAAGCTATAGTACATTTAAAGTGTTGAGGATTTTTCAGTTTATGTAACGTATAAGTTTTCGGTAAGATTTTTGACCGAATTTTGCTGCCGTTGTTTCTAATTTCGTCTTAGTTCTGGTTGTGTGCAAAGTATTACGTCCATCACATGTAATTTTACTAAGTATAATTTATTCTAATAAATTATCACACCGAAATTAGAATTTAGTTTCAATTATATGTGCGTGTAAACTTGTATAAATAAGCCAGCGGTACTGGGTAGAAACTGCTATTAAACGTTAACCGTTATAACAATTTTTTAGTACGTTCTTATAATTTGAAGTAACTAATCAGTTACCGCCTATTCTGATTATTATAATTATGAAACCACTATTTTTAAGTTAACTTTTTAGGTTGTGTCATGTTTTTTTTTTACAGTAGGGTTAAAAGTGTTGCCCCAAGCTCCATTATGATCACAGTTGCGACCTCGCTGATTATCTATTAAAACTTGTAGGCTAAAATTATTCACAATTAGATTTTGTCATGATTTTATTCCAACTTTACGAAGTTGACAGTTTACTACAGTACCAACACTCAACGGTACTACAACAGGTACCCGCAAAATGCCCTAGATTCGAAATACAGCAGTATACACTCGTTTTATAAGACGTATTGGCGCACTCGTTCCATTTGAGCACTCTTCCCTACGTTCGTCGTGCCCAAAACTACTCGTGCGCCAATTTGACGTCTTATAAAACTTGTATAATAATATACTATTTTCTATTTCTAATTGAAAATGATGATGTAGACTTTGCAAATTTATGGAATTTATGGAGTATTAAAGCGAAAGGAAAGGGTTGCGAATAATGCTCGTATTGAGGTTTTGGAAAATAAACATACATGTCATTTGTTATTAATCCCAAGAAGCATTAAACGTTACAGACTCTAAACCCTTTCACTGTTAGAGCTTGCGTAGAAAAGCATGTATATCTAGTAGTGGTCTTTATTCACGTAGAAAAAATACTTTCATTGTTTTATCTATATTTTTATCTAGGTTTAATATATTTAATGAGATGTATAATAATACACTCAAACATCTGCTCCTTACCAGAAAATCAATAGTGTTTATTTTTAAATGAAACATTCTACCGGACGGTTTAAAAGCGGTTTCAAATGAAATGAAGTAAACGAACGTCCGGTTGCTAAAGTAAGCGTCCATCGGTCGCTCGCAAACCTTTGTCCAAGTAAATATGTCTAAGTATTATATTAGCTTAAATAATATTGGCCGGGTGCGCATACAACACGGCATCCGTCGTACGACGGGATGTCCAATATCGACACGAAGTGGTGCAGTTTTATGCAGTTTCCGCCTTAGTAATTGCCCACGTGGTAGTTCCCTCTAACGTGTCGACGAAAGTTGTTGTTGTACGTAAATTGGTAGAAGCAAGTACTGTGTTTGTTGTGGTTTGTAGTGAAATTAAGCCGCGTTTTCTTTCGTTGTACTGAAGAACTCTTAATAAGAAATAACAAAGCCGATCACAGCGCTTTTGCGTGCAACGGTAACGGAGAAAACTTCTTGCGGGATTCATATTCCGCCCTGGGCATCCAAATCGTTTCTCAGTTCCCCACTCCGTACTGTGCACAGGGCCAATAGGCAACATCAAGTTGCGATGACAGATATGACAGCTATGGAAGAACTTTTCACGAGATGATCTATACTATGATGCCTCACATCAACCTATGATATTACTAAAGTTGGTATCTCTTTAATTTTCTGCACCTTCCAAATAACCTGCAAATTGCTGCTAACCACAGCAAAACAAAAAGAGTAGTGGTAGCAAGCCGATTCGGGAACCTCCTCCGTGACCTTGACCACACCTCCACCCAAGGTCAAGGTCACGGAGGAGGTTCCCGAATCGGCTTGATGGTGAAAATTACGAGGACTCCTCATTTTAATTTTAGACGACCTTATCTAATCAGGAGGAGATCGAATTGGAGGAGGTGAATGACTGGTCAAGGTTAATGAGGAGGTTTTATGACTTGGTAACAATTGATGGTGGGATTTGTGTATAAAAGGTAGTGTGGGAAATGTTTTGCATACAGTGTAAAAGCGGCAGAGAAACAGTGAAATAGTGACGCATTGAAGTGTGTATCTATTGACATGTTCATAGAAAAAATGCAGAACCATGATTTATTATCCAGCATATGTAAAGAGTTAGATGACCAGCTCAGCATAACATTGCTCCTTCGCTTAATCGCTTAGACGTACTTGTGATATAAAGTAAAATAAAGTCATACATCGTATAAACGTTTATTATTTTTGTATTACCAACTATCTTGTACACTTCTTACCACCGAAGCCGAGACATTCATTGAAGATCGTCAGTTTATATATCCAAATAAATATTTTCAATTGTTCTATACTACTTTTTTATATAAGGTTATCGTCATTCCCGAGATTGTCATTCCACTTTCATCCTAAGAACGAAACCTTACCTTCCCACTACTACTAGTCGTTATGGGTGTTTCTTATTATATACGGTACGTTTTCTTCGATGATAACGGTAAAAGATTGGAGCTGGATACTCTGGAGTCCTACAAATTCCAAATGGTTGGACAGAATGTAATTATACCTCCTAGTGCAACGATGATTAGAATAGTTGGTTTCCATGAAGAAGATGAAGATGATATAACTGTTTATTCTGATTCCGAGTCTGAACTGGACGAAGGTGAAGTAGATGATGATGAGGAACATAGCGATGAAACTATGATATAGTATTTTTTTGATAAAAGATTATCGTTACCCCGAGATTGTCATTCCACTTTCATCCTAAGAACGAAAACCTTACAAATTTGGTGATATGAAGTTTGTTGTATATTCATCATATAAAGAAATAGAATAATAAAGATACTACAAAGAAATGTTTTTATTTATTTATTATCGTAATCCTTACAATAAATGCACCTGCTATCGCCAAGCTTTTCGAAATTCAATCGGTTCAGAGTGTTTCTCGCCATTAAATATTAGCTGTAACTGTGTTCCAGTGTTGTTGACATACTGTATTTGCGCATCTGAGATCCTTTTAACCAATCTCCTGGGTACAAACAGCTTAACACGACCGCATAAGTAGCACACAAGTCTGCGAGATGCTTTCAACCTGTAGACACGTTCAAGGGGGTACCTGACCCCGATATTTACATGCTTTAATTGAACCAGTAGCACCTTATCAGTATCATCTTGCAATACTTGTTCAACAGTGTTCATGATATTAAATATCGTAGTGGTGGGGTCGATCACTGTACACTGTACACTGTACGCTGTATACTATAGTAGTATTTCACAAACTTGGCGAAAAAACGTACTCCGCATTATATATTCAACCAAACCCCACCCAAAACATTCCGCGTGGGGGTTTAGAAGGGATTAACTATATTTAAAATAAAACACGAATGAGGAGTATTTTTATTTATGTTTTATTTTTTATTACGTGTATCATAACATAACCATTACAAATTTGTTGTTACTGTTTCGGTGCCATTACAGATTTCTTGTAAGTGTTTCGGTAAAAAGCTATACAAATCATCTCGTATGTTTAAAAGTTTTAATTCTTTCAAACGGTTTATTAATTGGTTAATATTAATTCTATGCTGTAAATAGTCTTCACATGTAGACCACCCTTCTTCAAATTCCTTCCGACGTTGCGATAAATATTCAAACTCAAACTCACACCTAAAGTTGTTTAGCGATAATGCAGCTTCGCGTGCTAATGTTGAGTACTCCTCCTGTTGCAGATTCACAGCTTCTATTAAAGTTGCAGCTTTCTGTTGTGAAATCTGGTCAAGAGAATAACATGCCCACATTGTTGATAGTTGTTGCTCACTCATGTAATAGGAATGGAAGACTGTGGTGAAAAAACAGTGCAGTTATTATGTATTTAATAGTTCAACCCCACCACTTCGATCCACAAGGACGTCACACAACTTTTGGTTAGGGAGTACTGGACAGCACAGCAAGTACCACCAAAAACTACCAACAAATGACTGCAAATAATTGGATTAATATAATGTAGAGAACGTAAAATGTGATGATACTTACATCAGTAATTTGTTCCTCCGCAATATTATCAGGACACCTTGTAGTACGGTCAGACACGTTAGCCCACGTCTTTTGTTTATCGCACTCATTTAGTGTTGATGAGTAACAATGTGAGTGACTCATCGTACCTACAACAGTTTCGACTGTTAGTACTGCGGAACCATATGGAGAACGGTTTAAATATGTAAAGATTCAAGTCGTGCTTGAAACCAGATTTGCATAGTCCAGTGCAATAACCCCACGCTGTGGCAATGTCTACATCCTCCGACCTCTTGACATTGAAACATGTTTTGTAAGATGTGGAGGGTGATAACCTCCTTACGCGAGGAGGGAGGGAGCCTTTAAATACAGCGCTTGCAAAATAAAACCTCAGTTTGATCTCCTCTATCATCTTGAACAGTTAAAATGTTTGAGTGTGAGCAGTGCGGTAAAAGTTTCACGCGTGCGGATAATGTTAGACGTCATCAGAGAACAGCATGTGTTGGAAAACGTCTCAAATTAAATAATCAGCAAGACAGTGATAATCAACGACAGTTGACCAATGTTAGAAAATGTGAATACTGCGATATTGACGTAAACCAAGCGTCATACTCGGCACATCTACGCAGCAATGCGCATAAAGCGAATGCCTTAGTATTAACCGATGATGGTGTTGAAAAAATTGCGGGAGCATTTGGGAACAGAATTGTAACCTATAGAATATCAGAGCCAAGACACTATATACATCTGGAGGATTTTCAAAATGATATTCGAGAAAAAGTAATCAATTTAATTGAGAACATGCGTTATGTTCACAACTGTGTGAAGGTTAATGTTGAATGTTTTGCGTTGTATTACCTGGCTACGAAAGAAGATACTGAAATTAAATCATTCAACACGAGAAATGCTGTTATTACGAGAGGTGTTGATTTATACGCGGTATATACATCATTTGTGAATGAAATATCGACAAAAATGTCTGAATTTCAGGAGCGGGATTCAGGTAATATAAATGTTATTGTGAGTAGTGCAATAATGAATAATGAAAAATGTTTTTTTGTAGGATGGACATTGGTTCAAATTTTGTATTTGGAGGTGAATATCAATAAATATAATCCCTTGAAGGCATCAAGTTATATCGATCTACCACCAGATATAAAAAAGAAAGAAGCAGTAATCAATGTGCAAAATCATGATCAAGAATGCTTCGGTTGGGCTATAACATCAGCGATTTGCACACCAACAGGTTTACCACAAAGAACGTCATCCTATCCGGAACCATCAAGAGTACTTAATTTAAGAGGTTTGCAATCCCCAGTAAGTTTGCATGATGTGCCAATATTTGAAAAGAATAATAACATATCTGTAAATGTATATGGTTTGCAAGCAACATTCGATGATGGTAAGGTTTACAATAATGTTGTAGGACCGTTGCATTATACAGAAAGACGACAAAATACACATGTAAATTTGTTAATCATTAGTAATGATAATGGTAATAATCATTATTGTTGGATTAAAAGTTTGTCACGACTTGTATCTAAACAGTTGTCGCTAAATGGCCATGAAAAATATATTTGTGAGGGATGTTTGGTATATTTTTCGGAAGAAAGTAAATTGGAACGACATATGAGGGAAGATTGTAAACGTGTTAAGGCGGTCTTACCCACCAATTCATTGAGAATAAATAAGATTGGGGAAACAGTGAAGGAAAATATTTTACAATTTGAAAATTATGAAAAACAATTGAAAGTACCGTTTGTTATCTATGCCGATTTTGAGGCGTTGCTGAAACCTACCCCTAATGATGGTAGAGAATTCGATCATTCAATTTCATTTACAACCAAATGTTATGAGCATGAACCTTACGCATTTGCATATTATATTAAATGTTCGTATGATGATTCATTATCCAAATTTGTAAAATATAGAGGACCGCATGCCGCTACAGAATTTATGAGTCAATTAGAAAGCGATGTGCAGAGAATTTATAAAGAACATTTGGGCATAGTAAAACCAATGAATAAATTAACCGATGATGAAAACCGTTTATTCAAAGAGACAAGCACGTGTCATATCTGCAATAAATTTGTGAATGTTAAGGATAAAGTTCGCGATCATAACCACCTAACGGGAGCCTTTACAAATGTTGCACATTCACTATGCAACCTCAATTACAAAATTCCAAAGTTTATACCAGTCTTCTTTCATAATCTTAGTAATTATGACAGTCATCTGTTTGTGAAAACAATGGCGTTAAAAGAAGAACGAGTAGATGTTATTGCGCAAAATAAAGAAAAATATATTTCATTTTCAAAACGAATAGGTGTTGGACATACGATTGATGCTAAAGGAAAACATAAAAAATTATTTTTAAAACTTAGATTTTTGGACACCTTTAAGTTTATGGCATCATCGTTAGAGAAATTAGCATCATATTTGGTTGATGATAGTTGTAGAGAATTAAGAAGATATATAAAAGATGATGTAAAATTTAGGTTACTTCGACAGAAAGGAATTTTTCCTTATTCTTTTGTAGATTCATTTGAAAAATTAGATTATCCGCAACTGCCTACGGCTGAGGATTTTTTTGATATATTGTCGGATAGAAGTGTAGATACGAAAAATTATGAACGTGCTCAGCGTGTGTGGCGCACATTTGAATGTAAGACACTTGGTGATTACGCAGATATATATTTAACATCGGATGTGCTGCTTTTAGCTGATGTATTTGAAAATTTCCGCGATATATGCATGAAAGATTATAAACTTGATCCGGCACAGTATTTTACCGCCCCAGGTTTGAGTTGGGATGCTATGTTGCGTATGACTGGTGTTAAACTCGATTTATTAACAGATATTGACATGTTATTATTTTTTCAAAATGGTATTCGAGGAGGTGTTAGTATGTGCACAAAACGTGAAGAAATAGCAAATAATCCATTCCTTCCCAATTATGATCATGCAAAGGAAACATCATACATTCTTTATTTAGATGCTACAAATTTATATGGGCATGCAATGTGTCAAAATCTTCCTGAAGGATCATTTCGATGGTGGACGAAAGAAGAAATTGATAATGTAAACGTTGCAAACCTGTATGATGATCCTAATGTTGGCTATGTGTTAGAAGTCGATTTGGATTATCCCGCTAATTTACATGACGATCACAACGATTTCCCATTTTGTGCGGAAAGCAGAACACCTTTAGGGTCAAAAAATCGTAAACTATTAAACACTTTATATTCAAAAACAAAGTATATAATTCATTATTTAAATTTGAAGCAATGCATAGATCATGGACTTGAACTGGGAAAAATTTATCGAATTCTCGAATTCAAACAAAGTAAGTGGTTAAAACCTTACATTGATTTTAATACGAGTAAAAGAAATGAGGCCACAAACGAATTTCTCAAAAATTATTACAAATTATTAAATAATAGTATATTCGGTAAGACAATGGAGAATGTTGAAAATCGGGTAGACATAAAGTTATTAACGCATTTCGAGTCACGACATAGGAAAATTGGAGCAGAGGTTTTTATAGCAAAACCAAATTTTAAATCAGCAAAAATTTTTAGTGAAAGTTTGGTTGCGGTTGAAATGAAAATTGTAGAAGTTCATTACAAGAAACCATTGTATGTAGGTTTCAGTGTATTGGAAATTTCCAAAGGTATTATGTACGATTTCTATTATGGTTACCTTAAAACAAATTATGGTGATCGTGTATGTCTTTTATATACAGATACAGATTCTCTAATTGTATCCATTAAAACTGAAAATGTTTACAATGATATTAAAAAGAATGTTCATAAGTTTGATACCTCTAATTATCCCATGTCTAATATTCATCAGATTCCACGAAACAAATCTATTATAGGTAAAATGAAAGATGAGTATGGTGGACGAATAATTGAATCATTTTACGGTACAGGTGCTAAAGCTTACTGCATACAAGTTGCAGGAAGCGATGTAAATGTTGCTGAAGATGTTAAAAAAGCTAAAGGAGTTAAAAAATACGTTATAGACAAACACTTAACTGTTAACGACTATAAGCGGATTGTGAACGAGGGGGGGCAGATACTTAAGAAAATGTATGTATTCCGGTCACACTTACATACAATGTATACAGAATTGAAGAACAAAATTGCGTTGTCAGCAAAAGATGATAAACGGTACATTCTAGATGACAATTGTAACACATTGGCATGGGGACACTATAAAATCCAAAATGACGAGGCAAATGTACTGTTAGATGAATTAATAGCTATGTTCTATGAAAATAACTAATCTCTTATAAACTTGTGTAAACAATTAGAAAATAAAAAACGTTCTAAATGAAAAAAGGTGTTTTTATTAACTTTACCATGTACAATCATAGTTTACAATACATTGTTTTTTGCTATCCAGGAATTATGCGCATCGCTGAGACCCAGCCATTTCACGAGGACTTTGTTTCCTTTACGTTTAATAACCTTTTCAACCAAGAAAACGTCTGGATGTCGAACCTTCTGCAATTCATAGTCATAAAAACCTCCTAATATTTCTACCTCTGAATCTTTGATTATGTAAGTTCGCGGAAATGTATTTTGTATTCTAGAGATGGTAAAAATTTCATTAGACCAGTTCGGCGTATAGTTTTTGGCAAAGGCCTGTCGATGTTTACTGATGCGAACGTAGTCACCAACCTTAAACTTTGCAGGTTTGGGATCCATAACTTTGAAGGAGTTATATACAGTGTTGAGAATATTTTTAGCATTTTTCTGATTCACTTTAACTGGTTTAAATCCCGTTGTACTATGAACAGTATTGTTATAGGATGTTACTATTTCCGGTAGTAAATTCAACCAGCGATAATTGCCCTGCATGGAAAACTCTTTCCACATCTTTTCCTTCAACGTTCGATTCAACCTTTCAACGATTGAACTTTTCAGAATGGAGTATGTACTGTAATGGTTTATTCCATAACGCTTCATTAAGTTTTGGAATGTTGCACTATAGAATTCTTTCCCCATATCGGTTTGAAGATTCTTCGGTATATTCTGTCTCCTTTCGAGAAATATCTTGTTCATCTGTTTTGAAACTTCGTAACCAGTTTTTGTTTTTAAAGGTTTAGCCCATGCAAATTTGGAAAATGTATTAATAACCACTAATATATACTTATATCCTTTGTTTTCTGTTGAATATGGAATCATTTCGACCAAGTCCGCTTGAAAAAGATCCTTTAGTCCTTTGATAATAACTTTTCGTCTTGGAAAATTTCTTCGTACAGGAGCGTGAATTTCATTAATTAAATCCCTTTTAACTGAACTCATCGTTGGATAGTAATATTTCAACAAAGTAGGATTCTTTAGGTCTTGTACGTTTTGAAATATATTTGATGGCAAACGAGTCACCAGGCTTAATTTTATATCCGATAGGATCTATAGCTGTAACACCGTTGATGATGAGTGTCATGGTTGAAGGAACGTTCACAAGTTTTATTGTTCCTTGGTATACAGTATTTCGATAATAATCCTTGAAACCCTTGTTGTGAATTATTAATTCATCTGTGGATGAAAGCGTACCATCTCCAAAAAATGTAATAACGTAATCACTTTTTTGTTCAACGCGTAAAGCTCTGTGTTTTGCAATGTATTTCTTATGAATCAAGTGTCTTCCCAAACGATCAATGGTCATGGTTGTTGATATGATAGAACAGATATATTAGAAATGAAGGTCAGCGGAATATGTGCAGCTTTATAAATGAATGTGGTATACTCAATATATAATGTTCGCTTCTTTTAATTCTTCAATAATTGAAATAATTTCATTTTTATGTCCGTTGTGACCAGCCGATTCAGAAGCTAGTAAGAGACGTAACCGATTGACAAGTTCGTTCGGATTGTCCCAATATTGCAATTGCAACTTTGTATTTGGATTGAACTGTTTCTGAATATAACCCGAACCAGTTTTCCACGATTTAGCCCACCACACATTTGGCGCTCTACCTGCTAATGTAGGTTTGATAATATTCACGTACTTGTACCCTTTGTTGGCAGATATTTGTAATTCCGGATTATAGTGCAATCTAGCAGCATGTGTTCGTCCTAATATATCTCTGTACTGACGAACATCTTGAGGTGTGAACTTTCCTGGCTTTTTCTTAAACACTAATTCATACAATCCTGGAGTTCCTTTGTATTCAAAACCGGCAACGCTTAGGTTAGGACCAAGAAACTCAACTTTGCTACTTCCTATGTAAAGATCACCTTCAACTTCTCGTACTCCATACTTTTTGTCGAATATATCCTCAACATCTGTATTATACTCTTCAATGTAAGCGCGAGGTAATCGATGAAATTGTTGTAAGACTGCTTGTACCTGTGGTTGTTGCATATTTTCGGATAACCTTTTCTTGGTTTCTTGAAGACGTTGTGAAGCATCACGACTCAATTCATCTAAATCGAAGCTGTCATCATCTTCAACTTCTTCTATGTCATTATCAGAGGGCACATCCGTTTGCTGCGCCTCCGTTTCAGTTGCAGTTGACAGAGATCCAATTTCTTCAAGTTTCAGAAATTTAGGTGTCTTTTTTCGCTGCGATTGTATTGGGGTTGAAGAATCAGTTAGTGATTGAAATTTAGAGAATTTTGGCTTTGGTTTATCATGTAGTAGAAATGACTCATCTGCTTCATATGAGTCATATTTAGACGCTTTCCTTTTTTTTTTTGAATTCGTAAATGACTCATCTTCTCCGTATGATTGCTCCAGTTTTGGCATGATTTGAACCGTTTGTAACCGTTCTGCAATAGCTTTCAAAGGTTCTGTTATTGGTGTATAAGCTGTCTCAGCACTTTGCCTGGATGTTGCAATTTCAGCCTTCAACAATCGAAGCTTATTACGTAATACTTCACGGGTGCGTAATAATTTTTTAGTAAGTTCCTTATCCATGTTGAATGAATTACAATTTAATTTCAACTGTCCAATATCGGTATTAGAGTTGTATATATGTGTCAAATCCTTTACGATACCGACCGTTGTTTTTTGCACAGTCAAGGTCAACTACTAGGAAACCATAAGTATCAGTCCAACATTGGCGACAGATATCCTGAAATTTATCAAAAGTCATATCTGCGCCAACGTGATTATCAAAAATGTGTTTCAAATTCGTAACATCTTGACGGAAAGCTATAATGAGATTACAATTGTCCCTCAACAAATGCTTTGGAATTGCAGCGTAAGATTGACATAAATAAAAACAATCAACGTTCTTATGTCGTCCGAAGGAAAAATATTCCTTTATAACATTTTGCAGTGTACATTGAACATCATCGAAGATGACAACGGAATATTCTTTTACTGTACAAGGTGTAACCATATCATCTACATCGGAGCATTCATAATAAAAGAATTCAGGCATCGGTTTCATTAAAGAACGTAAATATTCATACTTCGATTGATTTAGCGATTTGGAGCAGAGGTAAACGTTTTGAAAACGTAATCCGTTGGGATGCGTCAGTAGTGTCAGCAAGATGTTTGTTTTTCCCGTTCCCGAAGCGCCAACGATGATTGCTCGCTTGCAGAAACCCCCAAAGAGGTCACTATGTCGTTGAAATGTTCTCAAATCACATTTTTCATCAAAATTTTGCACTGGCAATGCGAGTTTATGTGTAACAAACTTCATATCACTAAATCTGTAAGGTTTCGTTCTTACGATGCAAGTGGAATGATAATATGGAGGGTAAGGGTAATCTTTTATAAAAAAAATAGTAGAAAAGAATGTAAAACATTTATTGAAGCTTATTTGTTAACAGTTGCACTACATTCTCCAACGCAGTACGTATGGCATTACAATCCCGTTCAACTGTGTCTATGAGATCATCTAGATCTCGCAGACAGCAGTTGAACGAAGCCGCGACCTCTGCATCTTTCAAACGTTTCAAATATAGCAGAAACGAGTTGTAACTGCGTATATTTGACTCCATTAATGCCACTACATGCCGGTATGAGGCTTCATTCCTTCCCAGGAAATCCGCTTTCATACCGGCTATGCATTGCTGCATATGTGGTCGATGCCATACGTCGGCGTTGAGTGTAGAGGCGTGCTGTAGCGCAGTAGAGGGAGGTGTGCACCGTCTAATGATTGTTGAGGTTTCCGATCCAGTTCCGACGGCGCTTGAAGTACTGGGTCGGACGTCGAAGGAAGGCTGCAAAAGCTTGTTCTCTAATATATTTAGAGTTTTTACCAGCCCAACTTCCGACGAACCCTCAACATGTGGGCTCACAACCATTGGTGGACTCGATCCGGCAACCGATACCGGTGTAGCCGGTGCAACCAATGTTGGCGCCTCATAATTCTGCGGTCCCTCTGCAACCGAAACAACCGAACCTTCGGAAGGAAGATGAGAAGCATTCTTAGCATTCTTCCGATAATGATGCTTTGCCTTTTTCGCCTGATGTGCGGTTGAGGAAAGCATCAATGGCTCATCCAGCTCCAGATCATCATCATCGACCTTCTTCATTGACAGCCTCAACTGTCTAAGCAGTTCACTGCGGCCAATTTTCATTGGGGAGGGTCTTTGCAATAATTCCTGATGCGGAACCATCACCTGCTCGGTCGGCTGCAATTGAGGTTGCAATAATTCCGGGTGATGCGGAACCATCACCTGCTCGGTCGGCTGCAATTGAGGTTGCAATAATTCCGGGTGATGCGGAACCATCACCTGCTCGGTCGGCTGCAGTTGAGGTGGAGACGTCTCATCGGATGATGATGGCATAGGTGCGGTTGGCTTCGCATTATAAAAGTCCACAGCCTCCTGGCTGTTCATCGTTAAGTGATGGGAAGTGAGAAAAGGCATGGCTAAGGAAAAGCAAAAAAATTCTAAGAAGCTGATAATAATAGTAATAGTAGAACTTACCGTTGGTTGTTGCTTGTTGTTGTTTGTTGAGGAGGTGCTGGAAGTACTGAAGGCATTGATGATGCTCCTCAATTTATACCTACTCAGTGGTGAAAGGAAGTGGGTGGGAGACTGGTGGGGGGGTCATGTGGTTTGAGAGTGGTGGGGGGTCACGTGGTTTGGGATCGGTGGGGGGTCACGTGGTTTGGGAGAGGGGGGGAGTCACATGGTTTGGGATCGGTGGGGGGTCACGTGGTTTGGGAGAGGGGGGAAGGTACAATCTCATTATCATTGGTCTTCTTCAACCCCAGCCTCAGGTGTCTAACAAGCCCACTTCGGACAATCCGCATTGTTGAGGAAGGTTCTGAAATTGACCTTAAAGGTGAAGCTGCGTGCATGCAAAAGTGGCCGGTTTGGCCGACTTCGAGTGACCTTGAAGGTGAAAAAAATGAAGGTCAAATTTTTCGAGTGACCTTGAACCCGAAAAAAAATCGCTTTGTTCGAGCACGGCCGAAGGCCGTGCTCCGGCCGCGGTAGCGGTCGGCTGCCAGCACGCGCGAAGCGCGTGGTGGCGGCGCAAGGCACGGGTCGACACAACCGTGGCGCCCGTGGACCGCCCGCGGCACGGCCGAAGGCCGTGCCGCGGGCGGTCCGGGCGCACGCACCGCTTGCAGTTTTATAAATGTCCGGTCCGGGCGGGCTCAGCGCAGCGTCTCGAGCAGAGCTGCACGTATCTCCTTGAGCAGTGCAGCAGTTGCAGATTTTTTTTCGGGTTCAAGGTCACTCGAAAAATTTGACCTTCATTTTTTTCACCTTCAAGGTCACTCGAAGTCGGCCAAACCGGCCACTTTTGCATGCACGCAGCTTCACCTTTAAGGTCAATTTCAGAACCTTCCTCAACAATGCGGATTGTCCGAAGTGGGCTTGTTAGACACCTGAGGCTGGGGTTGAAGAAGACCAATGATAATGAGATTGTACCTTCCCCCCTCTCCCAAACCACGTGACCCCCCACCGATCCCAAACCATGTGACTCCCCCCCTCTCCCAAACCACGTGACCCCCCACCGATCCCAAACCACGTGACCCCCCACCACTCTCAAACCACTGCAAACCGCTGCACTGCTCAAGGAGATACGTGCAGCTCTGCTCGAGACGCTGCGCTGAGCCCGCCCGGACCGGACATTTATAAAACTGCAAGCGGTGCGTGCGCCCGGACCGCCCGCGGCACGGCCTTCGGCCGTGCCGCGGGCGGTCCACGGGCGCCACGGTTGTGTCGACCCGTGCCTTGCGCCGCCACCACGCGCTTCGCGCGTGCTGGCAGCCGACCGCTACCGCGGCCGGAGCACGGCCTTCGGCCGTGCTCGAACAAAGCGATTTTTTTTCGGGTTCAAGGTCACTCGAAAAATTTTACCTTCATTTTTTTCACCTTCAAGGTCACTCGAAGTCGGCCAAACCGGCCACTTTTGCATGCACGCAGCTTCACCTTTAAGGTCAATTTCAGAACCTTCCTCAACAATGCGGATTGTCCGAAGTGGGCTTGTTAGACACCTGAGGCTGGGGTTGAAGAAGACCAATGATAATGACATTGAGCCCCCCAAAAACCACTAGAACATGAAAAGGATTTTTACAAATACAAATACAAGACTTTCTTTACAACTCAGTTTATTGAGGAATATTACAAAAGTACAATAATCACATTATTCAATATTCATGTTTTTCCTGTTTCCTTCTGTAACCCCATTATCAATAGGGGGTATCAATTCCAACGCAATGGTGATTTGGATAATTCTCATCGTAATACGGAAGTTTTCTTCGCAAACTTTCGTTCTTCTGATAGCGCTTTGGTAGCTTATCCCATATTTGCACCAATTCATAACAATAAACTCTACTTCTTATAAATGGTAATGGAATGTAGTTAAAATCTTCTTTTGATAGAGGTATAAAAGATCCGTAACTTTCATACATTTCCAATACTTCCGCACTTTTATTCACCACATAGTTCACAATTCCAAGTTTCAGCAGATAAGTTAAAATCCATTTCATTACTGACATCGTCACACGTTCCTCACGCGAAACAGTTTCTACCTTTAGTGACTTACTTCAATTCACCTTCACCATTTAATACTTCAGCAATCGCATTGAGGTTGGGGATTTCGGTAGAGGGGAGAGGAGGGAGAATCGTTAGTGTTAATGAAACACAATCTTACTATCATATTATTTATTAAAAAATATTTTTCATTCAACAAAACACTTGTTCGTCATGTACTATGGCATCACAATCTATTTTCATTGAATACACATTATTGATTGCGCAAATGCAAACATCCTTTTCGTGAAATGAACACATTGGAACTTGTCTTTCTATTCTGCGGCTATTTGAATTATCCAACGTTTCCACCATGCTTTTATTTGAAACAAATTTCTGTATGTACTTGGATTTCTCTTCACCCCGCACGTAAATTTTTTCATACTTCTTTGATAGTTCACCGATTATGCTACCTATTTTACTTGCTGAAATATATCCTGCGGTCCAATTGATGCAATGATGAAATTCCGATAACCATTTCGCGGTTCGTTGATCCCTCGAAGATAGAATTTGTAATGGTGCGGGGGGTTTGAATATGAAGTGGCTCGTCTTCCAGTCGTAACTTACTGCTGCTAATTCCTTCGGTATGAACGTACCGCCCGTCCGAAAACCTTGAATGTCGATGATTACGTACTTCATGGTAACAACTTCCGCTAATGACTAAGTCATTTTATCATTGCGATTTCGTTATAAGCATGGGTTTACACCTTAAACCAGTTGCCTAACATACTTAAATAATGGAGAATACTGGAATGCGCGATTGTGCAGAATTAGACAATACGCCGCTGTGTCTTTCGGTACGTTTTCGCGTGTTGTAAATTCAATCCTTATTTCCACGCCGCTCTTATGCACAGCATCCTTTTGATGTGTGCAATCTATTCCTACTAACGCTATGTTCTCTTTAAACTGAGCAGGTTTAAACGCAGGTTCACTATCTACTCCACCATAATAACGTTCTTGAAAACGAGCATACATTTCATATAATATTGCGTAATGATTATTTTTATAATCGATATTTAAGTTATCGTATGGAAATCGTTCTCCATTTAAAAATACAGTTAAATTTGTTAAGTCTACATTATCAAATTTAGCCATATTCTTTTTCATTTGTCCTTTTCGATTGGTTTGGAAACCTATAATGATAAATCTGGGAGTCTCAGTTTGTGGAGCAGTTTTGACAGCCCACGAATGTTTCGTAGTTTCTGGAAGAGATGGATATTCATGCATTTCCCAGCTTCTAAAAGGTAATTGAATGTCGGTATTTTTAGTAGATATCTTATCGAATAGTATTTGCTCTCTTAACCCCACATTGACGTGGGGAACTCGCCACACAATTTTTTCTATTGTTATGTGCACCTTCTCATCCTTATTCACGCTTGGTACAACCGTTTCGACAACGGCGTCGGTATCATCGTTACACCGAATTAATACCAGTTCCTGCCTAGCATTTAGTATGACCTTTCTATAATCTTCTGCAAACCCTAATAACGACCTTAATGGTACGCAAACGCTAAAATTTCCCATGCTATCCACAATGTCGCTTGTATGGTCATCATCAATATTCCAGCCTGCATTTCTCAACCTAACCATGTCATTTGGAGTGTACGAAAAATATCCCTTCATTAAAGATGAAAGACCTACATATCGTACAGAATCTACTTGCACTCCATTTATATTATATCGTATATCGCTGAAGAGAAAAGCGATGGGGTTGCATATAAATTTTGTTGCTTTGGGAACTCCTTCAATGGTTCCATCAGTTTTTTTCGTTGCTGTTTTTACAACTCCATTTTCGTCTAACAAATTCATGCGTCCTTCTACATACAAATAACTTTCACCGGGCACTGTAAAATTATCAATTTCTGGTATGGTGATCCGTACTTCATCGCTGTTATTAAAACTTTGAGTTCCAAATGGCTGATGTGAATGATATTCATAACTTATTATGGAATTATCAATTCTACTTTTATCGGTAACACTTAAGATATCCATTGCTTAACGTACTATATATCCTAACTTCTGCAAAAATTTCTTATTCGCAACTGTTATTGTCTTCACAGTTCCACAACTACTGTCGCTTGTATTTGCTAACGCTTTCCATTTATATTTACTTCCCGATTTAGAATTTATAACTTGCAATATGTTGGTACCATTTCTCCGCTTTCGTTGTCGTCGTACACCTATCATCATTTTACCCTTTCACTTCCTGTAGATGTATTCGAATTGTTATTTCTTCTTTTTCACCAAACTTTACAACCTTTCCGTGCTGATCCAAAACCTTTACGACTATACTTGTGATATCTTCGACGTGTACTGGTAAATAAATCGGTGGTTGTGGACTTTCTATTATTTTAAATCCGGCTGGAACGTTTGGGAAAAAATGGTGTAACACGTGAACTAGTCGCCCGTTGTTGTATGAGCCGCTTACCAAATTACAATAGATCTGTAGTGCATTTACAGGGTTAATATTTACTCGATTTTCACTAATATGATTCACATTCTTTACAAGTTTCCTCCTTGCAAATCCTAACAATTTACCGATCGATCGATCTTCATCAAAGTGGATATCTTCGGCACATTTAATGACAACTTTTTGAGTATTAGGATTTCCGCGAATGCGTATCTTTATTGATTTATTATTCAGTTCACTTGTGATTTGCTCTGCGAGATCATCTACATCATATGCTCCGGTAGGAATTTCAATTTTCTCTTTCTTATCACCATACTGCAATACATTATTATCTTCCGTCACGTTAGCAATTGAATTATACGCGTCAAAATTTAACAATGCTAACTCATACTCTACATCCTCCTTCAAATTTATTGGAGGATACACATTACAACCTAATTCCGAACTTGGACCGGTTAACGTGAACGTATAAGAATGTGCCACCATGTTTGCAATTCACCAACCACACATCTACTATAACATTAATAACTATGCATATCTACTTATCAAAAACTTTAAACATAAATGACCGCAATTATATGAATTACTTTTCTGATATCGATTATAGTTATAATCAATTACTCTTCCACCTCCGGACAATAGATAACTTTGCACTTCTATGGGAGGTTGCAAATCGCCAAAACTATCGAAATATGAGATATGATCACCCTCCTTCACGTAACTCGTCCAATGAGTTCCTTTACCATCATCATCATCCAGATTAATGATTCCGCTTTCGGCATGGTGAATGCGTTTCGGTAACTTATCCTTCATAAAAACACCTCTAAAATTCGGTATTTTCAGATCCTTAACATACTTCAGTAACTGAACGTTGGTTAGCGGTTGATGAGGAAGGGATTTAATCAGTTTTTTGAATGTGATGATAAATACAGTCCGCATCCGGCTTTGTACGGTTTCAAATAATAACCACTTCCCGTCATTTTTTGTGCTTCTAGCGCGCGATTATGCCTCTTAGCTTCCTCCATCTGTTCACGAGCGGCTTTCGCTTCATTAACAGTTTTTGCTATTGCTGCAGCTCCGCCTCCTAATGAACCTAACGCTCCCAAAGCTGCGAACAATGGTATTAAGGGGAGAAACCCTCCAGTTTTTGGAATTGGAATTATCCTACTTCTCGGGGGAGTAATTTTTTTCTTCCTTAGTTTTGAATATGCGATGTTTACATTTGCTAATAAACTTCTGTTCTTACCTCCGCGGGAGATAGCTTTTCTAGCTGTCTTCATAGCTTGCGTAAAACTTAGCGCACCTCCTCTCATTTTCATCTTTTTCAACCCTTTCTTTCTTTTCGAATTTCCCAATCCCAACTTTGTTTTTCCTTTCATTATTGCGGCAATAGTTGAAGCTGCTAACTTTTCTCCAAATCCTGCGTTTCCACTTTTTATACGTTCAACTGCTTTTTCATACAATTGGTGGTCAGCTTTGTGTCTATGGCTTAAATCGTCACTTTGGGAATATGAAATATCGTGTTCCTTGCAAGCTTCATCTAACCTATTCACACCGGTGTGACCTTTCGCTAATCTTTGCTGAAGTTTCGTTCCTGGTCCGCAAAAATTATATCCGGGTATGTGCAGTTCGAATGGAAGCTTATTTATTAACTTATTGATCAATCCTCGACCTGCTCTTTTTGCTTTCCCGTGATGACTAGTCGGTTTTGCTACCGCAATCATCATTAATACTACAAATTTCTCACGAAAGGTTTACGTAGACTGTCACGTTCCCCACAATCGTAGCTATATAAATGATAAAATCTATCCCCACATTTTTTTACTCGACACGCTTCCCACAAATGTTCCGTTACGTTTTTAAATAAAACACATTTTACGTTAACGCAAAATTTATTATAACTAATTTATTAATACATACATTAACACTACATTACATTACATGTACTACAATCATTATTATTGTGATATGAACTTTTAATGTAGGAACATTTGACGTATTTCGCAATCCAGTTTTATCTTGTCTGATCCCAGGGTGATAAATTCTTTCATAGTGCAAAACTGTTCGGAGACTTCACCATTCATTGCTGTCAACACATTGGTCAGTATTTCACCTTCCATACAAGCGGCTCTTCCCAAAATCTGATTATAATAACTGCCCATGTTCAGAGCTTTTAAGTATGTTAAACGAGTATGAATTATTTCCTTATATTGCCACATTTCCTTGAGTCCTTCACATGATAAATACAACCATTCTTCACCGCGACAAATTTTCAACACTTTGGTATAGTTTTCAAACCATTCACAGTTTATTCTAAAACCCATATTTTGCATTGCCGGACACACTTCCTGGGTTTGCATGTTCATTAAATGTTGGGTAATTACATGTTCCTGCTTCACAAATTCGTTCCACTGATCCGCGGTAAATGTTACATTTTGTCTTGCCTTCCCAAATATACGCACTGCTGGATCTAAACCAGATTCCATTTTCAAGCCTACAGCTAAAAATTTGCTGTTACTCTTGTTCAAAGAGTACACATGTTGACATATTAATGGTTTTTGCATTCCTTGATTTTGATCATTAAAGTCATATACGGTCACTTCTTGCATCATGTTCTGCAGCACAGATCCATCAGTAGAATGTGTGGGTTGCACATTCATACCATTAACGGGTTTCGATAATTGTGTTGCAGCCATGCTAAGATCTAATGGGTTTAGTGTTGTGCACTCACTATTAAACAATGGTAATAGCTTCGTAGATTGCACATGTGGAGCACGTTTTCTCCTTATTTTCTTTGGGGCATCACATACTCCACCACGCGGTCCTACATTTTGTGTTGGTGTTGTTGACACTAAAATAATGATTTCAATTAATATCACGTTTCTTCAAACTTACAAACCTCACTTCTTCAATGCGTCACTATTTCACTGTTTCTCTGCCGCTTTTACACTGTATGCAAAACATTTCCCACACTACCTTTTATACACAAATCCCACCATCAATTGTTACCAAGTCATAAAACCTCCTCATTAACCTTGACCAGTCATTCACCTCCTCCAATTCGATCTCCTCCTGATTAGATAAGGTCGTCTAAAATTAAAATGAGGAGTCCTCGTAATTTTCACCATCAAGCCGATTCGGGAACCTCCTCCGTGACCTTGACCTTGGGTGGAGGTGTGGTCAAGGTCACGGAGGAGGTTCCCGAATCGGCTTGCTACCACTACTGATCTCGATCAAATAGAGTCTCATGCAGCTAAACTATTAATTTTATATATAGTATGATAAAGTCATGTGCCTGG